>CM052809.1:110917533-110951195 GCA_028533885.1 Nasua narica
AAAGATAGGAACTATCAACCTCTTTATATAGGTGAAAAACCGAGATTGAGAAAAGTAACTTGCTCAAGGTCACACATTATATATATGATTGAGACTTCCAGTTGTCTTCCTGTATCCATTGTCTCCTGCTGCTAAGCCCCCAAGTCTTAGCTGAGGAGATATTCACAATAACAATGACTACATTCCTATCCTCCCTTGCAACTAAGGTACATCCATTTGGCTATATTGTGACCACTGATGTAAAAGTAGAAGTGGTGGAAAGTTGCCCTTTACTGAAAGACTATAGTCTCTTGTCTCTTTCCTGATTGCTTTAATGCAGATGTAATGGTTGGATCTTCAGCGGCCAGTTTGGCTTTCAAGGTGATATTGGAAATGGCATTCAAACAAAATATGCCATAAGAATCTTGAGTCCCAATACTGGAACACCTTAGACACCTGCCTCTGAACTTTTATCTGAACGAAAAAATAAATTTCCATTCTCTTCAAGCCGCTGTTATTGGGGTTTTCTACAACTTGCAACTGAACCTAATCTCAATTAATGCAATAATATAAACTTTTTACATACACATGCAAAAATAAAATGAAAGAAGCCCACTACCAGTACTACCGTTCGTTCTTACAATTCTTTTCCCCTGGTGGTAGATTGGAAATTAGAAATGTTTCTCTGTTGCTATCGATTTCCAGCCTCAAGTCTGAGAACTTACATTTATCAGGAGTTCCTGAAAATTTCAGTTTTATACCAACAAAAACTCTCATCAGAGTGCTAAGAATGGAGAGCTATTGCTAAACTGTAACTGATTTTTTTCCTATAATAACACATTGGTAAGAAAATGCATGACTCAGGATCATGAAAATGAAAATGACTTCCATCCTAAGTGACATTCAATTGTAAAACTGGACTGGATTGCTTTTTACAAACTTTAAAAGCATAGCCCTGATTCACTTCAAAAAATGACTGCCTAGGCATTTTTTTCTGTTCCTTTATACCTAGGACAGGACATACCTTGCCCTTGGCTTACTAACAAGAGTATATAGGTTATGTCATAAGAGCATTTTTTTTTAGCATAATGAAAACCAGATTTCCAGTTATAAGTACCAGGGATATAAAATACAACACAATGACTAGAGCTAACACTGTTATATGAAATATAGGAAGGTTGTTAAGAGAGTAGATCCCAAGAGTTCTCATCACAGGGAGAAAATATTTATTTCTCTGTATGAGAGGAAGGATGTGAGCTGAACCTTTTGAGATAATTATTTCACAATTTATGTAAGTCAGATAATCATGCCATTAGGTTTAAAACTTTTACAGTGAATGTATATTAATTGTTTTTTCAATAAAACGGGGAAAAGTTATGAAAATCAAAGGAGAATGCTAGGAAAACAAAACTCTTATAAATGTGATGTGTCAATGTGCAGGCAGCAAGGCTCATACACGACCTACCCAAGCTCAGAATAGTTTTCATAGTTCTTGCCATTCTTGGGGCAAAATATCCAAGATCATCGACTTTTGTTGCCAAATGCAATTTGAAAGGCAGTGGGCCTTTAATTTACCAATTACACTGATTTTTTCTGGGCTTTAGTAAGTATTGAAAATGTACACATGTAACTTATGACTAACTAAGCACTCAGATCTGGATGAGGGGAGATAAATAAATTCTTTGTTAAGAATCGATCTGGGTGTTGTCCTGGGATGACCGTGTAGGAGGTAGAGAAAACCACCTATGTTTGGAATTTTAAGGTTCCATGAGACAATCCCTCTGTCAGTTAGCTCTCTTTAGATTTCTAGGTGTCAACATTTCACCGTTAGCGCTTCATTTGGTTGTAAGATAAATACATCTCTTGTAACTTTAAACACTCCTGAAGTGAATAATATGTTCAGTACATCAATTTCTTTCTAAGTATGTACATCTAGAGTAGACTGTCAAAGAATGAGGAGCATTGAACTAGCACAGAGCTTCCGCACTCCTGTAGGCAGACCAGCTCAAACGGCATGCTTGCGTTCACCAGAAGCCTTAGAAAGGCATTTTGTACCTTTTGGTGGAGGTGAGGAAAAACAAAACAGAACAGCGAGCTGACTGTAAAAAGAGGAGGTGGTAGGATCAGAGATGTGTTTCTCCTACTGACCTCCATGTTGATTTCAGGTCACCAAGCTGGCTTTTGAGATCAAATCAATTTCCTTCTCAGTAATACTCTCTCCATGTGAGGAAACACACTGTTGAACCCAGTTGAAAACTGAAACATAAACTACTCAATCAACTGAATACCCAATAATATATCAAAACGGTTTTAGTAATATTTTTCCCTGAGTTCACTAAATTGAGAAATTTTTTCAACATCACTGCAGCTAAGCCAGAAAGGAAAGACATGGGTTGTTTCATAGGTTCGTTCTTTCTTTCTTTCTTTCTTTCTTTCTTTCTTTCTTTCTTTCTTTCTTTCTTTCTTTTTTCTTTCTTTCTTTCTTTCTTTCTTTCTTTCTTTCTTTCTTTCTTTGTTTCTTTCTTTCCTTCCCACCCTCCCTCCCTCCCTCCCTCCCTCTTCCTTCCTTCCTTCCTTCCTTCCTTCCAGGTTTTTATTCATTTGACAGAAACATAGTGAGAGAGCTCAAGTAGGCAGAGTGGCAGGCAGAGGGAGAGGGAGAAGCAGGCTCTGCACTGAGCAGGGAGCCCGACGTGGGGCTCAATCCCAGGACTCTGAGATCATGACCTGAGCTGAAGGCAGACCCTTAAGTAACTAAGACACCCAAGCACCCCTGATTGTGTCTTTCTTTGAAAGGGTAGGAAGAGCATGAAGGATGAAAACAATGGTCAACTGAGTAAGTCATCCCACAAGGAACCTTATTCCGGTGGGTTTGCCCTCATTACTAAATAGCAACTCCTCATTTTCTTGTTGTGGCATCCTGCTTCTTTTCTAAAAGGAACCAAGTTTTCCAAAAACTTAGAATCCATTTCCACTTCATCAGAGACAAACGAAAAGATACATTTCTACTTTCAAGACCCTTTTCAAAGAGTTGAGTAATAGGGAAGAATAACACAATCCAGTGACCATTTTCCCACCTCTAACTTATAATACTGGGATCTATTCAAAACTGAATAACATAGAGGAAACACAAAAATAATCTTGTGAGAACTTGATCCAACACTGGCCTCACTGGGAGTTCTCTATCCAAATCCTGAATCCCTTCCCTGTACCAGAGAGATGCAGGGAAAGGCCCAGTGGAGTCAGAATTCATGTCTGTAAAGATCTAGGTTGTTCAAATGGGACACAGTTCACTTGCCAGTCGTTCTCTTTTGTTTTCACTATTTTTTTTTCATTCTTAGATAAAATAAAAATATAATGGTTTGTTTTTTAGAGGTATAAGACCACCTCCCACAGCCCCTTCCCTGTGAAAGCAGATAACTTTGTTATTACACATTTGACTTAATAGAGATGCTGCTTTTAACGTAGTAATCCTTGCAAATGAAAATTGAGTTAAGGCAGCCTGTCTGAAATGGAGACTCTAAAATAATGAAAAACAAATGCACCGTAGATGACAGGACCCGACGATCCAGCAGTGTGCACTTGTCTTCATTTGGAAAATTCTGTTTCTGTCCACATATAACTAAGGAGCCCAACCAGGGCTACAACAAAAAAAAAAAATAAGCTGCCAGGAACTGTCTTCATGTTCATGAGCTTGAGATCACAGTCCGGTTTCCTGTTTCTTCATTAGGGGAGTACCATATGGCTTATTTCTACAGCAAACACTTTTAAGATCCTGAGAAAATTTGCCCATATTGCTGGGGCTTTAGGCCAATTTACACTGAGAGACATAAGAATTTCTGGCTGGTTGTTTTAGCTTGTTTCCTTGCATATAATAATCATCTCGTATTCAAGTTTGTGCTACTATAGTAGGTGACAGTGTGATGGATTCAACTCTCACTTTTAAGAAAGAAAATTATTTTCTGATTTCAACTAGCATAAATTTATTTACATGAAATGGTTTCACAAATATCCTTCAAGTTAATGTTGGTAGGCTTGGCCACCATATGTATTTTAGAAAAAATATATTCCTGGTCAGAGAGGAGAAAAAAAAATGTTCCTTCATTTCCTCTTTACTTAAATGTGTGAAAAGCTTTCTCTGTTCTCTATATTCAGAAAGAAAGCATTTGGAAAAGATAGTTATTTGCCAAGAAGGTTGATGAGGGGTCCAGACTTCAGAAGACTGACTCACCAAATAAAAAATAAACAAGTATTTCCTGATAAAACTTCCAAAGTTTAACCATATTCGCACGTTTAGACTTCCTCTACTCATAATGGAAAATAACAATTTTCTTCCAGGAACATCACAGCCATGAATGGCTTCCTATCATCATAGAAGAATGAAAATGTTCTCAGTAGGGAGTCAGCAGCTTCAAAGAAATGTCAGCGTTTTCATTTCTAGACTAGATGTTGGACTTCTATAAGGATGCAAAGTGAGGTTCCCATCCATAAGCCTGCAAGGCAAGGGGTCATTGCTCTCACAGTCTGATACACTCAAAATCTTTACATTATCATTTTGAAGAATTAAGGAAGAGAAGAAGGAAGAATGGCAGTGAGAGTGCTGTGGAGAAGACAACCAAGGAAATGGGGTGACAGTCGACACCAGTGATAATTCAGCATTATCAGAAATACAGAGTGAGGAGTACGTATAATCCCAGGAAATTCCAGAGATTTGGGAGAAGTGGAGACCCCTCGCAAAGTGTAAACTGGAAGTTCAGGCTCTTTATGTGGGTGTTAATGAAGAGAAATCTCACGAGAGGATTTAGATATGTTTAGGTTTCCTACCATGGCTTCCCAAGGTACCATGTTCATAGTATAAAAGAACACGCATAGCAGTTTAGAGGAAGAGGAAAGTCCACCTACCTTTGTTCCCTTTTAGTTAAAATCGATGTTTTAGTACCGCACTTCTGAAGATAATCTCTTAAACCAAAGGGGCCCTTGAATACCATATCAAACCAAAGATGAGAGGGCATTTTTGGAAAGAGAAGGGAAGGGAAGGGCTTTTATTCTCCTTCACATTACTCTACATAAAACATCAATTTTATAAATTGGAAGTTGTTTTATAACTAAAAAAAAGCCGAATCTTTCTTTAGAGCAATTGTCCTAATGTACACAGGGCTGCTCTCCACTTTATGACTCTCCAAGCTACCACTCAGGCACAGTATCTTCCATCTCTTTAAGTAGAATTAACCATTTCTTCTCTTGTACATGATACTAACATGGTACCAGTTCATGGAGGAGAAGGGGAGCAGGACAAGTTGTATCAGACCAGCTAGCATAGTCTTGCTGCCTAACCAAACAACTCTCGGTGGTTTAACACAATCCACTGGACATCCATACGGGGTCCACCAGAGTCCAGTGGGGTGTTTACTAGGGAATCTCCCAGTGGGTGACTCAAGGACGCAGGCTCCTTCCATATTATGACTACGCCACACCCAAGGCCTTCTGAGACACACATATTTAATAATGCCGTATAAAATAATTTAAATTTCCAGAATCAAAGACAGGCTGTGGTCAAATCCAAGAGCTAAAAATACTGCACCACCAACTACACCATGACTGCTGCTGTTTCGAATGCTCCTCACCCCTGCTCACCTCTTTTAATGCTGATTGCGCTCGGAATATGAAATATGTATTTAATAAAAGGACATCTGGCGCGTTTTAATGTCTAAATTATCAAAATTTGATGCGTCCATGTCAGCCCCTGGTGTGTTTACTTTGAAACAGGTTCAAATAAAGTTCACTTTGACAGAAAGCTGTGATGACTTTATGCGTTTATTAGCCTGCTCTAATGGTCAGAGCATTAAGTGAAGTCAGAGGTCCTGTTCGTTAGGGCTTTTTGGACATTGTCTTACTGTAAGAATCTTTGAAAAGTCAGGGCTCATTTTCTCTAGGTGGCACACAGAGATGATCCTAGGGTAAAACATTAAAATACTCCAGAGTTTGAGGTATGACAAACTCCAATGCTACCATGGCTCTTGCTGTGACTCAAAAGGACACCAGAGTTGGGAGGCACAAAATGTTGCCCTGAGACCTGATGTTTCATAAGCCCCAGACTCATACCGTAATTGGAGTGGTGTTCCAACCCTTAAATAATTCTATCTTGGAGACTTCTGCATTTGAAATTCTTGGTATTCAATTGCGATGTCTCACGTCATCCACATGTGCTCTACAGGGGACTGTAGGCAAGCTTTGATAGACACGCTCATCCACTAGACTGGAACAAAAGAAGCAAATTTGGGAGCCACAACATATATTTCATTGTTATGCAAAAAAGAATAAAACTAAGCTCAGTTAATAGTAATGTAAAGCTTGTTGCTGTCAGGCTTACTCAGACCTCTGTAACAGAAAAGGGAGAACTATCTTGAAGGAAAAGAAAGCCCCAGAGACTTTAAGGAAAGCAATTAATGTATTATACTATGTTATTTTAATTCAAGTAATTATTTTATAAGCGGGAAATATAAAATAAATAAATATATATTTAATATAATATATTAAAAATATATTTTTAAAATGGGAATAAAATATCCTTTTAAGAAACTGGAATTGAATATAATATTGCCCCTATAAGCCCAAGTGATCCATCCCAAAGTGGAGAGCTGACTTCTCCAGTCTTCATTAGCCGCCATGAGTGGGAGGGGGTAGGGAGTAATGATCTCATAAGCTGATGTCACTTCGGATATACCTGGGGAAAAAAAATTAAAAGATATTCTTTAATTTCTTTATTGTAAAGAAGGCACTTTTTAAATGACTGAAGAAGAAACACTTTTCTAAAGAAATCTCTGCTGTGGAAAGAGTATTTTGAAAATGGATATTTGGAGAAGTTTCCATCATTATATGATTTTGAGACAGAAAACAATTGAGTATGCAATGTTTAAAAACTTTGGGAAAAAACCACCTGGATCTAAAATTTTCTGACTCATTTAAGATTTTTTCAAATGAGGGGTTTCAGTGGATTTTGAACTCATTTATTAAAATTGTACAAAATCCAATTGTTTTGTATAAATAACAAATTGACCTAGAGGACTATACAAATTTACTAATCAGATTGCCTAACAACCTTTTTATTCAGTTTGTGACTGAGATTTTAAAATAGTATCTTGAGTTAGTATATATAACCAATCATGCATTTGTTTTATTTGGGTTTGCAACATTTGTGGGGATGGTCCTCTACCATCATAGCCAGTAGTAGTAAGTGTCACAAGGAATTACATAGAAATCAAGGGAAAAAAATACTGAGTTACAGTTTAATCACATTCTTAATTCCCCTCCCTCCAAAAAACAGTCCACCAGCCTGTGTGAATTCAGTTTTATTTTTATTTTGGTGGGGGAAAAGGAGTGGCTGCAAACAACTAAAATTTAAAATTAATTTAAAATCATTTCCTCATATTATTTTTAGTTTCCATTTTATTTTTATTTAAAATTTATAGTGTATTATAATTAAAATACATACATAAATTATAAATTAATCAAACGTACATATTGATTATAAAAACATGCTCAACAGGTACATGCTCAAATATTTTTTACTGATAAAGGAGCACAATAAAAATTTTAGAGGTACAATATAAGGTTACAAAGAAGGGTATACCAGCTTACATATTAAATGAGCTTACAATATAATTATCATTGGTCTCTGTGTCTCTCCCTTACTCCCTAAAAATCTTGCTTCAACTGCTTCTACTTGCAAATTTATCCAATATGCCTTATAGAGATAATGAAAGAGTATACAAATGAAATTCCTATAATGTTCCCATCCAACCCACTGATTCCTTCAAGGAAACCCTAAACAATTTTTGTGAAAGTCAAGTATGGTGCCTAATGAAACTGGTTACAAGTTATACAAATATTTTTAACATAGTTAATTGTAATCTATCAATCCTCAAATTTTAGCGTCTGTCCACAGTGTGAAAACCAACCACTGCATTATAAATGACAATAATAGTAATAAACATAATGATTAGATGTCATGTCATTTCACAAATTAAAAATAATCTGGGTCTCTGAGAAGGCTATCACTTCAATGACATGAGCCTTGGATTTAGATTAAAAGGACCTGCTCTTTGTACTGATTCTACTTAGTATTACCTAACTGTAGACAAATGATTTACCTTTTATCTGCTTCAGTTTCTCCATATGTAAATTGAAGCTATCTACTCTATCTCAAGGGGATGGTAAGGGCATCAGATAGTATTTACATGCTCTGTATAAGCTATAATAATTTATATTTGATATAATTTGATATAGGATCGTGTTATTTTATCTTATAACCTATATACCAAGATAAGACATGAGACTGTAGTAATAGAAAGATACACAAACCACAGGAATATAAGGGCGCCTGGGTGGCTCAGTTGTTAAGCGTCTGCCTTCGGCTCAGGTCAATCCCAGAGTTCTGGGATTGAGCCCCACACAGGGCTCCCTGTTCTGCAGGAAGCCTGCTTCTCCCTCTTCCGTTCCTCTTGCTTGAGTTCCCTTTCTCATTGTGTTTGTTTCTGTAAAATAAATAAATAAAATCTTAAAAAAAAAGAATAGTAATATAAAGATTAGAATACTCAATCAATAAAAAAAGCATAAGTTGGAAAGGCAGATAATTTAGACAGGAAGATGATTTTTGATGGATTAAGCCCAAACCAGGTACAAATCTATGAAATGCACATTCTGCAGTTGTAACACAACTATTACTTTTTTTCTACTTTAGTCTTAGATGAAGCTGATATTTGCAAGTAATCAGGTTATTTGTTATACGAACACTCACCTAGAAAATCTATCACAATTCAAAGCAGATGTACTCACGGACTGTTGTTTTTAAAATAGATTGCTGCCCTAGGCTACAATCGTTATATCTAACTGAGTTTGTGAAAGAAGTCACAAAGGTATTTCTCCGAATCATTTAGCTTCATAATGAGTGATGTAATTTCTTTGAATTTTGTATTTTTACAAACATTTGGCTCCCTGGATCCGGGTTCCAAGAATTTTGCAGAGTTTAGTTGAGGTCATGTATCATGTAACTTACTGCTGGTAGTAAAAAGCAATATAACTCATGATCAGCTTATAAATCTGATTCTCTTGCTCAATTTTATATAATTCTGAAGGGCTTCTATTGGACTACTGTCTTAGAATAACAGAGGTTGGTCTAATGATGACTGTAAAAGGAGAAATAGAGTATATTTTTTTAGAGTAGGTCTTTTTCTGTAAAGTGTCACATAGTAAATATTTTCCAACTTTGTGGGTCACTCAGTCTTTGCTGCAACTACTCAAACTCTGATAATTTAGTGTAAAAGCAGCAGTAGACAATCTACAAACAAATAGGCAACGCTATGTACCAATAAAACTTTATTTACAAAGAGAGACCATGAACCAGATTTGACCTGCAAGCAGTTTGCCAACCCGAATCTAGAGATTGCTTGAGGCCTATACCAGGCATTAAAATGAGTTTTATAGATTGTTTCATTTGATTTATTCTAAAATAAAAATTAGCACCTGCCTATTCTCAAACTAACTTCTTCATATTTTAACTAGTGCCTCACACATCTATACTTCCTGTACTTATTAAATATTTTTTAAAAGGAGGTATGTAGCTTCTTCTTCACAAGTACTTAATCTTATCTGAATTAGCTTTCTGCCCAGAGTAATTGGCTTTACCTACAAAGCATTGTGCTGAGTGGAGTAAAAAGTGATGATGCTTTTCTTAGAGTTCAAACTCAGAAAAAAGTAGTCCAGACAGAAACAAAAAATATCAAAAAGAATGAAATCTTGCCATTTGCAATGACATGGATGGAGCTAGACTGTATTATGCTAAGTGAAAGAAGTAAATCAGAGAAAGTCAATTGATATGATCTCACTTATATGTGAAATTTAAGAAAGAAAACAGATGAATATATGGGAAGGGGGAAAAGAAGAAAAGGAAGGAGGGAAATAAGCCATAAGCAACTCTTAGGACAGAGAACAAACAGAGGGTTGATGGAGGGAGGCGGGTGGGTGATGGGTTAGATGGGTGATAGATATAAATAGGGTACTTGTGATGGGCACTGGGCGTTGTTTGTAAGGGATGAATCACTGAATTCTATTCCTGAAACCAATATTGCACTATCTGTTAACTATCAACATTTAAATTTAAAAATAGAATTAGGGGATCCTGGGTGGCTCAGTTGTTAAGCATCTGCCTTTGGTTCAGGTCATGATCCCAGGGTCCTGGGATCGAGCCCCGCATCAGGCTCCCTGCTCAGCAGGTGCATGCTTCTCCCTCTTCCACTTTCATTGCTTGTGCTCCCTCTCTCACTATGTCAAATAAATAAATAAAATCTTTTTTAAAAATTTAATTTAATTTAAAAATTAAAAAAGAAAGAAAGAAAGAAGAAAAAAAAAAGAAAGAAAGAAAGAAAGAAAGAAAGAAAGAAAGAAAGAAAGAAAGAGAAAGAAAGAAAAAAAAAGGAAAAAGAAGGAAAGATATAGACTTTGGAGAGGGCCTGGCTCATGAGAGATCTAGATCTGCCCACCAATTCATAACAGTTTATAAAGAGGCCTTAACTGAACTTCGCCATGTATTCAGTCCAGGTGGTCTCAACAACACCATACTCTCTCAGGGAAGCATGCTTGGAAGAGCTCCCAATGTGGGAACAGTGGGCAAAATGTATATTCCAAGGATGAGACATAGAAGGTAAGGGGCCTCAGTTGCTTGGGTCCAGCTCTCAGGTCAAGATGTGGTCATGCTCATTTGACTGCCTCCTCCAACATAGAGTAACATACATAATTTCAGATACACATAGTATCTCTATTTTATTTTTACTAATCTCTTTTATTTATCACGTTTAGAAAACTTTTTATCAAAGGAGGCATCTAGATCGTCACCATATTTTTCCTAAGCACACTTTCTTATAAATATTCAAATACATCAGATATTTAGCTCACTTTAGCTTACCATATTTTCATACTGTATTCAATATTAACATGTTCAAAATTTGCTTTTAATCTAAAAATTAATTTTTAAAATTCATCTTATTTTCAATTTTTATAACATGGTTCTGAGATGTAAACATCCTAATATAACAAGACTATTCAGCATCTTTAAAATAATATTTATCCATTGAGGATCTTTTATAATTGCAAAAATAGTGTTCTGTCATGGGAATAAGCTATCACTTCTATCTCACGTTTATCTCTTTGGCCCCTCTCTTTAGATATTGAGTAAAACTTTAGTAATTGACAACGTAATGAGGTGGGCTTGGCATTGAGCTCAGAATCTACAAGGACTGAGCATAGCATAGATACTCTCATCCTCTCATTAAGTGCTTCTCGAAGAGTTCCTTTCAACAATACAAATAACTATGATGAATAAGCTTTGAACTTAAAGAAATGGATACATAAATGCACTTCCCCAGAATAAAAAACATTTCTGTTTCTTACATGAAGGCTTGAATTACCCATTTTGATTTCCTTATAAAAATGATAGTCATAAAACCTGACTTTTAAAGCTTTAGCTTGTATAAAAAAGTCTTGTCATGTTTGTGTTTTTCCAGTTTGGTAGACTACCATATCCATATGCGCTTGATGGAGAAAATAACTTTTCCAGTGTAGCACGCACAGTCTTGGCTTATCTTTGTAGTTTGTACTACATGGTATTATATTCACACTTGTATTTAATGTTTGTCTCAAATTCTGATATATTGTTTTGCAATGCACAGAAGCAAAACACCTACTTTTGCCTTCCACCCTTCCAAGCCAATTCAAGCTTTCTGATGATTTATATCTAGTGCTTCTGTTTCATTAATCATAGATCATTTATTCTTCTCATTTTCCATCTTTGTTTTCTTCAATGTTTTCTGTTCATCTTTACTGTCATAGTTTCTTTTTCATTTCCCGGTCAACCTAGCTTCTGTTTCAAGGGCACTTTGGTTTCTCCATGGTCTTTCTCATGGGTCGGTTCTCTGTATACTTCTTACACTTAACAAATGTTTTACTAAGTATATCAACGTGAAGAGCTAAATAACATTATTTGTTTAAATAAATAAGCACATCAAAATCTGTACGAGTACTAAAAACACTCATACATGAATGCCTGCGTAATTTTAATTTTTTAACAGCTTAAATAAATGCTGAGGATGATACAGTTCTTTTCAACAGTTCCTACTTCTCACTTCTCAGTGTCAATAGTTACAAAACGACGCGTGTCTTCCACGTGATGGCAAGGTGGCAGAGCACTTGCTGGCTGGATCGGACAAGTGAAAACCATACCCCCTTGACCTGGAGGGGATTTTATGGCACGTTTAAGATGAAGTAGATGACAAAATTTTATATGATGTATTTTTCAAATTATGTTTGGAAGGGCCTCTGCAATAAAATAGTGTATCTAGTAGTTTAGAACAGTGAAAACACTGTGAGTATCAGGAAAACCATAAAAATGCATTGCCAGAAGCCCAGAAGCAGGACTGCTGTTGTCTTGAGTCCTTCCTTGTTTCTAGTGTGCGGCAGGGTGCCTCGAACCTGGCCATCCAGAAAATGTCTGCTCAATGAATATTAACTTTGTTACCAAACAAAAACCGAACAGCACAATGATCAAAATACTCCTATTACCAAAGCACTATTCTAACCTTCTGAGAAACACACAGTCATTGAGAGAATTTATGGGGCTATGTGCTCTTGCCTATATGGTTTTTTAGTGTGGTGTATCCGATACAAAGTGAATTATAATTCTTACCAGGTCATTTAAAAATCCCTTCTTTTCTGAATTTTGTTGTTGAACTATTTAGTCATATTAAGTAATTATTCTGAGTATTTTGTAAAGCATTCTTCTTATCTCTGCCCCAACTGTGTATCAATCGCTTATAATTCTAAGTATTTATGTATTTTCCCAAACCTTCGGTTTCACGGCAGACTAATGAAAACTGTGACCACGAGACCTGCCATATTTAAAAATAATGCCCTAAGATTCTACCTGTTAGTAAAGCACAGACCAAATCAACCAAATCAAGAATAAAGAGTAAGAATAAATGTTAGTCCTTAGCAAAGGGTATGATTTCTCTCATTTCCGTGCCAACCATTATTAGTCTGGGAATGAAAAAACAGGCTGACAGAAAGCAGAGAAATATCTTTGGGTAATGAGATGGTAGGCATGTTGGGCATTGTTGGGTGGCTAACTTACCCAGTCAGTCCTTGTTTTTGACTTATTCTTCCCAGAGTTTTTCTCTGCCTCCCCAGGTAGGTTACCTCTCCCTGCCATGTGTTCCCATAGCAACCAGTCCTTCGTATTTCATTATGTGCATCAGATATATCTTATTTGGCTCATGCATCAACGTCTACCTTGTCAGATTATAAATTCCACAAAGGCAAAGACCCGACCTATCTTGTTCATTGCTGTTGGCCCAACACCTAAGACAGTGCCTGACTTTTTGTCAGCATTCAGCAAATATTTACTGAATGCATAAATTCATTAAAATGCAAACCACCTGGGAGCTTAAAATTATTGGAATTGATCAGCTTGCTATGGTGATTGCTGATATTATTTGAATAGAGTAACTAGAGACTTTGCATTTTATTTTTATCTTTTTATTAAAGATTTTATTTATTTACTTGACAGAGAGAGAGAGATCACAAGTGCAGAGAGGCAGGTAGAGTGAGAGGGGGAAGCAGGCTCCCCACTGAGCAGAGACCGCCCCCCGCCCCCATGCAGGGCTTGATCCCAGGACCCTGGGATCCTGACCTGAGCCACAGGCAGACCCTTAATGACTGAGCCACCCAAGCGCCCCTAAGCTTTGCATTTTAAAATCGCCTCCTCCTCCCTTTCCAAGACGCTTAAAATTCCACCATTAAGGCATTGCCTCTACAAGGCAACATTGGATCAGATGAAATTTAAAACAAAGAACCCTGTTTTCAGTCTAGTAGCCTAAAATGATTTCTTATGGAAACGTTCATCCCAGGGAAACTACACTGGAAGTTAGCAAAGAGAAAGTCATAAAGAGGACCAACATAGGGGTGCAGGGAGAAGGGAAGGAGAGGATGAATGGCAGTCTCACTGTGACCCTGCCCATGGCTGACTCCTGATTAGAATGAGCCAAGTGGTCTTGTTACCCAGGGAAGGCCTGTGATGGCTCATGCTTCAATTGATCAGGATGAGAGGCTTAAAAAATAGCAATGGGGCTCAGGACAAAATGTGCCCCTTTGCTACTTTCCATCTGTCTGTTCCTGTTTATGCACATCATATCATGTAAGGAACAACCTTTTCACACATCTTTCTCATTTTTACTTGATACTACCCAGAAAAGTTATTTTGTGTACCAAAAGTTATAAGAAAAACAGTCTAGAGGACAATTTGCTTTTAAAAAATTAGTATGTAGTACATTTACCCTGAAAGTACGCTAGTAGACAAAGCCCAGTCATTTCTTTTGTCTGCTTTTATAAAGCACTGAGAATCAAAATAAATGTAATATTCTTTGAGAAAAACAAATTGTTCCCTTTTAAATCATCAACCACATAATAGAGGTTGAAAAGGGACATCCTTGACGTTGGAATCATTTGATTTTGATTTGCTACTGAATGCACATTGAAGGGCATTTTTAAATGGGCTTTGCTAGTCATATTCTATTAAGGAGTACTTAGATTTCTTAGTAAGAAGTCCAAAATGCATAGATTTTTTTCAAGTGTTAAATGACAGATAAATCTTATCATTAAATATCAAGAAAGTCTTTGGACACTGATTATGCATATTTAAGTTCATTCCTTGAGAAATTAGACATCAAAATGTGGAAAGAATACAAATCAGAAAGGAATGCTAAAAGCGATTAATAACTGGTGATTAGGACCAGAATCAAATTTTAAAAGTTTTCTTAGAACTTAAAAAAAAAAACAAAACAACTTCTGGGGGATTTTGTAACACCATTAATTTGATGCTTTACTACTTGAAATAAGTAAAGCATATGTGTTCTTACTCCTGGATAAATTGTCACTAATGGTTCAAAGCAACAAGAGGCCAAGCCAGGGTTGAATTTAATTCCCTTAATATGCCCTTTTGCCTCAGAATGTTTCATGGTTAAAGTGAATTCATTTCACTGTTAATATGAGTGAGACATGAGAAGTGATTCTTTTCCATAATCATACCACTAAATTCAATCCAACACTTGAAGAAACAATATCATTAACTCTGTGGGGAAACCAAGTACGAATATTAGTCAAATAAGTGATATAAATCATTGCCTTCTTATAATTCAGCAATAAAATTAAGTATTTCTTTACAAAATTATTTGATATGATGGTTTGGAAGCTGAAGTTCTAGTGGAGACAGTAATTAGATGATGTCTTCTCTGATCACTGACCTAATGGACAGGGCATTTTGTGGATAAACTTCAAGAGGGCAGAACTGTAGTGTGCCCCCCCTGCAGCCAGTAGACCCGGCCATAATTCCAGCTTAGCCAATCAATAACAGTGCAACCAGAGGCAACCTATGTAACTCAGTAAGCCTGGGTTTCCTCGTTTGTAAAATAAAGATAATCATAACCCATCCCATGGAGTTACTGGGAAAATAAGAAGTAATGAGTGTTAGGCATTGATCTTAAATTTATGTTGCTCATTTTGAGTTTTAAAGACATGTATTTCCCATTAACTTCTCACCACCAAAAGCCAAACCAGCTGCAAAATTTAAAACAAAAATATTTCCTGTGTTAAAATGGAAGTATCCTGTCCCCTTACCCTCACTTGTGGCCTCCCTACCCCACAACTAAGGCAGAAGAATCCCACAGAATGAGACTAAAGAGTGAAACAAATGGACCATGATCTATGTTCAATCATCCATCTTCCTTTAAGCAAATTGACTAAACAAGAATTCATATTTGCAATATCGTAAAGGGGGATACAAAGATGTTAGGGAAGAGTTAGCTGAACAAATAGAGCAGAAATGGAAAGAAAGGTAAAGCATATCAGAGTCTAGGGAACCCTGGTCATCAGGCAAGTCTCCTCTTCTCCTAATTCCACCCCTAACACTAAGTTTAAAACTAGATCATCCAAAATTTCCCCACATGTCCAGTTTCCTAAATTCTTTTCAAGATTCTTCAATAAAATAATTTGCTTAAAGCTTTCTATTTAATGAAAAACTCCACTCCAACCTCTAACAACTAGACTCCAGCCAAGATGAGTCATCAGGTGAAACTGAGAACAAGAGAGGAACTGGTTTTAAGTCCTGAAACAAGCATTTCCTGAAGGCAGAGGATCAGATGGCTTAGCTAGAAGAACAGTGCCACCCATTGGGGAAAGAGAGTATTGCTTCCTCAGATGCTTCTAAAATGGTATTTAAAGGAATGTTCTCAAACTGAGAACGCTCAAATTTAATCCTCTCTCTTTTATTTTCATTTATTTTGCTGACATCAAGTACAGAGAATTAGATTTTGGGTTAGTCATAGTCCTACTTCATGACATAGTCATCACAGTTGCATTTAAGGCAAGGTCTGCTCTTAGTTAGTAAGTTATTGAATTAATAATTTTTAATAATGTAATAAGCCTGATGGGCCCACCACCCCCAAACAAAGGCAAGGCCCCTGGCAATAACCTCCATGCAGCCCATCCCACTCCATGTCCTTGCCTGGCCCCCACCAGAATGACCTGGCTCATGCAGGCCTGGACCAGATTTGAGGCATGATTGTCCCAGGCAGCAACAGTTCCGAATGTTTTGTTATATTGAACTAACAGTTATTTTTCTACGTATCACCACTGACCAATTGCATGATTTTGTAACAATTAAATTAAATTAAAGATTGAAAAGTGAAGAAGCAAGAAGGCAGTTTAAAATGTTTAGATATACTTAAGGGTTTAAAATGAATAGTAATAACATGTCATAAAACAAATTTCATGTCATCGTGGATCTCTAATTCCAAGGAGATGATCACTATTACTACATGTAATAATAACAATATGCTACATTTTTTAAGCTATGTAGTTTTTAAAATGTCTGTACTTCATCTGATACATAGAAAAGTTCTATGAGGTATGACTGAGCAGACAACATTATTTCAAATTTATACAATTAAGATTCAGTGAAATTAAATAACTGGTAAAAATGCATGGCACATACATGCCTGAAACCATCAGACATTCAATAATTTTGTCTTTGATCCCTCCATTTTGCTCTGAGAATGTGGGCAGTGTTTTAGGGACTCTCTCCTTTGTGCTACCTCGTCGTATTTTGTTACTTGGAAAAAGATATACACCTCTTTCTCAGCCAAGGAAATATACCACATAGTTTCCTATCATGAACCATTTCTTTCAAAAATCAAACACACAACAAAACCTTTCCCTTAATTTATTTTTATTACTATTACTATTTCTTGTATCCTGTTTATTGCAGAAAATATTTTCATTTCCTTGGAACATGACACATGTCATTTGTCATTTCTTTTGTATGGACCAGCAAGTCTTCCAAAGCCTTTGAATGGCATTCAAGTTCAGAAACAGTCTTGTAAACTTTTCCTGAGCTGGAAGTGACTGGTCTAAACAGGCCTGTACTTCCTGATGTATCTTAATTTCTAGGTTAATAAAGACTCTTATCTACTCTGAGTTTAGAGCTTCATTATGTTATTTATATTATTTTATTTTCAAGTTGAATTAACATGAAAAACAACATTTTGTGAACAAGTCAAACTTTCTTTAAGACTTATATCAGTACTTCCAAAATGTCTAATTTTACATTTAAGTGTTCAAGTCATTTCTTTTTTAAAGATTTTATTTATTCATTTAACAGAGAGAGAACACAAGCAGGCAGAGAGGCAGGCAGAGGCAGAGAGAGGAGCAGGCTCCCTGTGGAGCAAGGAGCCCGATGCGGGACTCAATCCCAAGACGGTGGGATCATGACCTGAGCCAAAAGCAGTTGCTCAACCAACTGAGCCACCCAGGCGTCCCACAAGTCATTTCTTTTATATTCTAGTTCTTTTACATTCTATAACCATCAGAGTTATATTTTATAATACAATGTGTCAATCATCTATGAAAAATGTTCTAATAGCTTTCATTGCTCTTTGAATAAAATTCAAATTCCTTTCCATGGTCTTCAAGGTTTATTTACCCTGGCTGTCATCTCCCCTTCTAGCTTCCTTTCCACCATTATCTCCTCCCTCACTGCTCCACAGCCATTCTGATCTGTTTTCTACCCCTCCAGCCCTCCAAGATCTCTCTTTCTTTAGAGACTATGCATTGGAAGTTCAAGATGGTGGGGTCCTTCTTGCCATTCAATTCTCTGCTCAAATATCACCTATTCATAAAGGCTGTCTAGTTTATCTAGAGCACCCAATCTAGATTTTTCACCCTCCCAAACAGCTCTCTGTGTTATTCTTTGCATACATTACCTAAAATCAGCTTGCTTTTGAGTGTATGGTTTTATTTTCTGTCTACTCCCGTTAGAATACAACCTTAGTGAGAATAGTGAATTTGCATATCTTGTTTATCTCTGGTCCCTTAGCCTCTCTAAGAGTTCCTGGAATATAAGAAGTACTTAATCAATACTTAACGAAGACTCAAATGTTGAGATGAATTGATAACACATCTATGGACTATAGCCTTAAATCTCTCTCACTTTGAACTCATTCTCTCCCCTCTTGCCTTCATGTTTTGGAAATTGTATGGTAAGCTGTGGTTCATTCCAGAGTCCACAGTGGGAAGCCTTCTTGTATCCCAGAGAACTAGATCTTCTTGTTTGTGAGTTATACAGTAACATATCTCATGCTTACCTGGCTTTCCCCAATGGGAAAACAATGCCAACATTTGTGTATAAAAAATGAAGCTTATTAGAAAAAATTCGTAGGTCAAACAAATGTGGTAAGAAATCTCACAGAACCAATGGAATGTAAGAGCTTGACCTTTTCCTTTGAAACTATAGCTGGATGAACAGTAAAAGCAGCAAAGGCCTTACAACACATTTTAATCCAAATCCAAACCTAGCCCTGTGGCTCTCACAAGATAGATGAATGCATCTGAGATAACATGCTAGAGGGATCACAGCTCCCTCATCCTCCTGCCTCTACCTTCAGACAAAGAGCCAATTTCTGTAAAGTCCCATGACCAATGAGTGCCTTAGAAGTGCAGTACAAGTGGCGCCTGGGTGGCTCAGTTGAACAACTGCCTTCGGCTCAGGTCATGATCCTTGAGTTCCGGGATCGAGTCCTACATCAGGCTCCCAGCTCCATGGGGAGTCTGCTTCTTCCTCTGACCTTCTCTCCTCTCATGCTCTCTCCCACTTTCTCTGTCTCTCAAATAAATAAATAAATAAATAAATCTTAAAAAAAAAAAGAAAGAAAGAAATGCAGTGCAAATCCTAGGGCCATTCAAATCAAAATAGAAGTAGGGACTTTCCCAAGTCTTGATGAATATAAATTTCTAAATTGAGGCCAGGCCTGCCCTCTTTTCTGAGGGCAAGTGGTTGTTTCAGTTAGAATTCTGTTCCAAAGCAAGAAAATCCAAATTAATGATGTTCTTTAAAAACTAGACATTGATTTCTCTCTCACAAAATCATCAGGGATTCAGTTTCCTTTCAACTTGCAACTCTGTCATTCTCAGCATGTGACATTCTCCTCATAATCCATATACCTGCTGGAACTCCACCCAACTCCACCCACTGTGTCTGCATTTTAGCTGATAAGAAAAAGGGAATAAGAAAAGCACACCACCTCCCTTCCAGAAATATTTCCATCCATTTCCACAACAGCTCTGTTACACCCCATTTTGGTTATCATGAAACCATAATAGCTTCAAAAGGCCAGAAAATATTTAATCCAGGCAGCCATGATTGTAGCTACAAATGAGATGTTCTAGTGGAAATAAAGGAACAGAACATAGATATCAGGTCTGAACTAGGAACCTCTACTATGCAAAAAAACCATCTTCTGGGATTTTCTGTCCACAGTACTGAGTGTTTTACTTGTCCCATTTAGGAATCTTAAAAGGAGAGCTGAGCTTGGAGCCCTGCAGCATGCTCTTTGGGACAAACCTGCTACAACTTCTTCTGCATCCAGTTATGGTGCTCAATGTTGGCTAGTAGGAAAGTAGACTTGACACTATAAGAACAAATACAACTTGAGGGCATCAGTAGTTGTAACCAAACCAAAGGAGAATTTGTCTGCCTGATTCACAGAAAGTCAATAAAAACTGACACCAAATTTTTGCAGTGAAGAAACATAAGCTATTGATTGGTTGAGCATCATCCAGGAGAATGGGGAACTAATGCTCTAGGTCTCAAACTCCCTGATGGCTTGCAAGTGAAGGTTCTTAATGGGCAAAATTTAGGACAGAAATCTCCTGAGAAGGTGGATAGCAATGATTGGAGGACCATGAGGTCACTCTAGCAGGAGTTTTAGTGCTACTTTATCTGGTCCCCCAGGAGGTCTTCTCCATCTCAAGAGACTTAGAATCTGAAAAAGAAAAAGATATCTATATTATTTATGTTAGAGAATTTATTAGGTACATCTGATGATTTTATCTCTAGGGTAGTACAGGTTATCTATTTGTCCTACAGGTTTCTTTGAATGATAAGCAAGCATTCCTATCCCTTGAGCCTAAGGCTGTGTGTGTCTTGGCCAGTCTGGTTGTGCCTAAGGTTGATATGATCCCCCGTTGTTCATTTTTCCATCTGAACTGACAAGAAAAAATTTTAAAATTTTTATTTAAAAACTTAATTCCTCTGTTGTCATTTTATCAATGCACCTGGCATAAAAAACTTAAGCGTAAGCCTTTAATAGACACAGAACACATTCCTTCCTGCTTACCTTTTCTTTTCTCTGTATCTTTTTCCTTGATGAGTAAGCAGTCTCAGAGTTTCAGGGATCACCAAATAGAGGGGTCAGCAAACTATTGTCTACTGGCCAAATTTAGCCCACTGCTTATTTTTACAAATAAAGTTTTTATGAGAACACAGACAATTATATTCACCTCTATATTGTCTCTGGTTGTTTTCATTCTCTAATAGGAAAACTGAATAGTGACAGAGATCGTCTGGCCCCCAAAGCCTGACATACTTACCATGTGGCCATTTTACAGCAAAGGTTCACTGATCCCTGACCTAGAATCTTGGACCAGGAAATAATTCAGAGATGACCCAGTGCATAGATTCCCACCTTTGATCCTTCAAAAAATATAATACTTTTTTCCCCACAATGTCTTTTGCTTTAAAAGATGGTGTCTACTGAGATATATTTGTTAATTAAATAATTTAATGCACAAAAAGACTTGGGATCAGAATAGCTGCTGGGCACAGGACAACTAGTGGGGCCACATTACATTGCTGTTGTTATTGCCATAAAAAGTAAACAGATGGTTTTATGCAGACACTGTGTCCTGAATGAGGAGGACATAATCTATTTCAATTAAGCTTTATTTAAAATACAATAAGGTTTTCGGATTCCTTTGACATTCTAAAGGACTCAAGGATTCTCCCCAGGTGGAGGATCACACTGGTGAAGAAACCAGCCTAGAGGAGGTTCTTCCTCAATCTCACCAAGTAAGATTTAACAGTAGGATCCAGGTATTCAGACTCATCTTTCCATTTATTGCCTTGCCTACTGCCTGAATGCGTAAGAAACCCGGAAATAACCGGTAAGTCTCCTATTCCTTCACTAAATACACACCAAGAAATGATGCAGATTCCTCAGAGAGTCCTTACAGAAAGAGCAGGTTGGATCTGAACATTGAAAAACCAATAAATCTCTTGGAAGGGATTTTTTTTTTTAAAGAAAGACAGGAAAAAGATACTATTTTAAAATGTTAATGGATAGTCAATCTCTTTCAACACCTGACTTTCTAAGCACAACAAAACTAAAATACCCTTAATCATTACCCGAGGAAAACAACTGTTGGAGTCTTCTGCACTCTCCCAAGGAATTCAGGTGATTCTCTGGAATAGCTTCTTCTCCTTTTCAACATTACATGCCCAACCCCCCCCCCCCCAACTTTACCCATTTGGCAGGAAAGGCATTCTTGTTACTGTGGTCTTCTTTCCCCACAGCATTGAAAATTTGCAGAATAATTTGTTCAAGTTACCAGGAATGATTCCAACTGTATCCTCCACATTTGCTGGCAACTTTGGAAGTGTTTTGCCTCAAAACAGGATTAAGCCTTTTACTAGTTGGATTTGGAAAAGGCCACACAAATTCCTTGGCAAAGAAATCTCAGAATCAAACTGTTTTATTTCTCATTTTAAATGTATCATAGAGGTGTTGTTGTTCCTTTGTGGTTTGTCATTCCATTTAGAAATAACGTAAAGTGTCAGCAAGGTGACAATAAGGATTATTGAAGAATCTTTTACTATTTTAATTTACTAGGGATACAAATGGAAAATAGAAACCAACAACAACAACAAAAAGATTTTCCCTTTTAAATGATCCAGAAATTGTAATACTAAGAAACTCTAATGATCACCTAATTCAGTCTCCTAGAGAAGAAGACATTCTAGCTAGTGTGGTCAAGGACTTGGTCAAGTTGTGGAAGGAAGAACTCTGAAGAGGAAACAAGGAGAATGGGGTATTAGTAACTGTATGTTATTAGTAATTAGTAACTGTAAGTAATTAGTAACCTAATTAGTAATTAGGACTATGGATAAGTTTCATATTCATAAAATGAGAGAGAAACCTTGGAGAACATCTCCATCTGTTCAAATCCAAGACTCCATGACTTTGGTGAGACTGAAAGCCATTCTTAGGCCCTATGGCTTCTGATCTACAGTGCCGAGAAATTTCTGCTAAATCATACAGGTGCTTTCTCAGATTTGATCAAAGCAATCAAATTGGACTAACAGCTGTCTCCATAATCCATCTACATGTCTTCTTTAGTACCATGGTATAATTATTTAATACTTATAACTTTAAAAGTTGATACACCTGCCATCTCAATTAATTTCATTCGCATATTGAACATTAGACCAATTGTTTTCAAGTAACTACCAATGACCAGCACTATAAAAAATGCTAGGGAAAAATTCTTGAAGATGAAAAGGTCTCTATCCTCAAGAAATAGCTAGTCTGTGTATGAATGGGTAAATATTATTCTCTCTTTCTGATAGATGAGGAAAGAGACGCAAAGGGAGGTGAATGACTTACCACAGCCGAACAAGGAGAATGAGGCAAACCTTAAGCTAGAACTGAGAGCTTCTGGCTTTTACTCTCTTGGTCTCATCACCAAATTCAATTAGGCCTGCCTGATACTTTTTTTTCATAAGATCCCTCCGTCCACTATCATATGTAATATAAAAAATATATATATACTTAACTCTAACACAAAGCTTTCACATAAACTAAAATTAAAACTGCTTCAAAACAGTACAATTATTTTATTTTATTTTAAAGATCTTATTTATGTATTTGAGAGAGAGAGAGAGAGAGAGAGCAGGGGGAGCAGCAGGCAGAGGAAGAGGGAGAAGCAGTCTCCCTGTGGAGCAAGGAGCCCCATGAGGCTCTCGATTCCAGGGGACTTGAGCTGAAGGCAGACACTTAACCGATCACCCCACCTAGACACCCCCCAAAACAGTACAATTCTGAAGTCAGGCTAGAGTAAAACTGAAACAAAAAGCAGTGATGTAAAAGAATCACATGTTCGTAACTAAATTCTTTAATTGTGTAAATATGCCTTCTTAGGATTAAGAAAGAACAATTTTTGATCCAATGCCGCCAACTCATAACTCTTTGTCCTAAACCATTCCCCAGAAAAATGACTAAAACTCTGATTGATGAATTTAGAAATTCTGCTTATTTGAATCTTTTCATTTGCTTCTTCTATTTTTGATAGTTTTCTGAGTCATTTTGTGAGCTCAGTGCTCTAGGAACATCTAATTGTCTGACTCTCAAGAGCTCTGGCAAACAAGCCCTTATAACTGTGAAGTGTGGTTATCTAAAGTAAATGCTGTAAATAAAAGATCTTATCCTTTGTGGAGAATAGGAAATATAACTTTATATCTGAAGATTATCTCAACAATTATAAATATTGAAATAATCATCTAAAGATTTATATACTGTCTATATCTGTCAAATTTATAGGTATTATCTATATATTGTCAAATTTCTAGATATTGAGAACTTCCACAGTTGTCTGGGTTCTCGTATTCATTTTTCTCATCAAAATTTGCATAAAATTGCAGGTCTGCCTGATGTTATATAATCAATGTCTTAACCAGTGAATATTTGTTACAACCATAAATTATGCTATAGCAGCAATGCAGGTTCTTGATGAACTTAAACACAAACAATTCAAAAACAAAATATGCAAACTTTTCATCATCATTAAATGTTATGAAATAATTTTTTCCAATTTGTTGTAACTGCCTATGAAATTTGAAAAAGAGCAAAAAACACCATTGAATTATTTTGTGTGAGATATAGTCTATAATACTCTTAAACTGGATTCAAAAAAACCATGCCTGTACAGTAATAATTGAAAATATCAAATTATATTTTTCCTGTATCTTAACATATTTCACATATTCTTAACTATAGTAGACATATTTTGATTGCTTTTTAAAAATTACAGTATGTTTTAAAATGTATTTAAAATGCAAATGTTCCTGGCATTAGAGAATTGAAGAAATACTAATTCAAATACAAAAATTTTCCATTTAGTTCAAAGTTTCCCTTTAGCCTTTAACCTACAATCATTTTTTCTGTGATTAAGGAAAATAGAAGAAAAGAAATAACAAAAAACATAAGCATGCTTGTGAGACATTTTTGCCTGTAACTTTTCAGTGTCCCATGGAAACATTGCTTTCTATAGATTTTACTTCAATGAAAGTCATCCCTTTTGGATGCTTTCAGATTTGTATGCTTTGAGGTTTGTGCAAGCAGACATATTTCCATTTCTTTCTATACATACCTTGGTAAAATGAAAATGTTATATTGTTCCTATAGCTTTGAGGCACCATTCATATCAAAGTTCAGTTCAGTCCCTTGAAATGACAGTAAACTCCCCCTCATCTTTCCCATTTTCCTCTCTTTCTTACACTTTGGTCTCTCTCAAAGGAAGCCCTTATCATAACTTTAATTTGGCTAATCCAAAATGCTCATTATGAAAATGTTCCACTTGGGGTAAATAATCCACAAACCTAGCTTTGAAGCCTTCAAGGAAAACCATGGTGGTTTGTCCTCAGGTAAAAGGAGAAATAGCCAAAAGTTGTTCTTTTCAAACCATCCATTAGCATTAAACTTGATTTTCAGAGAATGCTCAGGGGTAAGTGGCATACACAAGAAGAGATTCTACAAACTGCAATGAACAAACTCTGTGTATGCATTCTATGTATGCATATTTCCCCTATTTTAAGATAAACTTCAATTCTCCCCAAAATAAAAGATGCTATTGTTTATCCAGCTTTGGAGTATACATACTACAGATCCAAATTACTTTGGAATCACACTCAGTGATTCTCAGCCTTCAATTTTCACATTCATTTAGGAGCTTTTAATTTTTTTAAAAAAGATTTATTTATTTATCATACAGAGAGAGAGCGGGGGTGAGGGGCAGAGGGAGCAGGAAATAGAAACCCAAGCCAGACCCCATGCTGAGCACGGAGCCCCAAGCACAGCTCTGTCTCACAACCCTGAGATCATGACCTGAGCCAGAACCAAGAGTCAGTGCTTAACTGATTGCACTACCCAGATGCCCCCACTTAGGTGTTTTTATTTTATTTCATCTTATATTTTTAAGATTTTACTTAGCAGATGGAGCTGCAGGTAGAGAGAGAAGCAGGTTCCCCGCTGAGTAAGGAGCCTGATATGGGACTGGGTCCCAAGACCCGGCGATTGTAACCGGAGCCAAAGGCAGATGCTCAACCGACTGAGCCACCCATGTGTCCCCACTTAGGAGCTTTTAAAACCAGCAAAAAAGCCTTGGTTTCATTCCAAGATTTATTCTCCTTGGTTCAGGGTGCAATCTGAGTATGGTTATTTTTTCAAAATTCAAGGTATGTGTGTCATTTGCTGCCAGGATTAAGAAAGAGCGACCCAGGGTAAAAGTAACTTTATTACATAGCATTTAATTGACCTCTAGAAATTCATCCAACTCCAATATGTGTTGTGTATGTCACACTTAACCAAATATTTTCTACTGGAAAATGATATCTCTAAAAATATCAAAGCATTATTTGTTTAACATTGTTTGAAAATCATGTCATGGAAGCAATATTTCATAATAATTCTTCCATTATTTCAGTGGAAGATCATGAGCTTCTTCTGAAACCAGAAATATGGTCCTTAGTGGTAAACGGGAACAGATCAAATATGCACAAATATGCAAAGAAGAACAGTGT
The DNA here is from genome assembly GCA_028533885.1 of Nasua narica. Lineage (NCBI taxonomy): Eukaryota > Metazoa > Chordata > Mammalia > Carnivora > Procyonidae > Nasua > Nasua narica. Next base: position 110,943,803 of record CM052809.1, read on the forward strand.
GGTAATTACAATTGTGAATAGATCTTTGTTTATTGATGTTCATGAAATAATAGTAACCGAAATAGATACAGATTACAGAATATCACACCAAAATGCTAATAATATAGTTGTGCAAACGATATTTTTGGTTATATTTCTTTATTCCATAATGTTTGATCTTTAAAGTTAGTATGCATACTTTTAACAAAACGACAAGCAAGAAAACTCACAATTTGGGAGAAAAGAGAAAGGAATAAGAAGAAGAAAAACAGAAAAAGAGACCAAGTGGGCAAAAACTTGTGCGGATTGCTTTGGGAGCATCAAGATTATAGCAGATCTTGAAAGATGGCTTGTAGAAGCCTTGAGGAAAAATCGATTTCAATTTCCGAGGTGTGTTTGTAGCAAGCTGTACAATTTCCTTGTCAACAAAAACACTGATAAAACCTTTTTGAGATTATGAGAACTCTCAGAAGAAATGTGTATTATTGTTAGGTGCCTACAGTTTTTATAGTTCCATCATTTATGAAAGGAGATTCATAAATGATAGATTAGTTTACACAGTGTAGTCCTGCGAATGAAAAGTGACGAAAGACTGGTTCTTGTTTAAGGATATAAGAATTTATCACATTTGGAAAAAAAACTAGAACATTCTTCCTGTTATTTCAGTGGCATCCTTTCATTAATATAACCAGTATTTGTTGAATATCAGCTGACTAACACTCTAAAGGTATGTTAACTACCTAAAAGTTAAATTAAAATAAATAAAGACAGATTGCAACTTGTATTCCACTCCTATCCCCTTCCCCACACAAAAACAGTTTAACAAACATAATTTTCCAACACTTAAAGAAAGGAGTGGGCAAATATCTTTTTATTTATATAAATCCTATCTTCCATTTAATATTACATTTATTATGAAATGGGGTGGAAGACAAATTTTATCTCGGGCATAAGACCCATATTCTGCAGCTCTCTTGAGCCCCAGGCAAGGTGGGCATGGCTGTCCCACTGACCTCCCCGGGGCTGCGAGGCAGCCTCCCTGATCTATGAAATACAGACCCAAGAATCCTGTATCCACAGAAGAAAGACTCTCTCTTCTTTGCCAAGAAGATTAATTCTAGTAAATACTAAAATAGTATATTCGTAGTTCTAATTTTAAATTTCTACAACTACTGAAAGACAATCTCTGTGAGAGCAGGAATATTGCCCATCTTATTTACTAGACTACCCACCTCACCAGATCTGGCAGTAAAGTCTTTGAACAAGTGTTCATTGTCGAAAAACTGTGTGAATAGAGTTTATAAATAGTAGATATATTGACATTTTCCTATCAGGTAAACTTTATAAGTAATTGTTTAAAAATGGTAAACGCGTGCATCTATGCATTTATGAATAAGATGGCGTACTATAGCGAGAGGTGAGAAATGAGATGACATATGGTTTTAATAGGAAGTACTTATTAAATTCTAGTTTGATTCCCTCTTTCCACTATATTACACTGCCTCTGATTTTAAAATCACTAAATACATATACAACTCACATTAAAATAAAGCATCTTGTGTACTTTAAGTTCCATTTTGATCTTTTTTTTGTTTTATCTCCCCAACTCTTATGCGATAAATATTTGTCAAATAAATAAGTAAAATGTGAACAAATGATAAACTAACATCCTAATATTATTGGACAATCTTATTAGAAAGTAAAAAACAAATAAATAAAAAATAAATAAATAAAAGTAAATTACATTGTATGTTTATATCAGTATTCCATTTTATCCTGCAGAAATGAAGGATGAAGCTTTGAAATTATTTTTCTTTCAAAGCTGTTACATGTGATTCTTTAATCAAGTCACTTTTAAATCATATTTTAATTTCTATAAGGCTCTACCCAAGATACAAAGGGGATACAAAACTATGATGAGCAAGTCTCTAGAAGCTTGGAATGCATTATAGAAAAGATATGCAGTCTACTGTAAAGAAGATATAACTTTATAATGGCACTGACAAGCAGAACTTTCCAATCAAGAGGATTCTTTGAAGAGATTTGAACTAGACCCTATAGATCCTGCCAATTTCAATAGTCAGAGATTGCATGGGGGAGGGAGAACATTCTCATAGCACGGCCATGCAAAGTAAGCTGGTGTCTGATGAATAGACTAGTTGGACAGATACAAAGAATTCAGGTAAGAGAGCTATGAAAGATAAAGTTGGATAAATTCAAATAAGATAACTAATGGAGTGCCTTACTACTGCCATGCTTTTCCCCCAGATCTTTGTTTAGAACTCTTGCACTGTTCAGCATGTTCTTCAAATAAGGATTCTATCATTCTATACTTTCATACCCTGCTTTGGTTTTCTTCATAGCTTTACCTAATATATCTCTTTCTCACACAGGGAAACATTCATTTTGTTATTGTTTATTTGTCATTTGTCTCCTGTATAAAGAGTTGAAAAATAAATTTAATACAGCATGAATATCTTGACTCTATCATGTTTACTCCAGAGCTTAGAAAATGGGTAGAACAAAAGAAATGTTCAAGAAGTATTTATTAAATGAATTAATAACATCTTAATAAAATAATGAACTACCAAATAACTAAAGAAGAATTTCAGGAAGATTAGCATATAATATGGGAATCTATGACATTAATCTAAATAAAGGTAATAGATTAGCCTGAAATAATCACCGTGGAAACAGAAGAAGAAGAAGAAGAAGGAGGAGGAGGAGGAGGAGGAGGAGGAGGAGGAGGAGGAGGAGGAGGAGGAGAAGGAGAAGAGGAAGAAGGAGAAGGAGAAGAAGAAGAAAGAGAAGGAGAAGGAGAAAAAGAAGATGATGAAAGGATGTAAAAGCTTGCTTTGGCCCACTAGGCTCAGAATCCTTATCTATAAAATAAGGATTGTTGAACTAGAGTTATGATCTCTCATACCTCTCCAAAATGTGACTGCAAAATATGTGAGTCTAAGTGTCATCCAGAAACGTTGATATCAGAATTGAGGGACAGAGGGGCTCCTGGTGGGCTCAGTCAGTTACACATCTGCCTTCAGCTCAGGTCATGATCCTGGGGTCCAGGGAGCCTGCTTCTCCATCTCCCTCTGCCTGCTGTTCCCCTGCTCGTGCAAGCTCTCCCTCTCTCTCCCTCTCTCTCTCTCTCTCTTTTTCTCTGTCAAATAATTAAGTAAATAAATCTTAAAAAAAAAAAGAGAAGAAAAAAAGGAACTGAGGGACAGGGAAAAGTTAAAGATGCCTCAGAATTCTACCATGGTTTTGGAAAATGTTGATGCTTGTCCACAGCTAGGAGACAGAAAGAGGAAGAGGAGTCAGAAAAAAAACAGGGACATAACGAAGGGAAAAAAGAGATGGAAAAGCCACATGTGGATCATGTATAAGAAAAAGGGGCCATTTCAAGAGAAAAAGATGGCTGATACAGTCACTGTGGGGAGGATGGGGCCTGGGATGGTTGGTGCCAGAGAACATTCTCTTTAAGAGTTCCTGGATGCCTTTGAAAAGAGACATTTCAATTGAGAGATATAGATTCACAATTCTTGGTAATAGAAAACATAGTTGTCTTGTAGGATGTTGCTCCAGTCAGTGAAATGAATCCCAAATAGTCCCAGCTTTGAATGTCCACCTCATCTTGTACTTATTCAGCAAAGCTTTCCTCCTCAGTCATTGTCCTACCTTAAAAGTTATCACCTAATTAAATCCCTCGATAGAATTATGAGTATTCTATCCATCCATGATTGTGCTGCCCACTTTCAATCCAGTCTCTTGAAAACCTGCAGAGAGATCTTTCTAAATTTTTCCTTGAATCATATCCTATCACCTGCTCAGAAACCAGCTGTGGTTTTTCACTCACCTGTAAGAGAAGAGATTACTTGATCTGACCATCCCCCTCTCTGGAGTGTCTTATTCCATTCTCCCACACTCCTGTACCCCCTACTTCCTATCACCCCATTCCTAAAGCTCTAGCAACACTCTTCTGTCTTATTTGCTGCATAAAAATTACCACAAATTTGGTGGCTTGTGACCACACACACGTATATTATCTCAAAGTTTCTGTGGGCCAGGACTATAGTCACACCTGAGCTTGGCCCTTTGCCTTCAGGTCTCACCAGGCCACAGTCAAGGGGGCAGCTGGGCTGCATTTTGATCTATAGAATGAATGGGGAAGAAACAACTTCCAATCTCATTTGTGTTGTTGGCAAAATTTATTTCCTTGCATCTAGAGTAAGATCCCTGTTTTCTTGCTGGCTTTCGTCTGAGAGACACTTTCATTCTTAGAAGCCCCCTCAAGTTCTATGCCACATGGCTCTCTCCAGAGGCCTTCTCACAACAGGCCGCTTTGCTTCCTCAAAGAAAGCAACAGAGAGACAGTCTCTCTCCTCGGAGAGTCCCTAGGCCCTCTGTTACGAGTTTGCATCTAATTAAGTCTGGTCCATTTGGGATAATTTCACTTTGATTAACTCAAATTAACCGATTGGGGACTTCAACCACATTTAGACAATCTCTTCACCTTTGTCATCCTCTATTGGCTGGAAGTAAGCCATAGGTCTCCCCCACACTCATGGGGAGGAGACAGCACAGGGCGTAAGCATCAGGGTGGGGACACTGGGGCTCTGGGGACTAGCAGAGCGTTCCACCTCCCACAGCCTACAGCGCGGTCCTTCCTATGGCAAGACTCGTCTACACTGTTGCTTCAGTCTGTTCAGTCGCTCTTCACCTAGTTAATTCCTGAACAGTTTTCAGAGCTCAGTTTGCATCTTTCTTCTTCATTTTCCTATCCGGCCTACCCTATAAATGCTACATGCTTTTATTTTCTGCCGTAGCATATTTCAAAAGCTTCATTGAAATGAAATTCACATAAGATACGGTTTACCTATTTAAAGTATGCAATAGCACAGAGCCGTGTGATCATCACCTAATTTTAGAATATTTTCATTACCCCCAAAGGAGATGCTATACCCATCAGCAGCCATCACCCAGCCCTTTCTGCCACCAGCTCTAGTCAAACACGAATCCACTTTTTGTCTCTATACCTCTGCCCATTCTACACACTTCATACAAGTTGAATCACACAATATGTGGTCTTGATGACTGGCTTTTTCCACTTAGCATAATGTTTACAAGGTTCATTCATGCCATAGCGTGTTATCAGCACTTCATTTTTATTTACCGCATTCAATTCAAGTAACATTCAGTTGTATAGATATACCACATTTTGTTTATTTATCCATCAGTTGTAGACTTTTGGGTTGTTTCCAACTTGAGGTTCCTATAACTAATGCTGTTGTAAATGTTCATGCTCAAGTTTTTGTCTAGACATATGTTTCAATTCTCCTGGGATATATCCCTAGGAGTGGAATGACTGAGTCATAGAGTAATCCTATTTTGAGAAACTGTCAAACCATTCTCCAAAGTGGCTATACCATTCCACACTGCCACCAGCTATGTATGGAGGGTTTCCACTTTTCCATGTTTGTCAACACTTGCTACTGTCCTATTTTTGGGGGGGAGGGGCGCAGGTTTACAGGTGGATTTTATCAAATTTTTAAATTTTTTTAAAAATCAGTTTGACATAAACTTTCAGAAAATTGAGGAAGGAACTTAATGTATTTATGGTGCCAGCATTATCCTGATACCAAAACCAACTATGCATTAGAAAAAAAGAAAATTATGGGACAATAGTCCTTATGAAAATAGACACAAAATTCTTAAGAAAATATCATATCAAATTCAACAGTATATAAAGAACGGTGCATCATGACTAAATGGGACTTAACACAGAAATATAAAATTAGTTTAACAGTATTCTGAAAACAAATGCAATTTGCCACCGTAATAATTAAAATAGAAAAATTATATCATTTCTAGACATGCAGGTAAAGACGTCCGACAAAACTGAACCCTCACTCATGATAAAATGAGCAAACTAAGAACAGCAGGAAACTTCTATCTGTAAAGGACAGTATAAAACACTTAGTAATATTATACTTGAAAGCGAGAGACTGAACTCAATCCTGCCAAGATGGAGAACAGGACAAGAATATCTTCTCACATTTTTTTTCAACATCATACTGGAGGTTCTAGGCAGTGCATTCTTAGAAAAGAAAAGTAAGTAAGAAAGAAACATAAATATTGAAAAGGAAGAAGAAAAATCATTTTTATTCACAGGCAACGGGACTGCGTATATTTCAAAGTCCCCGCCCCATCCCCACCCCCAACTACTAGGACTAAGAAGTAAATTTAGCAAGGTCACAATATACTGTCAAGACATAATTCCTGCTGGGTCTTTCATGTTTTTGCCTGACCACAGGGCATGTGGAGGGTGTCTGATTGATGACTCATACTCTGGGTATTCCTATTGGCCTCAGCAGGCTGGTTAGAACTTCTGTCTCTGTTTCTACTCATCTGTTTCCAGTGAAACATCCTTATGCCTAGTGAAATCATCCTTGATCATCAGGGCTCAGAGCTGTCTGCCACCCCCCCTTTCTCAATAAGCTCACTTTTTCCATCTTTTTTTATTATTATAGCTACCCTAGTGAGTGTTAAGTGGCATCTCACTATGGTTTTGATTGGCATTTCCCTACTGACTAATGACATTTTATCATGTTCTTGTTGGTCATTGGTAAAACTTTTTGGTCTATATAAAAGTCTATTCAAATTCTTTGCCTACTTTTAAATTGGTCTGTTCGCACTTATTGAGTTGTTAGAGTTCTTTATATATTGTGTATACAAGTCTCTTATCAGACATATAATATGTGAATATCTTCTCTCATTCTACAGTTTGTATTCTCATTTCTTGTGGGTATCATTTGCAGCACAAAAGTGTTTTATTTTGATGACACCTATTTATCTTTTTTTTTTCTTTTAGGTCTTGCGTTTTGGTGACTCTGTCAAAGAACCATTGCCTTTCTCAAGGTCGCTAAGGTTTACTCCTGTTTTCTTCTAAGAGTTTTCTAGATTAGCTCCTACATTTAGGTCTATGATCCATCTTGAGCTCATTTTAACAAATGGTGTGAAGAAGAGCTCCAATCTCACTCTTTTGCATGTGAACATTCCATTGTCCCTACTAGTACCATTTGTTTAAAAGGCTATTCATTCTTCCACAGAATTGTCTTAGCACCCTAGTTGAAAATACATTTGCCATAATATAAGTTTATTTCTGGACTCTAATTTTGTTCCATTGATCTGTACATCTATTCTAGTACCATACCGTTGTTTTAGGGTGGAATGTTCTGTATATATCTATGAGGTCCATGTGGTCCAATGTGTCATTCAAAGCTCTTGTTTCTTTATTGATTTTCTGTTTAGATGATCTGTCAGTTACTGAGAGTGGCGTGTTAAGATCTCCTAGTTATAAAGGTATTCATGTCAATTTGACTCTTTATTTTGATTAACAGTTGGTTTATGTAGT
>CM052809.1:110951295-111008012 GCA_028533885.1 Nasua narica
GTCTTGGAAGCTCTTTATCTCTCCATCCATTTTGAATGTCAGCCTTGCTGATAAAGTATTCTTGGCTGCATGTTCTTCTCGTTTAGTGCCCTGAATATATCATGCCAGCCTTTTCTGGCTTGCCAGGTTTCTGAGGACAGGTCTGACGTTATTCTGATGGGCTTTCCTCTGTATGTAAGGAATCTCTTTCCCCTAGCTGCCCTCAGGACCTCCTGTCTAAAATTATAATTTGCACATTTTAATATTATGTGCCTTGGTGTTTTTCTCAATGTATTGATCCTGGCAGGGGTCCTTTCAGCCTCTAGGACACGAACACTTGTTCCATTCCCCAGATTGGGGAAATTTTCATGTAGAATTTGGTCAACTATATCTTCAAGACTTCTGTCCTTCTCTACCCACTCTGGGATGCCAATGATTCTGACGTTGCAATGTTTCATTGTGTCATTTATTTACCTAAGTCTCTTCTCATGATTCTTGAGCAGTTTGTTCCAGCTCTCCTCTTGACCTTTCATCTCAATCATTTTATCCTCTAGATCACTAATTCTATCCTCTTTCTCCACAACTCTAGCTGTTAGACTATTTAGATTGGATTGGATCTCACTAATAGCACTTCTTACCTCTGCTATACTGGATCTCATTTCTGCCCTTAGTGATTCTATAATGTTTTGCGCCATCCTAGCCATTGCCTGGATAATTGCCACCCTGAATTCCCTTTCTGACATACTGTTGATGTCCATGTCCAATAGTTCTGAAGGAGAGGGTGTAGTCTCTGGGTTTTTCTTCTGTTGGCTGTTCCTCCTCCTAGTCCTTTTGATGAGAAATGGATGAGAGGATGTGTAGCTGGATAGACCGCCCCCGATCCAGGCAGGGTGTACTCCGGAGGGTTTTGGAGAAATTGGGATTTACCACTAAAAAGAAAGAATAAGGATAAAAAAAAAAAAGATAGAGAGAAGGAGAAAAAGAGGAAATCCCAGCCAGAATGGGCCCCGAAACTAAGGTTTATAAGGTATGCAAACAAGCACAAACAAACATATAGACCAACACAAATAAATGACAAGAAGTAAAAGAACCTAGCAGAATGAACCCTAAGAATAAGATTTATGTAATACCAGAACAAAACCATACCATCTTGATTGCTATAGCTTTGTAATAAGTTTTAAAGCCAGGAAGTATGAGTCCTTCAACTTTGTTCTTCTTTTTCAAGATTGTTTTTGCCATTCTCAGTGTATATCCATTACTTTAAGCCTTTGAGAACACATCCTCCCAACTTATATGGTTCCAGACTGAAATGTCTTTTTTCAGTCCTTCCTTAAATGCCAGACCATTCATCCCTTTGTTTGGAAATATGTTGCATGCCTCTCCAAATTATCACTGACAGTAATCAACAGTGAGCACAAAAAGCAGCTGGAAATCAAGGACAGGATGGAAAACAAGGGCCTGTTAAGAGAAAATGACAGATTTAGGTCACCAGAAAGTCTTTGAATAGGATGTTGTGGGAACAAAGTGACTGTCATAGTGAAAAATTTGATCATAAATCTTAGAATAAATTCTTAAAACAGTTTCCTTGTGTTTTTCTTTTCCTCATGTGGACTGGGTAGATGGTGTTGACTAAGTTAGCTCATTTTCTCAGACTCCTGAAAAATGAAATAAATGTGTGCTGTTTCTCATGTTCTTTTTGCAGATCCTGCCTTTTGGCCTTTTGTAGCTAATGTTCATGAGATTTTTCATACCAGCTGGAAATTAAGCAGTTCATGCTTTAATAATGCTCAAAAGAAAAAAAAATAAGTTATCATTTGGAGACACACTTATATTGAGAGAGTTGTAGTAAAGTTATCCATATATGAGGCTTTTGAGATCACATACATGTCAACTCTTTTTATAGTCACATCAGACACTGTCAGATGGCCAGAGAACGTTACTACTTTCATTTTACAGAAATAGAAACTGAAGTTCCAAAAGGTAAACTGATTTGCTTCCATAAATGAACGTGGCAGGGACAGAGCCAGGATCAAAGTGCAGTTTGTCACCTCGTTGGGTCACTGTTACAGGTTGAATTGTGTCCTCCAAAAAGATATGTTGAAGTCCTAACCCCTGGTGCCTATGAATGTGAACTTATTTAGGACTAAGGTATTTCTGGATGTAGTCAAGTTGAGTTCATTAGAGTGGGCTCAATTAAATATGACTGATGTCATTGTGAGAAGAGAAATGCCATGTGACAATAAAGACAAAGATAGTTTGCCAAGCCAGTGAATGCCAGGGGTTGACGGGAACCATCAGAAGCTGGAAGAGGCAAGGAAAATAACTCCCCGACACGCTTCAGAGGGAGCATGATCCAACATCTTGCTTTTGTACTTCTAGCCTCTAGAACTCTGAGATAATAAATTTCTGTTGTGTAATGCCACCTACTTTGTGGTATTGTGTTATGACATACCTAGAGAATGAACACGGACATTATGCATTCTTTAACACAAGACTTTATAATACGAAATAAGCCTTCTCAGAGCACCAAATGGTACCTTACAATATAAGAACCATTCCTTGCTATGCAAACTCTGGTCCACTGCATTGGAAAAATTCAATCTGGCCAGTGACCATGGTATAAAATATTCTTCATGAATATCCTGCATGAATACTGTCAATAAGAAAAAGCATCTGATATCATGATTCAGAGAATTCCCCCTTTTGCACAACTCTGTTCAAAATTTCTTCCTCAAACTAATTTGCCTTCCACCCACATCCACCCATTAATAAAAAGTTTTGTTTTTGAAGGGTACTTAGGATTGTCTAATTTCTCTTTCATTTCACAAGACTTTAAACATCTAAAATCAGAGAGATAACCCCCACATCCTCTTTTCTTCTGAGAATTTCAAATGTTCCCCGAAGATCATGCTCCAAAACCATTCACCATACCTAGTAGACAGATGTTAGTAAATCAGCATCCCTCTAAGTGCAACACCCAGAACTGAACGTCAAGTTTCTAGCATCAACTGCTTAGAAGATATGAAAACAGAGCCAGCTTATTTGCTTTCCATACACCTCTTCTGAAACGGGAAACTATAACTATTATAGCCCAAACTGTCTCTCAATGAGGTAAATCTTGACAAATGGAAGAACCCTTTATTCGTATTAACATATTGTCTATGACCGTACCACCCTGAATGCACCCAATCTCATCTAATTAGCATATTGATGTATTTGGGGTTAGGGCAAGTTTTGGAGTCCATCAGTTTTTCCATGTGAAGATAGAACGATCTAAAAAAATGTAGGAGAATATGATGTTAATAAAACTGAATAAGGATCAACTCCATAGAATAAGAGCCCTAAGTATTGCAGAAGTTTGAAAAATGAGCCAAATAAAACATCAAATTGAATGTGAATAAATAAATATTTCAATAATTAAGATCTTATTTTATTTTATTTATTATTGTTATATTTTTTTAGAGAGGGAGGGAGAGTGAGCAGAGGGAGAGAGAGAATCTCAAGCAGGCTTACCACTGAGCGTGGAGCCCAACTTGGTACTCGATCTCAGCACCCCGAGATCATGACCTGAGATGAAATCAAGAATCAAATGCTTAACCAACTGACCTACTTGGGGCACCCCTCATTTGCTTAGAATTTTAAAATACAGATTCTCTGTGGACTAAATTATGTCTCCTCTAAATTTATATGTTAAAGCCCTACCTCCCTGATCCCCCAGTGTAATTGTATTTGGAGATAGGGCTTTTAGAAGGTAATTAAGGTTAAATGAAGTCATAATGATGGATCCTCATAGGATAGGATTAATGGTCTTATAAAAAAAAAAAGGAAAAGGGGATTCCTGGGTGGTATGGTTGGTTAAGTGTCCAACTCTTGGTTTCATCACAGGTCATGATCTCGGGGTCCTGGGGTCAAGCCCCAAGTTGGGCTCCATGCTCAGCGGTAAGTCTGCTTGAGATTCTCTCTCCCTCACCCTCTGCCCCTCTCACTCATACTCTCTCCATCTCTCTCTCACTCTCTCCCTCTAAAATAAATAAATATTTAGGGTGAAAAAAAGAAAAATATCCCCTTCTCTCTCTGTCTCTCTCTCTCTCTCTCTCTCACTCCCCATGTGCATGCACTGAAGAAAAACCCTGTGAGGATGTAGCAAAAAAATAGCCATCTGTAAATGAGGAAGACTGCTCTCACCAGAACCAAGTCAGTGGGCACCTTGATCTTGGATCTCCTAGTCTCCAGAACTGTCAGAAGCAAATTTCTGTTGTTTAAGCAACCTGGACTCTGATATTTTGTTATGGCAGCCCTATCTGCCTAATGCAATATTAATATAGGATGAAGAAATAAGGCAAATTGCAAAGTGTTTGGATTCAAGAACTTCTCATCAAAAACTCCACGTGGGTTGAAACGTGTGAAAGCTGTTCCAAAAAGTAATGTGGCCAAGTTTTCTAATCCAAGTGTGACCCAAATGTCCTCTGACAGCTGCCTTTTCAATAGAGTTAAGTGAGTGCACACTGAACTGCTGCTTTCTAAGTTGCTTCCATTTAAATGCTTCCTCGAGACTATGTGTGTTCCTAAAGTTCATGAGCTCCCGTTCTTACGACCCCGTTGGCCTCCCAGCTCCTGTGTTCACGCCTTTGGTCTCTGCTTTGCCTTAAGACAACCAAGCCTTCCCAGTCTTCATTGCCACAACTCAAGGATCACAAGCAGGGCCAGTTACATGGCTGTGTAACCAGTGCAGTCACACAGAGTCCTGAGGTTAGCACACTGGTTAACTGTCTTGAAATTCTTCATCATTATATCATTGAATTTGCATTTCTGGAGTGAAGTCTGATGGGCCAGTGGAGTGCGTACCTTCTAAATAGCTCATCAGAAGCTCTCAGAAGAATTGAGTTCCTATAGCAGCTAAGACTCCTATTGCTCCTTTCCCTCCTTCCAGGTTACACTCTTTCAGTCCCCATACCTATTACCTAAGGGTACTTCCGAAGTAAATTACCTATGCCCAAGTCCCCATTTACACTTTTATTTTCCAGGGACAGGAAATGAAGGTTAAGGTAGTTGTGACACTAGACACTAAAGTTTAGTGTTCCCAGAATAGAGACCCTCAGAAAGTAATAATAAAGTGAGGCCACCTGTGTGACTTTCCTGAGTTTCTTTCCACCTACCCCTTTTGAATAATTAATATGGGTCATATATTTATTATTAAACACCAGTGCAGAATATGGTCTACTTATGCTATGCTAAAATATGCAGATGAACAATATAACTGATGATTTTACAAGCTTGCCAAATAGATTTCTATGCCTGAATAACCATGACTGGAACAACTATCATGGGAAGACTAAAAAAAAAGGAGAGAAAAAATTTTAAAAATCAAATTTTAAGATATTTGTGAATATGATACCAAAAAAATGGATTGAAAAGAGATATGTTCTGAGTTAAAGAAAGTAGGTTTGGTAGAAGAAGAATCCACAAATTAATCATACACTTATTCAATTATAGAATTAATAGAAGTTAGATAATTTGTACTGATGGAATAGTCTGAGGTTCAAATAGATTCTTATTAAAATGTGGACTAGTGCAAAGCTTACTTTCCCTATTCATACTATTGCAGCAAGTCAAGAGAAAATAAACTAATTTCTTTTTTTCTCTATGTTTCTTCTCAAAATAGACAATCAAGTTTGTATATTAGAGCAGGATAAGCAGGACAAAACTACAAAACAAAAATAATTTTGGATTTATGCAAGCCTTCCTAGAGTTGAGAAACTTTGGAGGTGGTGGGTTTTTTTTTAATCATATTAGGTCTAAGTTCATTTAATGGAAGGAAACTTCCAGAACTATAGTGCAATGAAATGATTTTTAGAAGTTTTCCATGAATCAAAAAGAATAATTGATTCTTGCTCTACTTATTTACTGTTAAACAATAAATCACCAGGCAACTTAGTAGCTTAGAAATACAGCAGTATTTAGCTTTCATATCTCCAATTCCACCAGGGGTCTGTGTGGAAGACTCCCCTCTGCTCCATGGGGCATCAGCTCAACTGGGGATTAGAGGGTCACTTCCAAGATGGCTCCCTTCCATGGCTGGCAAGTTGGGGTTGGCTATTGACTGGGAGTTCAGTCACATGTAGCTATGACTTGACCTTTGGTTTCTCTTGATATGGACCTCTCTGCAAGCTGCTTTGGTTTCTTAACAGTATGGTGACTGGATTGAGCGAATGTCCCAAAAGAAAAAGGCAAAAAAATCACCTTTTATAATTTGGCACGGAAAAATCATAAAGTGTTACTATCACTGACAACCAGATTCCAGTGCAGAGAATATAGACCCTGCTCCTTGATGGACGCAGTGTCAAAGTGAAGTTTTAAAAAGACCATGTAGAAGGAACATATTGTTGCAGTTATCCCTATCACAAGAGTGAATAAGGGAAAGGGGCAAAAACTTCCTATAGATCTGGTTTCATAGGAAAAGCTTTTTGATAAAACTATTTGACACATGATTCTTTTAAAAACTGGAGGCCAAAATATATCAACAAATTACGGTCTCTGAATTTATGGGCTCTGCAAAAATCAGTAAAAAATTAACTTGAGCAGAAGGTGAAATGAACACTACCACTTATTGATTCCCACCGTGGCCAAGCTTTTGATCATCAATAAATCCTAACTTTCTCATGTCTAAATTGGAATTATTACATTATGACAGTTGGGAGAATATAATAAAGTGTTTTGTGTAAAGCAGAAAGCTATCAAATGCATTCAAATAACATTATTTACCTCCTTCATTGAGCATTACATTTCACTGGCTGGCATCAACAGACTTTGAGATCCACAATGTGATAAATTAAATAACAAATATGAAAAGAGATTATTTCTGGAATTATATTCCACTGAGAAAATTCTAGATAGTGGGCTGTGGAGTGATATATTATAAACCGTCTTTGTTATCTATTAACCAAATATTTCATTAAGAAAAATCTCCTTTAACAAGTTAAGTGCCGTGTGGGTATACTTTAGTCATGCCTTAAATATTCACAGGCAAGATGTTGCCTACTCAAGAAAAACACAATTAAGGAAGCCTTGGGGAACAGTAAAATTAAAAACAAAAATAGAAAACACCCTGCTCTGCATCCAACAAAAGCAGGAAATAGGTTGTATAAAGGAAATAACCAAAATGGGACCATGGAAGACACTTAAAGGACTTATATCAAATTAGAACCCACTAATTCAATGTTATCAGGATTAAGACGCATTTATAGAACATTACAGGCAGCCAAAATATTGAAATATTTGTGTATATTATTACTATTTAATCACAGTTTATCAAATAAATACAAATAAAGGTAAATGCAGGAAGGCTAAGAAAAGTGCTAGAAGAATGATTAAAGTTTTGGAAAATGATAACCATGAGAGTAAGTTGGACACATGAAAGTTATGTAATTTGGTCAAAAGGAAAAAACAGCTAAGCATTTATTAATAATTACTTATAAATATGTAAAGAGTTTCTAAAAGAATGTCTACTTTTCCTTTGTTTTTCCTAAAATGTGAATAAAGGGGCTTAACCATGGCAATGTTTTAAGTATGATGATTTTTAAGTGCGTGAGACAAGTTATAGAATTAGGTTTATAATCAGTCTTGAAAGGAGGGAGAAACCATTTCACTTCTTGGTACTGATGTTTTTCTAGGTAAAAAATCACAAACTTGACTGATGACAACTACTGATACATAACATTCTAGAAACTAGAATCCTATAGGGAAAAATTAATTACTCTTTAAAAAAATTATATATGGCCTGATCATTTATACAAAGAAACAGATAAGTGCCATTCTGTTGCCAGTCTGTATGAGAATTCCTTTGATGGAAGAATTGATATTTAAAAAGTCATTGATCATCTTGGCCATGGTGGAAAAAAGCAAATGGTAAGACACCTAGGAGTGCACGCAGTGACATAAGCAGGAGCAGTTTGTGTGTTGCTTCTGAGGGGAAGGAGATAGACGGGTGAGTGTGGGAGTGTCAGCTGGGACACCAAAAGACTAACCCGTGCCAGCCTGACCTTAACACACCTCCTCATCAGCACATTTTTAAAAACTTGACCATGGGAGTTTGGAGGGGGGTTGGGCGAGCCTGGTAGTGGGTATTGAGAAGGGCACCTATTGCATGGAGCACTGGGTGTGGTGCATGAACAATCAATCTTGTAACACTGAAAAAATAAACATATTTGGGAGAAAAAAAAAGTTGACCGTGGCATATCAACACCTTGAAAAGGAAGGAAATCCTGTCATTTGCAACAATACAGATCAACCTGAAAGGCATTATGCTAAGTGAAATAAGCCAACAGAGAAATACACAGTATCACTTTCATGTGGGATCTAGGGGGAAAAAAAAAAAAGGCCAAGTCAGGGAAACAGAAACAGAAGAGGAAAAGCATTTGCCAGGGACTGGAGTTGGGAGATAAGAAGTTTGTAAAAGGCTACAAACTTACAGCTGTAAGATGAATAAGGTCTGAGGTCTCAGTAAAACATGGTGACTATAGTTGATACTGTTATAACTGAAATCTGCTAATGGAGTAGAAGTTAAATGTTCTCAAAAAAAGGTAAATATGTGAGATGGGGGATGTTATTAAACTTAATGGGGGGAACTCTTTCACATTGTTTACTTATATCAGACCATCACGTTATACACTTTAAATATCTTACAATGTTATTTGTCAATTATACTTCAGTAAAGCAGGGGGAAAAACAACACAAAATGCTTACTTAGATTAGAGTAAGCAGATTTCTTATGAAAACAGTTGAAGGAAGCTGAGATTTGCATCTCTGTGCTGTGGGAACTGACATGCCCAGTGAGTTGCTAAGTGCTGGGTAGTGGTGGGTGCAGTCACTTAGGGGACGGGGGATTTTCGGCAGAAGATTTAAAGGCATTAATAAATCAACTAAATGTCTGCTTTTAAACAACACAAAAGACACAATACTCATCCTTGAAATAAAAACTTTCTGTTGTTGGTCTAAGTATTAAATCTAAACAACTAAGGACTGTTGAAATTTAATAATACTTAAAAAAGCTACAATTGGCACATGTCTAATACTTATCTTTGAATAAGCATTGCGTTCTACATGGAAGTTAATTTGGAGAAATCCCAGTTATACCAGCAGCCCTCAACACAGACTCGGGGTCATGTGGTCATCTCAAGACTAAGAACTCAATTTCTATTTCTTTAATTTGGTAATCACTGGAATATCATTATTTATTTAAAATTGAGTATTCAAAAGTACAAATACTATTATATCAGAAATGATCTCAAGCTTTCCCAAGCAATACATAGAAATTATAATTTTTTTGTGAATATATCATTTGCAAGTTGCTAGAATTGGCCCAAACAGACATGACAGTTTTGCAATTTCCTGAATGTATTATGAAATGGAATTTTTTTTGGATCTCTTCCTAACATTCTTATGTTTATAGTTATTTCCTAACAGAAAAAGGACATTAGGTAAAAAAAAAAAAAAAACACAAAAAAAACAAATGAAATTTGAATAAAATATGGGCTTTAGTTAATAATGCACATATCAGTTCATTTGTTATAATAAATGTACCATTCTTTAGTGTGTGATTTTAATAGGGGAAATTGGGTGTGGTACAAGGGAACTCTCTGTATCATATTCGTAATTTTCCTATAAATCTAAAATTGTTCTAAAAAACAAAGTTTTAAAAACTCTTAACAGTTTTCTAACAATTTTTATGACGTTGCATGTGAAGGAAATGTTTTAAATTAAAATTAATAAAAAATTGTTTTTTGGGCCCCTGGGTGGCGCAGTTGGTTGAGCGACTGCCTTTGGCTCAGGTCGTGATCCCGGAGTCCCGGGATCGAGTCCCGCATCGGACCCCAGCTCCATAGGGAGTCCGCTTCTCACTCTGACCTGCTCTCTCTCACTCTCTCTCTTTCCTAATAAATAAATAAATAAAATTAAAAAAAAAAAAAGATTTTTAAAAAAAATTGTTTTTTGATCAGTTATGAGCAAATATCAATGAAAAATTTGACTATGCTGTCTATTGAACATAAATGTGCAAAGAAAAATAATATCTATGAAGTTATTTCAATTTTTTAGAAGTTAGGGATTGAAACCAGATACTGCTGGGGTTTTTTTAAAGATTTTATTTATTTATTTGCCAGGGAGAGAGAGATCACAAGGAGGCAGAGGCAGGCAAAGAGAGAGGGGGAAGCAGGCTCCCTGCTGAGCAGAAAGCCTGATGCAGGGCTCGATCCCAGGACCCTGAGATCAAGACCTGAGCCGAAGGCAGAGGCTTTAACCCACTGAGCCACCCAGGCGCCCCAAAACCAGATATTGTAAGGTTATTATTCATTATTGTGACAGGCCAAAATGTGATTAAAAGTTTTTATTTATTATTCCAAAATGTGCATCAGTATAATTAAAAATATTAGCCCATTATTTTCCCTTTCTGTACTATTTATTTTTTATCTATTTTTGCTGGCATAATTAAATATACTTAATAATATATATATATATATATATATATATATATATATATATATATATATATAAAGTACAATAACCAAGAATTGCCATTATCTTTTCTGGGCACTAGTATTGTTTACTGAGTTTCATGGTTAGTATTAAAAATATTTTGTCTTGTAGAGGACAAATTTACTAAAAAAAAATATCTACTCCAAATTGTACCAGTGGACAGGTCTAAAGAGCCTCAGGATAGAATAAATTCTGATAATTAATAAAAATCTTATCAAGGGTCAAATTCTCCCAGGACTGGGAGAATTTAATTGTTATCTTAGTTACATTCTCAAAGCAAGAACAATAAACAAAATAAGAAAAAAACAAACAGTGGGTATGTGTATAGAAGTTAGGTTTTAGAGATACCAGAGTGACCAAAGTTTTACGTCTAGAAAAGGAAAATTTTCCAACCAGTTTGTTTCCAGCAACTATTCTTCTCAAATACATTTTTTGTCCATATAAGTCACTAGTTGTCAGGATTTCTTTTTCCCATCCCAACACACAGGATTATTACTGCTTTAATGTGGAGGCAGGGGAGAAGGAGGACAGAATAATCAAAACACAACCCTAGTTATATATTAGAATTTCTGAAGTTCAGTACATGGTGTAAAAATGATCCCCCAAGTGATTCGTGATTCTGAATAATCTATTCCACAGGGTCTATGACCCCATCTTCTTGCAATCCCAATTAAGAATCCCTGTTGTGAAGAATCTTTCACTTGCTGGATATTTAATGGATAATGATCATACATTGTATCATGACTGGGTTTTTCAACTGCATTCTTACCATTAGCTCATCACATTTCTAGTATCATAGTCTATCTCTGAGGTTGGTTAATCTTCTAGCCATGCTGGGTGCTCTCCCCATCTCAATTCAAAAATTTCATTAATAGAATTAAAGATTCTCAGGTTCCAGGACATCGCTATCCCATAAAACATACTGTCTGTCTTCACTTTTGGGATCTGGCATCATCTCTTTACCTCTTAGTGACTTATAATATTTGAGAAGGAAGAAGAGGAGGGGTGTGGGATTTATTCCCAAAAAGTTTAAAAGGAGAATCTGCAGTTCTTCATACTTAAAGCTCTTGTTTTTCATAACAAGATTTGGTGTCATTCTTAGCTTTTAGACCACTGATTTCATACTTTCATTTCCCAAGTTTAGGAAATAAATACAAAGGTAGCTCATAAATTCCACACTCATATGGCTCTCAGATTTTCAAGGATAGTAAAAATTGTTTGCTAGTTTGCCTTTGAGAATATTCACGTTTAGTTGATTGTGTGTCCTCACTTTTTGTACAAAATGTGTTTTATCTATATATTTACCTATACAACCTCCTTTCAAATTCAATAAGAATATTTTGAAGTTCCTTTATAGCATCATATACCTAATAAGAGAAATTATTTAAGTCCTTTCTCATGAAGCCAGTTTTCCAGTTTCTATTATTTTTATAACTCTCCTTGTGAATGAATATAGTCATTGCAACAATAAGACAGCCAGCGAGGAGGATCAAATTAGAGAAGAAATAAACCATCACCTAAGTCAGTCAAAGCATTCAGGAGCTCTCTCAGCCCCAACAAATGGGACCCATGCTTATTTCAGCATTTAGAGTAACAAAGTAACCCTGGGCTTTGCCAAACATGGACACAATATATTTTCCTCCAAAGCCTATAAGTTTCTTTCCCACATAGTCTGTTCCCAACTTTAGCAAACTGTGTTCCAAAAGTCCATTAATTGAGTCTATTTGGATTTGTAATGCATTTTCCCAGAGAAATGTGATGAGCATGTTTCCAGGCCCGCCCGCAAACTCTATTTATTCATAGAATGTTAGCGCTAGCAAGACTTAAAAAAAAATCATTTAATCTAACCATTTTAAAACCATAATGTTACTGAAATTACAATAATAGTTGCCCCCAGAGAGCCTCCGGAGACCTTCTTGAGTTCATTGAGGCTCCTCTGTGTCCTGACAGGGCCAATTTATTTACGGTTATAGAAGACGACATCCAGGAAGCTGCACCAAGAACTGGGCTTATTCTGGGAAAATCTCTGTGAAAGCTAGAACATTCTCTAGGTTTGGAGATAGATCCATCAGGGAAGGGGTACTAGCAGTAAAACACAGTGAAGTCATTCCCTGGGTAGAAGGGTCTCACTAGAAAGCAGGAGCTCTCAGTCTAGAATTTCTCTACATAAACCAGACTTTATCTAATTTGTCAATACTTTTCCTTGACTGAGTTGACTTCACATGGTAATTCTCTTGAGCAGACAATAAAAGGAAGCATCACCACAGTTGGCACCAAGACATTATACCCACTCAGGGAATTTGGAGTGGCAGTAATGTCATAGCATACAGCTTGTACAATCCTACATTTATTTCCCAAATGCCTGGATTCATGATTATTTACCCCCTATAAATTCCATACAATATCAGGGAGAAATCAGACTTAACCCTTAGATGAAAGAATCCCAATGGAGCAAAGTAACACTTATAAATAGCTTCTTCTTAGCAGGAAAGATCACAGAACAAGCTTGTTTCACTTTTTTTAAAAAACCATGTCCCTCTTACTTAATTATCTGAAAAAGAATCTCATCTTATTCACCCCCATTACTTGTCTAAAGAAAATCTCATCTCCTTCATTTAATTTTCCCTAAGATAACATGGACCATCACAAAGAATCACTGTCTTGGGGCAAATTAAATTTTTATTTTTTATTTTTTTGTTTGTTTGTTTTTGTGTTTTGTTTTGTTTGCATAGAGAAAACAAAAACCCATAGTATTCTATTTGGTTGTCTGTGAAGTATTATAATATTATGATAACATAAAATGGAGACCTTTTACTTCTTACTAGTGAAAAGTGTCCCAGTTAATTATTCAGGTGTTTAACACAAACTCTGGAATCAGGCTCAAATTTCTGTTCCACTTACTTAATACTTATACACTTGGGAAAGTTACCGGATCATGTCAAGCCTTAGTTTTTACCACTAGTGAAACGGTAATAACAATAGCACTATATATAATGGTAATAATAATAGCACAAAATAGGGCAGTTTTAAGCATTAAAAGAGTGGGAATGCTCAGGGAAGATGGCAGGATAAGAGAAACCTAAGTTCACTTTGTCCCACAGATACAACTAGTTAACACACACATCAGTGTAAACAAACCAGGAAATGAACCCAAAGACTGGCATAAAAGACTCTCCAAAGCTAAATATAGAGAAAGAGGCCACATCAAAGAGGGTAGGAAGAATAGCAATACAGTCAGGAGCTAAACGGACCCACCGGACTGTCCACAGGAGAGAAAGAGACAACAGATGTGAAGAGGGGAAGGAGGAGACTCCCATATCAGTCACCCTAGGCATGGGGAATGCACACAGGGAAGACAAATCCCCATAACATTTGGCTTAGTTTTATGAGTTCTTACCATCAGAAGGGCTTAGCAACTAGAATTTTAAAAATCAGTGGGTTCATTTCTGTGAAAGCTAGAGGGCCACAGGAAACTGAATTCCCACCCTGACAGAAATAGCAGAACAAAACAACCATGCTGCCATACAGCACAGAAGCAGCACTTTGAAAAACACCTAGGGCATAGGGGAAGGAGATTAATTTACTAATCTCAGAGCATGTACTAGATAGACAGCGATCTTGGGGAGACTTCTCCAAGAACAAAAGAGCTGGAAGGTGCTATCTCCCTCCTCTACTTCCCCTCAGCCTAGATACTTGAACATCTGTGAGAATCAGCTCAGTGCCAACACTCTCCACCTAGCTTACTAACATCCTTATCCCTGCACACTTCTGCAGATCCATCTCCAACGACCTGGCCAGCCTTGAATGGAATTTTCCCAGGCAGCTGAAGGTACCCTCCTGGAGCGGACCAGCATAGACTTTGAAGGCACCATGCAACTGACCTCCCAATTTTCCTGTGGACCCACCCCCTCAAAACTGGTAGGCTTTGGAAGGAATTTCCCCAGGCAGCTTCAGGTCTCTTGTAGTAGACCAGCATGGACCTTGGTGGCACCACACATTCTGTTCCCATGTTCTCCTGCAGATCTGCCACATCCAACATGCCATTGGCTAGAGCCTATCCAAAGCTGAGCCACAAGCCTGGCATGTGCAAGCAGCCAGAGCAGAGCCAGCACCGCTCCAAAGTGACTTTTGCCCCAAGGAGAAAGGAAGATAATCACATAGACCAGTTCCACTGCAGGCCCAGCAGTGGATGAGGGGCAAACATCTGGTTAGACTGCAGGCCCCACACACCAACAAAACTTCTGAGGAGACAACACAGGGAAAGTGCCTTGTGTTTCATGCTACTGCATCTCTGGCAAACACCTAGTTTGACTCAACTCAAGCCCAAGGCAGCCCTACTCTGGGCCACTAGCAACACAGAGATCAATCTCATCTCACAACAGGCAAAGGGAGACATTGCAGATTACTGGACTGAAGGCAAACACAGCTCAACCAAAACAGTAGGGTGCACACAGACAGAACACATAGGAGATACCTTAGAAGTGCCAGATTATGATGAACAGGGGACATTGCACTGCAGGGCACTACAGATCATCTTCTTCATGAGGCCACTACTTTTAAGAGCAAGAGATGTAGCTGACTTTCCTAACACATAGAAACAGACACAGAGACTTAGACAAAATGAGTAGACAGAGGGAGAAGTGCCAGATTATGATGAACAGGGGACATTGCACTGCAGGGCACTACAGATCATCTTCTTCATGAGGCCACTACTTTTAAGAGCAAGAGATGTAGCTGACTTTCCTAACACATAGAAACAGACACAGAGACTTAGACAAAATGAGTAGACAGAGGGATATATCCCAAATGAAAGAACAAGACAAAATCACAACAAGAGAGCTAAATTAAATGGAGATAAGTAATATACCTGATAGAGAATTTTAAAGTAATGGTCATAAAGATACTCACTGGACTTGAGAAAAGAGTGGATGATGTTAGTGACATCCTTAACAATGAGATAAAAAACGTAAAAAAGAACCAATCAGTGAAGAATAACTCAATAACTGTAATTAAAAATACACTAGACAGGGGAACCTCAGTAGCTCAGTGGGTTAAAGCCTCTGCCTTTGGCTCAGGTCATGATCTCTGGGTCCTGGGACAGAGCCCCAATTGGGCTCTCTGCTAAGCAGGGAGCCTGCTTCCCTCTCTCCCTCTGCTTGCCTCTCTGCCTACTTGTGCTCTCTCTCCCTCTGTCAAATAAATAAATAAAATCTTTAAAAAAATAAAATATTTTTTAAAAATACACTAGATAGAATAAATAGTAGAGTTGAGGAAGCAGGAGAAAGGATCAGGACCTGGAAGACAGAGTCATGGAAAGCAATCCAGCTGAACAGGAGAAAGAAAAAATAATGGTAAGAAATAAAAATAGACTTAGGGAACTCAGTAACACCATCAAGTGTAATAACATTCATATTATAGAGATCCCAGAAGAATACGGAGAAGAAAAGGGGGAAGAAAATGAATTTGAAGAGATAATAGCTGAAAACTTCCCAAGCCTGAGAAAGGAAACAGAAATCTAGATCCAGGAGGCACAGGGAGCTCCCAAAAAAACCAACCCAATGAGGTCCACACCAAGATATATAGTAATTAAAATGGCAAAAGTAGTTATAAACATAATTTTAAAGGCAGCAAGAGAAAACAGTTATATACAAGGGAAACCCCATAAGGCTATTAGCTGATTTTTCAGCAGAAACTTGGCAGGCCAGAAGAGAGTGGCATGATATATTCAAAGTACTGAAAGAAAAAAAAAACTTGCAACCAAGAATATTCTGTCCAGCATGGCTATTATTCAGAATAGAAGTAGAGATAAATTTTCTCAGACAACCAAAAGTTGAAGGAATTCATTACCACTAAACTAGCCCTTCAAAGAATATTAAAAGGGACTCCTTGAGTGGAAAGGAAAGACCAAAACAAAACAAAACAAAAAAAACCCAACAACAACATACAGAAATGCATCGAAATTCTATACAGTAATAATGAAGTAGCAGAAAGAGAAACTGAAAAACCAAACCCATTTACAATCACACCAAAAATAATAAAATACTGGGACGCCTGGGTGGCTCAGTTGGTTGAGCAACTACATTTGGCTCAGGTCATGATCCTAGTGTCTTGGGATCGAGTCCCGCATCGGGTTCCTTGCTCCACAGGGAGCCTGCTCCTCTCTCTGCCTCTGCCTGCCTCTCTGCCTGCTTGTGTTCTCTCTCTGTTAAGTGAATAGATAAAATCTTTAAAAATAAAAATAAATATAAAAAAAATAATAAAATACTTATGAATAAACTTAAACAAGGAGGTGAAAGGCCTGTACTATGAAACTATAAAACATTGATGAAAGAAATTGAAGATGACACGAAGGGAAAGATATTCATGTTCATGGATTGGAAGAACAAATATTATTAAAATGGCCATATTACTCAAAGCAATCTACAGATTTAATGCAATCCCTATGAAAATACCAATAGCATTTTTTATAGAACTAGAATGAATCATCCTAAAATTTGTATGGAGCCACAAAAGACTCCAAATAGCCAAAGCGATCTTGAAAAAGATAAAAAAAACTGGAGGTATCACAATCATGGATATCAAGAGATACCACAAAGCTGTAGTAATCAAAGGAATGTAGCACTGGCACAAACAAACAAACAAACAAACACACACAGAGATCAGTGGAACTGAATAGAGAGACTTGAAATAAATCCATAGTTATATGGCCAATTAATCTTTGACCAAAAGGCAAGAATATGCAATGGGAAACAGTCTCTTCAGCAAATGGTGTTGGGAAAATTGGACAGCTACATGCAAAAGAATAAAATTGGATGACTTTCTTACACCATAAACAAAATAAACTCAAAATGGGTTAAAGCCTAGATCTGAGGTCTGAAACCATAAAAATCCAAAAAAGAAAACAGACAGTAATTTCTCTGACATCAACCATAGCAAAATTTTCTAGATCTATTTTCTGAGGCAAAGGAAACACAAGCAAGAATAAACTTTTGGGATTACGTCAAAATGAAAAGCTTTTGCATAGTGAAGAAGACAATCAACAAAACTAAAAGACAGCCTACTGAATTGAATGGGAGAAGATATTTGCAAATGATTTATTTGATAAAGGGTTAATGTCTAAAATATATAAAGAACTTACACAACTCAACACCAAAAACCAAGTAATTCAATTAAAAAATTGACAGAAGATATGAATAGACATTTCTCCAAAGAAGACACACCGATGGCCAACTGACACATGAAAAGATACTCAACATCACTCATCATCAGGGAAATGCAAATCAAAACCACAATGAGATATCACCTCACACCTGTCAGAATGGCTAAAATCAAAACCACGAGAAACAAGTGTTGGTGAGGATGAGGAGAAAAAAGAACACTCATGCACTCTTGGTGGGAATGCAAACTGGTGCAACCACTATGGAAAACAGTATGGAGGTTCCCCAAAATATTAAAATTAGACTACCATCTGATCCAGTAATTCCACTACTGGGTATTTAGACAAAAAGTACAAAAACACTAATTTGAAAAGATATGTGCATCCCTATGTTTACTGTAGAATTATTTAGAAGAGCCAGATTATGGATGCAACCAAAGTGTTCATTGATAGATGAATGGATAAAGATGATGTGGTATTTGTATATAATGGAATATTACTCAGCCATAAAAACCTATGAAATCTTGCCACTTGCAAAAACATAGATGGATCTAGAGAGTAATAGCAGGCAAAATAAATCAGTCAGAGAAAGACAAATACTATAGGATTTTACTCATCTGTGGAATTTAAGAAACAAAAGGAACGAACTTGGAAGGGTAAGGGGGAGGAGAGTCAAACTAAGAAACAGATTCTAAATTACAGAGAACAGACTGCTGGCTACCAGAGGGGAGGTGGATGGGGCGATGGGTAAAATAGGTGAGGGGGATGAAGAGTGCACTTATCATGATGAGTACGGAGTAATGTATAGAATTGTCAAATCACTGTATGTTAACTAGACTGGATTTTTTTTAAAAAATGGTTAACTTTTAAAAGAAACATTAATTATTATTCATTACTTGCTTAAAAAAAAGAATTAGAAGAGTAATGTATATAAATGGCCTAGCATAATAACTGGCACCAGAGCAAATATTGAGGGAATGTGTAGTTTTTACAGTTGTTACATTGTTTTTTCTGTCATTAGTTTTATTTTAAATATAACCTAAATTTTTAGATTATTTACTTCTACCCAATTTGCATAACTATAAATTTTATCATATTTACATAAAACAATCTTTCCTAATTTTCTACAAGTACCATTTATTTTTAAATAAATTTGGTTTCCTTGGGGCGCCTGGGTGGCTCAGTTGTTAAGCAGCTGCCTTCGGCTCAGGTCATGATCCCAGAGTCCTGGGATCGAGCCCCACATCGAGCCCCACATCAGGCTCCCTGCTTGGCAGGAAGCCTGCTTCTCCCTCTCCCGCTCCCTCTGCTTGTGTTCCTTCTCTCTTTGCATATGTCTCCATCAAATAAATAAATAAAATCTTTAAATAGATAAATTTGCTTCCCTTTAAATGTTATTTTGGCAGGATTCACTCCTGCCTCCGATTTGTTTTAATAATTCTGAAGACAGGCACTCTCTTCTTTCTTTCCCTATTTTCTACTCAGTGAGATATTATTATCACAGGCTACATCACATAAATGTTTAATATCAATTCCTGGAACTGTCCACTATCCAACAAATTCATGAAGGGCAAAGACCATACTTTATTAATTTTTTTTCTTTCCCTTTTCATTCCCCCAAGCATGAAATGCAAGTAAACTTTCCACCTAATAGATGATTACTTAATGCATTGAACAAAATAATTTAGAATGTTTCACCATTAACTGCCCATCATCAACATAATTGTCCATTTCCTATTGTGACCTATTGGCCTTTTCCTCCCACTAATTGATGAAGATGTTAAGGATATTGATTTGAAGTTAAGATAGATTACTCAGGTCATGTAATCAAGCCCTCTGTTGGGCATAGAGCCTGCTTGAGACTCTCTCTCTCCTTCTCCCTCTGTCTCCTGCCCCTGTCACATGCACACACACACTCTCTCTCTCTCAAAGAAAGAAAGAAAGAAAGAAATCTTAAAAAAAAAAAAAGATATATTACCTCTGCCACTTCAGATTTGTCACTACATTGCCAAGTTATTTTCCCTTCAAGTCAAATATCACAGAACATAAGGACACAAACACTAGCCTGGAATTTAATTTTCTGAGACTATTTGTCGACACTGGGCTGTGAATGTCATCCAGCTAGGACATTTTGTCCTGTCCATTGGAACATAGTTAGACTGAAATTTAAAAGGCTGAACAATCTCACTCAATATGCTACTGACTTAAATAATTGGTGTTATCTTTCCTAGCATGCCCCCCTCTGCAATGACTGTAAAAAATATGACAGGACACAGCAAGTGGCAATCATACAATGTTTCTTGATTTTCTTAAGTTAACTGGAAATAAAGTCTGGTGGAAAGATTTTTAACAAGATTTACAGGAAGCTGGGATCTTAGATGCTTTCCAGACTTCTGATTTGTCTGTAATTTTTATGACTTTTCCTATTTTTCACTATCAAATACACATTTTTAATAATAACAAGGCAGTACAACTAATTGACTTCCATTTCAAGAACATTGGAACATTACTCATCAGTTAAGAATAAAAATGAATAACATATTCCTAATATTAAAGTTCATACAGTTTTTAAATTTATGGCTTTAGTTCCCTTGAGGAAATTTTGCATTTGCCAATTCAGAGAGCAACATTGCTGTAACTTTTCCTACTTATATTTGCTTTGTCAAAAATATACTTTGACAAAATACTTTGTCAAAAATATACAAAAATAATGTTTTTAGCATTTATTTTATGAAAATCTGATAGGAAAATCACTTTCTAGGATATCTAGTACAGATTTTTATTTAAAAAAAAAGTTGTGTATGTTATCATTTGTTTATCTATTTGCTTGTTCTCTGCCCTTGTCAAGCTTCCTGGCCTTCATTGACTTTGGGCTTGATCGTGTGATGTGCTTTGGCATATGAGCAGATGTGACATTTGCCACTGTCAAAGATAAACAAAGTCAGACACTAGTTAAAGTGGTGAAGATAGATTTTATCCAGTACTGAATCCTTGCAATCTGGAAAAGGGTCCAATGTGAATTGAACTCTACTTTGTGCAGAGGTGACTGTGCTTTTTAAAGGAAGAATGTAGGGGCACCTGGGTGACTCAACTGGTTAAGCAGCTGTCTTAGGCTCAGGTCATGATCCTAGGGTCCTGGGATCGAGCCCCACATCGGGATCCCTGCTCAGGGAGAGCCTGCTTCTCTCTCTCCCTCTACCTGCTGCCCTGTTTACTTGTGCTCTCTCTCTATCTCTATGTCAAATAAATAAATAAAATATTTTTTAAAAATTAAAAAAAGATAAAGGGAGAATGTGGGAGCAGAGAGGGAGGACAGCAGAGACGTTAGCAGTCGGACAAGTGGAAACTTAAAAATGTGGGGAGTTGGTTAATGTGACCAGGCCTCTGGGTTTGTTGATTGGTGCTTAACTGGAGGAGAAACAAATATCTTTATGACAGGAGGCAAGAGTGTAAGAATTTAGGCCCTTACCTTCCCACAGGACTAAGAGCTGGAGTTATCTCCCTAAATGTTTGCATTATGAAGAGACAACTCTCAGGTCATTTAGGAGATGGTTCTGGTTGATTGAAGAGCTACATCTCAGAGAGGCAGAGGAAGGATTTATAATTGCAAGCTTTCTCAAGAAAAGCTTGAGACGGGGCTCTAAGAAGGGGTTCGGGAGCCTACTTATCACCAGGTTTGGGGTGGAACAAAATATAAATTTTCCTGGCAAGACTGAATTTTCTCAGGCAAGCATTTTAGGAGGAGCTGGGTTCATCCTAGGGTGGGAACTTGAGCTATTAGAAACTATGCTTGTGTTTGTTCAAGCTTTCTAGGTCAGGGCGGGGAAAGGAGTGCAAAATCATTCGTGCTGAGAAGTTGATGTTTTTATAGAATAAGATTGAGGCCTAGTTATGAAAGGCTAAGGGGATTCTGACCACAGTTTGACCGAGGAGAGAGTTTTTGGCACCACACTGCCCAGAAAAGGCTTTAAATACAACAGAATGATTTGTATGCTGCCCTCTTGCTCTGGTCTTTCACCATGATAATGGTATATCCCCAAAAGTAGTTACCAAGATATATGAAACTAAATTAAGCTTTTGATTCCGTAAGCTTAGAAAACTATCATTAGCAACAGTTGTTAACCAGAATATATGGAAGCTCCTTGTTGTAACATCTAAGACTCTTCATAATCTGGCTCCAACCTATATTCGTTTCTGCTCTAGCAGCATAGGACTACCCATCTTTCCCAGAATGTTTTTTCTTGTCTATAAATTTTGCACATACTGTTCGCTCTGCCAAGCATCCCTACCATTACATTGCTTTATGTAGAGAATTCCCATTTCCCTATGAGTTCCAGGTCAAATATAAACTCCTTTATGAAACTTTTCTCAGTGTAGTTGTTCCCCAATGTCCCATTCAGTCCCCCATTTTCACTGAATTCTACCTCAAACACAAGATCTAGTATAATTTCAAATGTATCAATCAAGTGATCGATCAAGTGTATCAAGAACTAGTATAATTTCAAGTGTATTCAATGGCTATTTTTTGTTCAAGTTTCCTAGTGAGGGAAACACTCATCCAACAGCTTAGCTTCATACTTCTTTGACTTCCTGAATGTCAGTGATCTTCACACCTATTCTACTTCACCCATCCACATCAAAGGTATCAATAGTAAATTGTTTCACCTCTGAAATCTTAAGTTCTAATATCCTTTTTCTGATTACAACTTCCTCCTCTAACACTTTCTCCCAATGAGGCAATTTTTTGTTCTTCTGTTTTTGGTCATTCTGTCAGCAGTGTCCTGATTTTTGTCATACCTCTACCCAGCTTCAACCTCAAAGTACAATTCAGTAGGGAAATACTTGATTAAACCTTCAACTGCTTTTACTCAGAGACACTTACCCTATAAAACTTCAACTATTAATTCTGTAATTTGCCTCATTTTATGTTAACCTAATGTTCTGAGGATTTTAACCAAAAAACTACAAACCATTTTCCCTTTTCTTTTCTTTCTTTTCTTCCTTTCTTTCTTCTTCTTCTTCCTCTTCTTATTCTTCTTCTTTCTTCTTCTTCTTTTCCTTTCTTTGCTTTCTTTCTTTCCTTTTTTCTTTCTTTATTTCTTTCTTTCTTTCACTTAGGATATTCTTAGCAGCAAGTAGTGGAAAAATTAAATGAAAATCCCTTAAACAATAAGGGTGTTTATTGTCTCATGTACAAGAAATCCAAAGGAATTGTGCTTCTGAGGATTCATCAGACTGTTATCTTGGCTTAATCTTTGGGTTTATGCCTCCAAGATCGCAAAATGACTGCTACAGTTCCATGCATTACATATAGAACAATATTCAGACCAAGAAGACAGGAGTTTATTCCTATTCATTTATTTGAATAAGATGAAAGCCTCTTTGAAAAATCCTCCCTGTGTTTCCCTTAAGCTTTATTGGTCAGATTTGGGCCATGAGCCATTGCCATAAGTGCAAAGGACAAAGTGAGAACCTGGCATTTTAGTAGGAGTTCGTATTTCTTACCAAGCATTGAGTGGTTTCTGGAAAGGCAACAATCAGGGTTTTCTAAACATTAATATTGTTGCTTATAAATGCATAGTTTCCATTTCAGCTGGCCCTTCAGTACTGCTTGATAATATGCCACCTTGTCCTAGCGCTTCTCAAACTTTAATGTCCACACAAATTGCCTGGGGATATTTAGAAATGCAGTTTGATTCAATAGGTAGTGTCCTGAAATCTGCATCTCTATCAAGCTACTAGGGGATGCCCAAAGCCACCCGACTGGTTGCTACAGTTGGAATTACAAGATTTTGTTCCATTCTCCCTTTCAAATATGCGTCATAACTCTCCACTGTCTTGGAACAATCTCTATCACTCGAAGGAAATCACCTCATTCTTTATTTTACAGAGAAAATGGACCCCATAAGGTAGTGAAAACTTAAGAGGTAATATTGTATGAACATCAAAAGAATGGTCTTGAAGGGCACCTGGGTGGTTTGGTCAGTTTAGTCGATAACTCTTGATTTCAGCTCAGGTCATGATCTCAGGGTCCTGGGATCTAGCCCCATATTGGGCTCCCTGCTCAGTAGGGAATCTGCTTCAGGATTCCCTACCTCTGCCCCTCCCCCAACTTGCTCACTTTATCTCTATCTATCTAAAATAAATAAATAAAATCTTCAAAAAAAAAAAAAGAATGGCTTTTAGCCTTAAAAAGCTAAGGTTTCCAACTCCAATTATATTTCCTCCCCTGTAATATTTTTTACTATCTTTAATCTTTCTGAGCCCCAAGTTCTTAACACATAAAAATGAAGTGAAAATATTAATGCCAAACTCTTGGCCCTTTTGAGGATTGTGATCATGTAGATACCCTCATTTCTGTTTCTCGATTATAAACAAAAAAAGATTTAACTTGGAAAAAGAATTGAAAGATACTAAGTAGTGTATGCTAGTATTAGTTACGAGTGTAAGAGAAAAAAACCAAAATAATAGTAACTTAAGCAAGTTAGCAACTCATATTCGAGAGTCTGGAGAGATCCTGTCAAGTTTGGTATGGCACTCCACAGTGACAGAAAGCTAAGCTGGGATATATTTAGCTGCTGAGAATATATATTTCAGGCATACACTTGGAAAGGACGATGTACTCATGATACTACAGGGCTTCCTGTGGGATGGAATCAGATTAAAACTACATTCATGGGCGCCTGGGTGGCTCAGTTGGTTAAGCAACTGCCTTCGGCTCAGGTCATGATCCCGGAGTCCCGAGATCGAGTCCCACATCGGGCTCCCAGCTCCATGGGGAGTCCGCTTCTCACTCTGACCTTCTCCCTTCTCATGCTCTCTCTCACTCTCTCTCTTTTCTAATAAATAAATAAATAAATAAAATCTTTAAAAAAAAATAAAAAAAATAAAACTACATTCATTAGCTCGTTATGCAAGGCTCCACTCTCCCTGATGGGCTATGGTGCTTGAGGTCTCAGAAACCAGATCTGACTCACATTCTGGACTCGATGAAACCTAAAAGTTCTGCTTAGTTTCTTTTGCCCAGGGCACATTTACTCTGATAAATGAATATGGGTATATTAGAGGAGAGTAAGAAGAAAATTTACAGAATGTACTTGTGAAGTGATTGATCTATCCTGCCTCAAAGTTACCCAGCTTCCTTTTAATTCAAGGGATGCCAGATCTGAATCTTGGGTGAGAGGTGTTGATTTTATATAATAGTGGTTCAAATCAGGCTTCTTGTGGCCAGACTTAGAGTCCTTCCACTTACACAAATGAAGTGTAACACTAGTGGTTCACACATATATTATAGCTGTGTTCAGAGCCTTCTAATTATTATTACACACTCTCTGTCTGCTTTGATAAACATAGTCCATCTGTTGTCTGGAAGTTCTGGGAATTGAGAACTGCCATTGGTCTTTGCCTGAGATTCTCCCATTTCTACTGAAATGTGGAAACTGATTTCAATAATGCTGTCTCTACCAGTGCTTATAAACACAGAAAATTGACAATAAATGATTTTCGAAGCTGCAAAGGTTCCTCTGACCTCTCTCTCTCTCTCTCTCTCTCTCTCTCACACACACACACACACACACACACACGCACACACATAACCATGTAAATAAAGGAGAGGTATATTTGGGGCAAATGTGTCAATCTACAATAAATTAGAAAATAAAATAGTCCTTCACAATAGTCTGAGAAATACTACTAATGCATCTATGTATCTTCTAAGAGTCCGTGAAATCCAGGTTATAGAACTTAGGGAAGAAAATCAAACACTAACAAATATGATTTAAGTATGTGTATATTTCTTTATTTGAAATGTAGGGGTCTCTTACCATTTGTGTATTTAACATTCCATATTTCAGCTACATATGAGCAACCCAGAAGTTTCCTGGCATCCAGTTTGTACTTTGTCATTTTGCAGAGGCAACCATTTGAATTTTGCTTTGAAGCTGGTATACCCAAGTGAGTCACTGGCTAATAAGTACGTCTTGTCTGTCCCAACATCTGTCACAGTGTGATTCTGTTCCATTGGACTCCTTGTCACGTACACAATTTATGGGAAAGACTTAAATTGCCACCGTATTAAGGAGTATCTGAATTTCTCATGAAGTTCTTTCAAATTCTTCTGAAAGTAAATGTTAATTAAACAATCATTCTGGTCAACATTAAACAAACATTATAATGGAAAGAGAAAGATGTTTAAATAATGTCAAACATGTAAGAAGAAAAATAAAATATGTATATGTATGGACACTCAAGAGAATGAGAAGATAAGTCACAAACTAGATGAAAATATTTGCAAAAAACGTATTTGATAAAGGGTTGTTCAAAATATACAAAGAACTCCTAAAGCTCAACAATAAAAAAATGAATGACTTGATTAAAAAAACAGGCAAAGATCTGAATAGACACCTTAGCAAAGAAGATATACGGATGGTAAATAAGCACATCAATCAATAATTTCATGGTTTAGAATGATTACAAATAAGTTACAAATAAGCCTTAAAATTGCATTGTCCTTATTTAGAGTGAGGTCATGGGAATAGAAGCATCATCCATTGTTTTGTAAAAAGCATGCTTCTTATAACCAATTAATTGGCAACACACTGTCTAGAGATGGGCTTGATCAATTCAACATGGAATATTTATCCAGTAATGTGTTCCCTTGTAAAGTTGTATATTTACCAAAGATTGAAGGCTATATACAATGCCAATTTGTTTCAATTAAAATGTTTTAATGCTAGTGATTCCATAACTCGTTCAGAAAACAGACAATAGGGAAAATTATGTCTGTTTGTTTGTTTATTTATTTATTTATTTATCTATATTTACTTATTTAAATTTTTCTTTTCTTTTTTCCCAAATATGTTTATTTTGTTTTTTCAGTGTTACAAGATTCATGCACTACACCCAGTGCTCCATGTAATACGTGCCCTCCTTTTAAGAACAGGTGTTGCCCTTACTGGAAGGATGATAGATAACTCAAATTTTCATGCACTAAATATTTTAGAATTAACATGAAAATTCTGATGTAAATATCTTTTAGCTCTTCTGGCTTGTTTTCTGCTTGTGCTATTTTTTAGCTTCTCATCATTTACTATCTGACAGAGTTGAGTGGGTGGTATTTTGTTCTTTCTTTCTTATATTCCACATATGAATTCAAATAGCCTGCTCTCATATAAGATAATTATTGACTAAACACTCTGTCAGAGAATAAATTAGTGTACGGGAATTTGGTGGCCATTTTCCTGCAGCAACTAAGTTATATTCTTCAGTTTTTCACTTTTTTCCCCCAACTGTAAAGAAACTTTAAAAACACCTATAATTAGAGTCAATAAGCCAAAACATCATCATATTTTGCCATTAGTAACTTGAGAATAATTTGGTGTATGGAGAAAATGTGAGGAACATCTTATATGATAAAAGTATCATCTCGATTAGATTTGGGAATTCTTAATTTTGAAATCTTTTTTATTCATATTTTTCAATAATTTGGGCAATTATTTGGAAAAATTCAACCAGAGTCTTACCTGATGCTGTTAAAAAAAGAAGATGAAATAAATGTTTGCATGCACAGTAGGCTGAATAACAACCCCAAAGATACCCAGGTCCTAATCTTTAGAATCTGTGAATGTTATCTTATAAGGCAAAAGGGATTTTGCAGGTGTCAGTAAGTTAAGGATCTTGAGATGGAAAGATTATCCTGGAGTATCTGGACTACTCTCAATGTAATAACGCTTGTGCTTATAAGAAAGGGGAAGACAGAAGGAAATCTGACTATAGAAGAGAAGTGACAATAGAAGAAAGAAGTTGGAGTGCGGTGAGAAAGGGATCAGAAGCCAAGAACACAGTCCAGAAGCTAAAAAATTATGGAAGCAGATTTTCCCCAGAGTCTCCAGAAGGAAAAAGCCCTGCCATCACTTTGAGCCCAGTGAAACTGATTTCTCACTTTTAGCCTCCAGAACTGCAAGAGAATAACTTTGTTGTTTTAAGCCACCCAGTCTGTGGAAATTTGTTTCAGCAGCCATAGGAAACAAAAAACATATGCAAAGGTTAAAAGACAAAACATATATCAAATACATTACAGTGTGCATACTGAAGTATTTGGGACAAGTCATCCGTCTGCAGATTACTTTGAAATGAATAAAAGTAGATTGATATGGTGGCTAAAGTGGTGGAAAGATGGAGACTATATTTAAAAAGTAAGTAGAGTACAATGTGAATGGTAGAATCTAGGTGGTAAGAATGCAGGTTTTTACTGTAAAATTCTTTTAAGGTTCATATGTATATATATATAGAGAGAGAGAGACAAATATATTCAATATTCAATAAATATATACATGTGTGTTACATGTGTTCTATATACAACATATATGTGGTCTACTATAAATCATACATGTGTTTTATATATGCTCACATATATAAAAACATATATACTTATACATATATATCACATTCAATATTCATCTTCAGTAAACAAAATAGGTATGACCTAAATTCATTTGAAAACTAGGAAAATAATTCAAAACATGTGTTCTACTAATGGCTGATCAGTAGCTTAAATTTTACAGAAGATCCCAACTCATGAGTTGTACACAACCTCTTGATTGTAAGGCACAAATTTTTTATCTGTTTTTTTTTGGTTTTCAGAGAATAGGCAGAAAGATGCAACAGCTTTAAGAGATAGTTTGGGTTCATAGCAGATATATGCGTGGTTGGTGTTAATCCCTGTTTAGAACTGGGCAAAATCCAGCATCAGAGTTCTCTCCAGACATTCCTTCAGTGTTATCTTTGGAAAATCAAGTTGCTCTATATTAACCACACAAACGAAAATCTTAATGTTTTAGCCAAGTGAATGGATTTGTTAGACCTTATTTATTTAACCCGTTTCTTCTTTCTGTTCAGTTCAGAATATTTTCTTCTTTAATTGTACTTTATGTGTTTGCTCATTATCTATCTTGATTATTAGCCAGATTACTTTTTAAAGTCAAATAGAATCTGTTTTCAATTTTTGTTTTAGAATGGTCAACCACAGCGTTCCCAGCATTTGGCCTGAAGTTTTCAATTAGGTTGCAATGACTTTTTAACTTGAAAATATTGTTGTTCTTTCTGGCTGTATACTTAACAAGGAAGGAAAAACAACTTTCTCTTTACTCTGATAGTCTTCCACCAAATAATAAAAACCTGACCCAAAACACTAAAGTAGATCACTTCATTGAATCCGGTGGGAAGTAAGACAATGAAAATGGAGTGGCACTAAAGATTTTGACAATAAATTAACTTTGCGTGTTTTTTAAAGAAATCTAATATGATCAAAACAAGCTCTGAGTTGTGGTATTTAAAAATAGCATTTTTCTATCTTTACAGTTTGATTACTATAAAGATATTTTTGACTTTGACTTTTGTAGTGTTTTCATTATAAAGAACTCCAATTTCAGTCTAGTTTTCAGTTCCATTTAAAGAAGGTTTAACAAAGGCATGAAAAGAATTGATTGCAAAGTTTAACTACAAGTACGGAGTATTAAGCTAAATCCTAAATGCAATAGTTCTATGTATTTATGTATTTCTCCCAGAGAACACAGGCAGCCTGTGACACAGGGATTGCCATTTTACCTGAGGTTTGCTTGTCACTTAATAGAAGAATTTTTCTCCATCAATTTCCAGAGTTACCTTACCAGTTGTCTATCATGCTGTGGCAGGAAGCTGCTGCACAACACCATCGTGCATATCAAAGTCAACAAATGGGCCTCTGTCCATAAGTAAAAGACTGCACACTGTGTTTCATGAGAAAATAATAATTTTCTTGAGGTAAATCTTAATGAAAGAATACATAGATTCATAGGCTTCCCACTTGACTATATTTCTAACGCTGAAACTGTAGAGGTCTATTCTCCTCAATTTTCCACATCCTATCATTTGAATCTGGGAGGTACTGGAATAGATTTTTGGGGTAAGATTTGATCAAATAATACTCAAGCATTATCACTATGATCAAATGTTCTTCAAAGAAATGCTGATGGATTTATTGAATACTTAGGGTTTTATTCATGTTCTGGTTGAAAACTAATACTTCACTAAGGAAAATATATTTGCCAATATACTTAGAATGCCATTAGTATTCAGTGAAAAGAATAAAGGTATAAGATAAAAATACTGTAGGTATTTGACTGCCAGTAACTATAAACAAACACCACATACCAATCATTTCCCTTTATTGGCACTTTTTTCTTATGATTTTCTAGGGAAGAGGCTACCAATCAATCTAATCAGAGATAAAATACCAATTATCTTTTTCTGTTTTATGTATTATTATATATCATAAAAACATGGCATATTTTAATATATCTTTAATAAATACCATAACAGCAATCTTCATTGTTAACTATGCCAAGTACTCAGCTCAATGCTTTATTGCATATTTTTCCATTTAATCCTCATAACAACCTTAAGAAATAAGCATTATGTTTATCTCCCTTGACAGGTAAAGAATTTAAGATTAAGTGAGCTTATGTGACTTGCCTAAGGTCATACTATCAATAAGCATCTATTGATTGTCTTGTGTAATTCATACTATCACTTCTAATTCAATACCCCTGAGCAACCACACCTCACCTTAGCAGGAAGAATAAAGATGACTTCCTTTCAGCTTTATTACTGGATATTGAAAGAAAGGCCAGACTTGCAGCCACCTGTTCCCTGGAAGAAAGACCAAATGATGAGCAATATTAGTCCAACCACCGGAGTCACAGACCAATTACAAATAGAAATTGTACTAAGGTGACTAAAAATATAATTATGAATTTGGACAAAGATTTACTTTTTATAATTCAAACAGAATCAATTCTACTATCCAAAATATACCAAATCTGGGGCGCCTGAGTGGCTCAGTGGATTAAAGAAAGCCTCTGCCTTTGGTTCAGGTGATGATCTCATAGTCCTGGGATCAAACCCCGCATCGGGCTATCTGCCAGCAGGGAGCCTTCTTCCCCCTCTCTCTGCCTGCCTCTCTGCCTCCTTGTGATCTCTCTCTCTCTGTCAAATAAATAAATAAAATCTTTAAAAAATATATACCAAATCTGTTACTAGAATCATTAGCTGACATAAAAGATCTGAAGCAAAGTGTTCAGCTACTAAAAAATAAAAAGTAACTAATATGCATTATTGTTGAATAGAGAAAAGGATTTATTAACAGAGCAAATGAATGTGAACATCATCTTTGCCAAGCAGATATATTATCAACAACTATCTTGTCCCTTTCCTATATAAAGACTTTGTGATCAACACCTCTTCTAAGAGCATTAAAAGTCTTGTTGGAAAATGTTGTCGTCTTTTCTTAATGAGTTCCCTGGCCTCACTTCAGCACAGAATCCTGTAAAAAGTGGAGTCAAAGTCAATGGTTTTTGTGTGTCATACCCTGAAGATAATTCTCAGCAGTAAAAATTGTTACTCTTCAAATGCAAGATTATTCATTGACAGCAATTACCAGTATGCTTCTTTCTTCCCCTCATTCTGATTTTCCGCCAACTACAACCCTTCCACAACCCTTTTTAGTGGAATGGTAAAAATAGCAGCATGTTAATTTCTCCAAAGCTCATGGGCTTACCTCTAAAAGGCATCTCTCACACCCACAACTCTGAGTCTTGGTAAAAAGAATAAACTAGAAATATATATCAAAATGAAAAGTGAGAACTGAGACTACCTGTAGCAACATGTCTTAGTTGCTCAATAAAACTTTACAGAGGAAAGATAAGGTGATAAACCAATAAATATTATTTTCTTCAAGACATTCATGTAAATTACTTTATCTGAGACAATAGGTTGATTACTTGGGTAATGTAATGTAATGTAATCAACAATAGCTTGATTACTTGGGCAAAATGTCTTATCAAATAATAGTTTATCCATCAAATCTTCCATTAAGACCCTCACTTTATTCTGTCCAGCAATCCTAACACATTTTATCCTGTCACAAATTTTGCCAAATTCTATCATCTATCCACCTTGAAACACTTGCCCAGACCCCAACACCGTATAACCATATATTCAGACTTCCCTCTTATGACATATTGTTGAGATTTGACAAGGTGGTGTTCTAACTCACTGCAGTGACTTCTAATCTATTTGGTTTTACTTTATTAAATGGTTGTTTTGTAATATTTTGGAGAATTCAATAAAAGAATGTCAATATGGTACAGAGATCTGAAATCTTCCAAGTCTGATCATCAAGAAAAGCTGTTTTCAGTTTAATCCATTTTACAAGCATCTTTGTTATTCAAGACTTCAGGGAACAGAATAAGATAGTCCATCATAACCAGAGACTATGAAAATTTCGTGGAGATAATATCAAGATTATTTAACATAGTCTCATAGATTGTGAGTGTAGATCAAAAGCACTTTTTAGTGGTGAGTTTCAAAGTGTCAGCAGTTTTTTAAAGTGCAGAAAGAGTACAGAAGACAGAATTTCATTGTTTTGTGTGTGTTCGTGTGTGTGTGTGTGTGTGTGTGTGTGTACTTCTTACAAATTAAATCCAGGCTTTGTTTCCTAGAGCAACATTTGGAAGATATTTTTTAAATAGACCAATGACTAATTATTTGCCCACTTAAACAAATAAGTAGTTTAGAGAAGGTAATTCCTTTTATCTTGTTATTTTAAAAATCAATAACAAAAGTTTAAAAAAGGAAAACAATTGACTTAAATTCATAAAAATAAAAAAGCTTAAGAGAATTAAGCTCTCAGGCTCTAAATAAACATTTATTAAAAACCTCGGTTTCAATAATCTTTATTTTCATGAAGTATTGTCAACTGTGTTCTTTAAGAAGAAATCTTTGAGTCAGCTGTAAAATATAACAGTCACATTAATAATTGTTTGTTTGATTACATGGTATAAGTGTAATTTTTTTACTGCAAATGCATTAATATCGATGATAACTATACATATCTTCTATGTGAACTGAAGCTGTACAGACATATTAGTTGATTAAACAACTTTCAATATTGGCCCCTTTTTCACTCTTTGTAGAAAGTGTTAATGCAGGGAATCTAAGTTGGGTTCATGGACACACAATTTAGCCTTTTACAAAAGGAGGAAAGACTATGAAGACATGAAGACATTTCCATTTTTCCTTGGCAAAATCCTCAAAATAAAACACTGCAAAACCTACCTCCTTAGACATGATGGGAAGTGGGGCAAAAAACTAAAGAAAGGTCTTAATGACTTAGCCTGTTCTAGAACCACACTGTGGAACACTGGAAGGTAACAGGAAAGCTTCTCTTCACCTATTCACTTTTTAGACAAGAGGAGAAAAAACAAAGGCTAATTAAAAATAAAAAGCTTAATACATGCAAGGAAATTTTAGCCTTAAAAAAATGGTTTTGTGCCGGCCACTTGCTTTAGCATCAGGCTATGAAACTCTCAAATAAAGAATATTGACATACCAAGTAGAAAGAATAACCAAGGATATTTTCAGCAGAGGTATGAAGCAATTTGTAACCATGCTGTGGAGGTTACTAGACATAGTGATTTCAGTGTTTCTATTTATTTTTCATCGTTTAGACATGGGAAAGAATAACAATGTAGATCATTCAAAGTTACAATCAATTTATATTTATATTTGGTTTAAGGAAAGCCTTTAGAAGTTATATTTTGATATATAATTTTTCATGTGAAGACTACTATTGCCAGGTGGTCATAAAGCAATGAGGGGTGAGAGACTAGGAAGCATGGAAGCCTCTGGAAGCAGGCTGTGTGCCTTACTCTCTGTGCTCAGCCCAGAATCTGACACCTCATAGGTATTCATTTTTTGATCCGTGAAGGGATGTTCTTGAGGACCTGAGTTAAAGGACCTCAGTATCTCCAATCGTGGATGTCAATTCTACACAACGGTTTTACTAAGTAACTTATCTTAGGAATGTGACTGGGAACATACACAGCACGTCTACCATCATTTCTTCAGCTGCAGGCCTAGAATGGTGGCTGGCATTCATATTTCATCTTCAGTGCTCCCTCATTGTGTGACTCCTGGTAGGTTCTGTACTTTCCTTGGAGTAGCTGTCCTTGCTTAGAGATGGCGAGAAGAGGAGCAGCTGCCTCAGAGGATTGTTGGGGTGAGAACTAATGAGGTAATCCATGTAATCCATGCACAGTGGTGTGTATGGTTGCCTCTTCCACAAACAGCATTCAATAAATACCAGTTATCACTATTACTCATACCCTAAAATGCAATCAGAAAGTCTTTTGATAGCTAAGTGTATTAGTGTCCCATGGCTGCTATAACAAAGTACCACACATTTAGTGGCTGAAAACAACAGAAATTCATTCTGTCACAGTTCTGGAGGCCAGAAGTCCCAAATTAGTATCACTGGGCCAACAGCAGAATCACTGTTGGCAGGGTCACAGTCCCTCAGAGGCTCTGGTAAAGAATCCCATTTGTTCATTGCATTTTCCAGTTTCAGGGGGCTACTGGTGTTCCTAAGCTATGGTTCCTGTGTCCTATGTCTTGCCTCTGTCCTCCTCTTGTCTCCTGGTCTTTGATGTGTTTCTGTAAATCTCTCTCTGTCTCCCTCTTGTAAGGATGCACACAATTAGATTGAAGGTCCACCCTGATAATCTCTTCATTTTTAAGATTCTTAAACATAATCATATCTACCTTCCTTTTTTGGCTTGCAAGGTAACTTTCACAGGTTCTAGAGATTAAGACTTGGGTATCTTTTGGGGAATGAAGCCTACCAAATAAACATTTAATACTTCAAAGATTAAAGGATTTGCTTCCCTAGCTGCATATTGTGGAAGTAGTTCTCTCTCTCTCTCTTCTCTTTTTCTTTCCTTCCCTCCCGCCCTCCCTTCCTTTCTCCCTTTCCTCCAAAACTTGTCCCATTTACCTAACTACATATAAGTCAAGTGGCTTGACCAATTTTTTTTTCTTACTTACATGGAAGACGGGTGTAGGCAGGTGCCAGCTCTTGTTTAGGGGCTCACTCAGGTCAAGATCTACATCTTTGAGAAGTCCTGTGATTCTTCCAAATTTTCTAGCATGGTTATTCCTCATGGTCACAAAATCGCTGACCCAGACCCAGGCATTCGAGGTAGGAAGAAAAGAGAATGTTTCCAGCAGCTTCTGTCTATCAGTAAACCAAAAATTCTCAGGAGAATTCCCCTTATGACCTATTGGCTAGA
This sequence comes from Nasua narica, assembly GCA_028533885.1. Classification (NCBI taxonomy): domain Eukaryota; kingdom Metazoa; phylum Chordata; class Mammalia; order Carnivora; family Procyonidae; genus Nasua; species Nasua narica. The sequence continues at coordinate 110,986,126 of CM052809.1, forward strand.
AGTATATCCTCCATCATGAGATACAGGGGAGGCTTCGAAAAGAAAAATATTGCTTTTCTAGAATGGATAGTAGAAGGCGTTGAGATAGGAGATTAGGGATGACTGTTATGTAAGCCAGCCAACAGGGTTTATAAGACACCTGGTCTGTAGAAATGTTGGAGGGAGGGTGTACTGGGAAGAGGAGGAAAGAGAGGCAGAGAGGTAGGACACTAAGTGAGTGCCTGCCAGGAGTCAGGCAGTAAGCCTGAGAGTTCCTCACACTTTCTCATTTCATCTTTGCAATAGTTCTCTGGAGCAAGTCTTAGTATTCCCATTTTGCAGAGAAGAAGACTGAGGCTCAGAAAAAAATTAAAAACACACTCTACTACAGAGTTAATAAGTGGGGAGGACAGAAATGAAATTTTACTGTATCTAAATCCAGACACTGTGCTCTTTCTAGTATTTCTTAATGAATTATCAGACCCATTAGATCATCTGTAGCTGACTATTCCTCTTAGTGGCCACTCTTCTTCAAATGCTGTTTTATCTTAACAATGTTGACCAAAACTCAGAGTGCTTCACCAGAATCATAAATCATTCCAGGGATGTGGTTATGGGGGCAGCTAAAATCCTCCAGTTCTATCACGAACATGCCATGAGAAGCAGGGCCTGGCCGACACGTTGCAGTATGCAGTTGAAATGCAAACATGGCCCAATGAGCCTGAGATCTTGTCCTCACCACAGAGAGTGGGCTTCTCGGGCTTCCTGTGGCACTTGTGATACTTTTCACCAAGAAACATTGGTTAAGGGGCGTTTGTTGAAGACAAGCACTAGTTGGAATGCAGCTTGAGTATTGCTGTTGACATTTAGAGTGAGGTCAGCCTTGTGTTTTCAAATCTGCCCATACACACATGGGTTTCCAAATATATTGCTAAAAGATTTTTACACAGAAGAAATTCCATTGGTGGAGCCATTGGCTTATTCTCGAAAGAAGACAAATCTTTTGTTAGAAGTGTCTACAAACATAGGAAAATTAAGTCAAGAAGAAAAAATATAGTCCAAAAATCTGTTCCAGAACTAAAACACCATTTTTAATGATCTGAATTACATCTTCCTCTACCTCATCTCCTTCTCCTTGAACTAATTTGTCCTTGTTATAAGTGTGTAATTCAAACTAATCAGTTTATGTATTATGTATTATGTTTTATGAAAGAAATAAAGTAAATAAAGACATCCAAGTGGCCAAGAGACACATGTAAAGGTGCTCAACATCACTCGGCATCAAGGGAACATAAATCAAAACTACAATGAGATACCATCTCACACCAGTCAGAATGGCTAAAATTAACACGTCAGGAAATGACAGATGTTGGCAAGGATGTGGGGAAAGGACAAGCCTCCTACACTGTTGGTGAGAATGCAAGCTAGTACAGCCACTCTGGAAAACAGTATGGAGGTTCCTCAAAAAGTTGAAAATAGAGCTACCCTACGACCCAGCAATTGCACTTCTAGGTATGTACCCCAAAATACAAATGTAGTGATCCGAAGGGGCACGTGCACCCGAATATTTATAGCAGCAATGTCCACAATAGCGAAACTATGGAAAGAGCCTAGATGTCCATCGACAGATGAATGGATAAAGATGTGTGTGTGTGTGTGTGTGTGTGTGTGTGTGTGTGTGTGTGTGTGTAAATATTATGCAACCATCCAAAAATGAAATCTTGCCATTTGCAATGACATGGATGGAACTAGAGGGTATTATGCTAAGCAAAATAAGTCAATCAGAGAAAGAAATTATCATATGATCTCTTTGATATGTGGAATTTGAGAAACAAGGCAATGGATCATAGGGGAAGAGAGGAAAAAATGAAACAAGACGAAACCAGGGAAGGAGGCAAACCATAAGAGACTCTTAATCTCAGGAAACAAACTGAGGGTTGTTGGAGGGGAGGAGGGTGGGAGGGATGGGATGGCTGGGTGATGGACACTGGGGAATGTATGGGCTATGGTGAGCGCTGTGAATTGTGTAAGACTGATGAATCACAGACCTGTACCCCTGAAATAAATAATGCATTATATGTTAATAAAAAATAAAATCAAAAAAATAAAAATTTCAGCAAATCCAACAGAACACTGTACATGCCAAAACATGTTTAAATTTATGTTTTGTTCTGATAAAGTGTTAATGATTGTAGTAACACAAATTAGCTGAAATCAAGAGGATCTCAGATTGTAAAAATGAATTCATTCTCTTACAGCTAAAGAATGTTCAAAACAGTGAAGACATAAAACAGAGTGTCAAAATTTGCATATTCTTGGGATGGGTCAGGATTGCCGACTTTATTCATCCATGAAAATAAGCACCGGTCCATCTACCTACAGCTCAGGAGGAACAGGTAAGTATGATGAAACCGGAGTGAGACTACTAACCCCTGGCAGAGATCCAACCCCTTTGACGTGAAGAAATCTGAAGAAAAAAGAAAGAGATTTCTTTTCCGTTTGTTGAGAATGCAGATTGGGTTTGAACAAGTTTCTGTCTGCGTCACCCAGTGACCCTCACGCCCAGACTCCCATGCCCACACTCGACCACTTGCATTGATTCCTGGCCAGCGAGAGTGGCCCCAGAGACTGCAAATGCCAGCAGAATCACTAGCATAGACCCCGTGTAGGACATTAACCTTCGCCGGCCTTATTGGATTTGTAGAGGCTCTGGTTCCCCTCCTCCGGAACTGCCTGGATAAGCCTGATACTACAATCTGGAAGGGAAAAAAAAATACAATCTGGAAGTGAAAGAGAGTTATTCCCATGGAGGATGAACTCAGACCATATACAACGGAAGATGAAGAAAAGCCAAAGGACACATTACTCATCCTTCCTCCTGTATGGGTAGTTCTGATACACGGTAGGTCTACGCAACTTTTCTAAAGATGTACTGCAAGATGAACACCCCATTGTGCTTTTTTACAAAGTTGTAGCCAGATCAGTAACGCACTCACTGCCCTTCACTCTAGTTTTCGGGAGACTGAACCTCCAAGAAAGCATTAGTTTGTAAGTTTTTGCCTCCAACATCATTTCTTGAGGATTCCATGTTAAGACAGAGTGCTACTAGATGTGCTCTCAGAAGTAGTTTATTTGGCAAGGATGATAGAGCTTTCGTGCTAGGCATTTCTAATTTAAAATGTGGAGAAATGGGCATGGTAGGATCCGGGGATGATCACGGGGCTAAGTCATAGCCAGGATGAAGTAGAGAAGCCATTCCTTCCAAGGAAATGTAAGTGGAAATGGGAATCATATGTTTCTGTGCCCAGCTAAGAGGGGAGATCAGAGAGAGAAAGGGCAAGGGTTTATGATGTACTCCCCCTAACTTCTCAAATCACTCTGAGGTCCTCTGAACAGGGGAATTTCATCTGAAATAAGGACAAACTGAGTTTTCAGTATAAATCAGTAGAAGAGAGGAGGATGATAGAAGAAATGTGAAAAAGAATTTCCTTCCAAATCTTGAAGTCTGGGCACACTGACAATAGCCGCCCCCCGCTCCCCACAAGGTTTCAGGAGGAGTCCAGGCTTCGGCAGACCTGAAGGTTTAGGAGAACCTAACTGGGAATAGGGAAATGTCCCCAAGATTTCAGCCTCACTCACTACAGCAAACATTTACCAGACTTCTTTTGGCCCAAGTTCAACAATAAGTGCATTGCAAGGAGCATGGGAGTGGTCATCCAAAGTTATGATTTCAGTGTTAGGTCGGCTCCCTCCCAGTTCTGTGATGTTCATCACTCCCCTTCAACATTCTGAGTCTCCGTGTCTTCTGTGGACTCCAGATATCTTTTTTTTTTTTTTTTAAGATTTTATTTATTCATTTATTAGGGAAGAGAGAGAGTGAGAGAGAGCATGAGAAGGGAGAAGGTCAGAATGAGAAGCGGACTCCCCATGGAGCTGGGAGCCCGATGTGGGACTCGATCCCGGGACTCCGGGATCATGACCTGAGCTGAAGGCAGTCGCTCAACCAACTGCGCCACCCAGGGGCCCCTCCAGATATCTTTTTTAATTGCTGCCTCAGTTAGAATGTTTTTGACAGCAAAGTACAAAATACCCAAATAAATGTGGCTAATATTATGAAGGCATTTATTATCTCTCATGACCAGAGGCCCAGGAGTAATTGCCAGCATTGGTGAAATCAGAACTAAACAGTATCATCACTTTGCTTCAGTTTTCTCTAGTTCCATTGGATTCTCCACTGGCTTGGGACAGTTACACACATCGTGTCCTCACACAACTATATTAAAAAGTAGAAGAGGGGAAGAGCCTCTTCTCCTGCATTTCCCTCTTCATACTAGGAAGAAAAATCCCCCTTAAAGTCCCAACAGACTTCCCTTCATATCTCATTGGCCAGAAGTGGCTCACATACCCCACTCCAAGCCAATTGTAAGTGAGGAAGTAGAAGTGCCCAAATTGGTTTAAACCTATCACTATTCGTCCCTAGGACTGGGGTAAGACCTCCCCTCTCTTCCTCGAGTTATTGCTACCAAAGAGGTGAACAGAATTGGGGTTTTGTTGGCACAAAAGTGGGGAATGTCTATTGACTAGGAAACCAAAATTGACTGCCAGAATTTAAAAGTGTTAAACAGATAGTACTTTTAAAATACACTTTATGGCAAAGAGTACACCTATCCTGATGAGCACTGGGTAATAGATGGAATTATTGAATCACTATATTGTATACCTGAAACTAATATAACACTGTATGTTACCTACACTGGAATTTAAATGAATGAATGAATGAATGAATGAACCTTATGACAAAAACAAAACAAAACAAAACAATGAAACAATTTCCTGTCCTTAACGATATTAAAATCCAACCTAAAAAAAAAAAACAAGCTTTATTGAAAGAAGGGGGATTGATTCTGGAAATCTGTTTTCCCTGTGAATTTGGATTCCCACTGTTTTCGAAGCAATGATCAGGACGACAGATGTAAGAAGTGTTTACCTAATCAATTGCTTCTGCAAAAATATAAACGGGAGCAAATGAGCCAAATAGGAGTCTTCCCCATAAAAATAAATTCTGGTTTGTAAAAATCAGAGTTAAAATACCATCCCTGATTGTTACAGATCCAAGAAAAAGTCCATTTCTTCACTTTCTCTGCGATTAGGTTCGGATGTACATGGGAGTTTGTGCTGCCAGCTCCCATGGAGCCCGGGTCATCTTCCAGGCCTCCAGACGTGTCTGCACGGGAGATGGGATACCTAGCAGTAGGGAGTAATTTCATCTTTCACTTGGGAGTGTTGCCAGATGTGGTACAGGGTTTCAAAGAATTAAGAGCAGCGAGAGGGGTTTAGGAATTGATAAGCAAACTGTTTAATTGTGCTGTAAAGAACAGATAACTTTCCTGGACGATTTTCCCCCATCTTCTTCCTGTCTTTTTCCCACTTTCCATTGCCTCTGTGTTTGAAAATTCCATCTCGCTATGAGTTTTTAATGAAACCAGTATGTTTATCATATTCAATGGCAGATTCGGTGGTTTGCAATTCAAGGTCATATTATTTTTTTCCTCAGACAAATTCAACTGGCAGCTTCTGTAGATTCCTTTGCACAAACAGTGACACCGAAGTTCTAGTGGCAAGAAGCAAACTCAGCGATTCTGCAAGCAAAATCGAGCATTGCCAACTGATCTTGTCTTTTCCTTAGGGGGAAAAAAAACACAGAAAAGTTTGAAAAAAAACATCGCCAAGGAAGCATGCTCACATATTGTCACAGAGAGATGGGCTTCAGAGTTTTCTATGATTCTAAATGCTTGGTTGACGCTACAGCAGAACCTACAGCGTGAACACTTGCCACAGTATCGGATCTCTGGGCCTGGGGAACAGACTTGATTAGCATGACTAACTTTCATAGTCTCAAAGCTTCAGACATCAGCAACAGAGAGGAGCCAAGCAGACACTGGATAAATAATAAATAATGAGAAACATGTTGCAACATTCACTTTCAAATTGTATTTTCAATTTTTTATTACATCCACAAATATCTAGTAAAATGAAGTTATGTTGTTTCATTAAATTATCTAGATGTCATTTTAGAAAAAAAAAAAAAGAAAACAACTTTAGCATAATTTCAAATGTCTCCTTCACGTCAGACACAACCATACTGAAGTATTTCTTATATAAAAATTTCCACTTGTTCCCAATGTCCAGTCAACCTATGCATCTATTTCTTTCCTTCCCTGTATGGTCAAACTTCTCAAAAGAGATTGTACACTTTTCCATATTGTGTCCACTCCTTTCTCATAATGACCTTTCTGCCCCTATCTGTTTAACTGTTTCTCAAAGTCCATCGGCCTCTTTTCAAACAATCTCCTCAAACTTTTTGAAATACATTACTCTTGTTCCACTCATCCTTGTTGATAGGTTCCAAAGACACCACATTCACCTGAAAATCCTGCTAACCTTAATCATATCATCATTTTCTCCCAAATGCAAGCATTCTCCTGAAGGTTCCCAGGACCTCAGCCTTTTTCTTTCTCAGACGATCTCATCCACTCCTGTGGCCGCAAATACCCACCACTTCTGTATCTATCTCTTAAATTTAATTTCTCATCTCAGCAGGAGACCCACCTGTCAACTGCTAAGTTGAATCAGTATCATGAAACTTCAACAATGGAACTTCCCTTTTGTCCAAACCTGTTCCTTCTCCTTCCAGTCAGCTTCCGCCAACCAGGGTTAAAACACAAGAGTTATCTTTGGCCCTTCTTTTGAATTTCTAACATCCAATCATTCACTCAGTTCGCTCACCTCTATGTCTGCAGTAATTCCTCATCTAAACTTGGTTTTCACTACCACACTCAAGGCCAACGTCCCATTGCCTCTGTTCTATATCACTCCAACAGACATTCACTCTGCCTTTCCAAGTCCTTCTACTCATCCTTTCCCTGTCAGTAATTTTCTCAATGCACAATTCTGACCATGTCACTCCTGACTCAAAAGCCATCTACACTTATTCTGTTTTCTACGCAATAAAGATCAATGTCTAGTTGAGTATTTGCAGTCCTTTGTAGTTATGGTGATAGCAGGCTTTTAACCTTACAAATTCTTGTGTAGAATGGACTGTTTTAGAAACCTAAGAGACTGAACACAGAGAAGGAAAAAAGGCAAAAACAATATAAAACAGAAATAAAACAGAAAGGATATTGTTTTTGTCTTTTCTTTTTCAGTTGGATTGTGAAACAAATTTTTAACAATGATTATATTGCCATCTACTGGAATTATTAGAGCACATTTGAAATATCTTTTTTAAATGTGAAAGCCTTGACTTCAGTTTTCAAACATTATCTCTAAATATAGCTTTCAATGTCTAATTTAACAGCATATGTTTGAGTTTTACTTAAAAATTAGCTTTTTTTTTTTTTTTTTTGAGTTGGAGGCTGGAGGGGCAGAGGGAGAGGGAGAGAGAAAATCATAAGCAGGTTTCATGCCTAGTGCAGAGTCAGATGTAGGCCTCCATCTCACAACCCTGAGATCATGACCTGAGCCAAAATCAAGAGTCAGACGCTTAACCAACTGAGCCCCCAGGCACCCTAAGAATTAGCTTCGATTTAAAACGCACAAAATTACAATTAACCGTAACTTTTGCGGTATGTCAGACTATGAGCATTCACCCTTTATTACTGAGAGTATTCTAGTGAGCCCAAGAATGAAGTTGATTGTCTTTATGGAGAAATAAAATATCTTGTGTAATATCAGGTGACTTCCAGAAAATCGTATTTTCTGATGTTACGCAAGAATTCACATTTATTGCAATCTTTGAGACTCAGAACTAGAATTACCTTTTCCAGTGAAGACTTCCCAAGCCCACTCTTATTGTCTTTGATTTTATGTTATTTTATTTTATCTTATTATTGGCATGTAATACAAATATAATCCCATTATTTGGGAGACTAAACATATTGCATTGTATTGGCATGAAACATTGCCTGGGTTTGTGTCTCCATCCTCAGCAGTGATTAAGAATCTGGTCTCTAAAGTCAAACTGCATGTTTCAAAATGTGAATTTGCCACTTACTAGCTACTAATTAATATTTTCATAGTCAGCTTCCTCCTTTGTCAGGTAGAGATGACCGCATTTCCTTCACAGGGTTGTTTGGAAGATTGAATTAGCAAAAATTCTAAAATCATGCAGAGCAGAGCCTGCCATGTAGTAAGCACCTAACAGTTACTAGCTAGTATCAAGCAGATTGTTACAGCTATGAATTATTTTCACTTAGTAACCCCACCAGGTAGCAGTGAGTCTCACCTATAGGAGGTTACAGTGAGTATTATTATATGACAGATTTTTATTAGCTATTTAAAATTGATTTCAATTTTTTAAAGTATAATTTAAATAAAGTAGAATTCATCAAATCTGACAGGACAATTGATGAGTTTTGACAACTGTTTGGGGCTCACTCAACTTTTTTTTTTTAAAGATTTATTTATTTATTTGACAGAGAGAGAGATCACAAGTAGGCAGAGGCAGGCAGAGAGAGAGGGGGAAGCAGGCTCCCTGCTGAGCAGAGAGCCTGATGCGGGGCTCAATCCCAGGACCCCCAGATCATGATCTGAGCCAAAGGCAGAGGCTTTAACCCACTGAGCCACCCAGGCACCCCAATGGAGTTCATTCAACTTCTTAAATCTGTAAGTTTATATTTTTATTATACTGGGCAAGTTTTCAGTCATTATTTTTCAAGTTTTTTCCAGAAAACACACTCTTTTTCCTTCCCTTCTATAACTCCAATTACATGAACATTAGACCTTCATGCAGTGTGGTTATTACCTGAGGCTCTTTTTTCTTTTTTTAATTTTTTTTCTATTATTGAGGTTGAATCATATCTTTATATTCTTCTATATTTAAGTTTATGGCTTTTCTGTCAACTCTATTCTACTGTTGATTTGCTCAGTAAGTTTTCCTTTTTAATTTTGGATACTGTAACCTACATCTAAAATTTCCATTTGGTTCTTCTTTGTTTTCTATTTCTTTCTTGATACTTTCAGTTTTAATATTTGTTTCAATACTGTTCATAATTGCTCATTTAAGCATTTTCTATAACAGGTACTTTAAAGTCTTTGGTAGATAATTCCAAGCAGGGAAAGGAAAGAAGCTTTAATTTTGAATGGAATTCAGAAGTTTGACTCTTCCATGGGATTGATATTTTAATTATTGAATGAAGCTATTCTGGTAAAAAAAAAAAAAAAAGTGACTAGAGAATGTCATTATCTGAGAATGACCAGTACAAAGTCATATTATTATGAAGCCTATATGAAGTACGGCCTAGATTTTATGAAGCCTGTCCTAGATTTTATTTAGAGGTAGGAGTGTTTTCTTATGAATTATCAGAATTCTATAAGATCTCTATCTGTAAGATTTCTGATAACTTTTCATATCAATTAACTATACATGGTTCATTATTTATCTCTTTCTGTGGTGTATTTTATTCTTCCTCAACTTAAGATCAATACTTTGATCCAATTTTTGTTGAAATTTTTTTAGTAACACTTCCAGAGATGACACAGGGACAATTTACTTGTTAAGTTCTTATATTTCTAAAAATGCTGCACACCCCACCCCCACCTCAAGTCATAAACAGGATCTTGAGAACAAGATTTTATGATCACAGCACCTTCACAAAGTCCATAGTGTAGCTTCGCCGTCTTCTATCTTACTGTCCTGCAAATACGAAGAGCAATAGTGTTACCGATCTCTTTGTAACCCTGTTTGTCCGTCTGAAAGCTTAATAAGGACTGCTCCTAATCCCACAGGTTTATTAATTGCTCCAGGATGCGGCCAGGGGTGTTTCTTTTTTCAATAAAATCTTCCAACACTGAAACATTTTATCTATCTATCTATCTATCTATCTATCTATCTATTTATTTATCAGAGAGGAGAGAGCACAAACAGGCAGAGGCAGAGAGAAGCAGGCTCCCCACTGAGCAAGGAACCTGATGCTGGACTGGATCCCAGGACCCTGGGATCATGACCCTAGCCAGAAGGCCTGACTGAGCCACCCTGGTGTCTGGAAACTTTATCTTTTAATTCTCTCTTATCTGTGCTCTCTTTATCATGGTGATCAGTGGGAATTTGAAATTTGGTAAATATCTACTGCTCCCAGAATTCACATTAGACCACCTTTCTGGACGATTCCACGTCATACCACTAGATGGGGAACGTGACATATTTCTCCCGCCTGAGAAAAGCAAGTGAGAATTCCATCAGGTGACTGAGACTTTTCTATTTGAATTTAATTGCTTTTCAAGTTTGGGAAGGATCTACCTTATTTGAAAGAGGTGGGCAAAAAAAAAATCTCACTTACACCTTCAGAAATTGTTTCTATGGGTGAGGGAAAGAATGAGTAACTTCTCAGCCCTACACCTCACAGTGTTAGCAAAGCAGTGTTTATTTCAGAAAGTGAAAAGAACGGATGTCAGGGGGATAAATGTGATAAAAAGATTAAAAAACAAACAAACAAACAAAAAACCCAGAGGTCTTCTGCTGGGCTTTTGATTAAAAATTCTACTTGTTTGTTACATGCTATTTGTTACATGCCATTTAAAAAAAAAAAAATTCACCCCAATTCCACCTCCAGGATGGGCTGGAAAACTCACTTGTGATGCTTCATTGACCTTGGCTGTCCATCTCGTTCCACTGAAATGAGCGAGTTGTTTTCTCTAAAAGTAAATGCCTGAAACTCTATTATAGATGCTAATAGATAAGATGAAACAGCTCTGTGTGACCACTGTTCAAGGGTTAAAGGTCAGAGTTCACATTCACTTTATTAAAGTATAATCTGGTGCCTTGCTCAGTTCAGCATGATGTTGGTTCATCTTTCATACTGCCCTGTAAGGAAGGTAGAAGAAAGAATTCAAGGGGAATTCTCCTAAATTAGTTTAAAAAATTACCTTCATCCAACATTGAAGAGAAACCTGGAGAACTTAAATGCGTCTTTCATTTTGGAGGAAAAGATATACTGACTCAGGTCAATGAAAGTTTGCTTTGGGCTATATAACCAAATAAATAACATTTGGTTTTGTAAAAGAAGCAACTTATGAGATACACACTGACCTATGGGCAGGAATGATTCCCTCCTGGTGTCTATCTGGTGTGCCAGCATAAAGGTTGGCCATAGACCTTCCCACGGGTCTGCGTCCTGGCCTTCCCCAGTACTTGGAGTCACATTCCCTGTAACAGCACTAGTTAAGAAGCCACAGTAATATGACTGGTTTAAATGGGAATTTTTGTCTGGCAGGGCTAGGAAGGGCTGTTCTTAGAACTCCCACTGTGGTTGTCCACAGATATGCCTCTTCTGGGGAAGCAGGGGATGGACTAGGTGGCTATATGTGAGGTCTTTTGATCACAGGAGGGGTGCTAGCACCTGTAGAACTGAGTTTCACTCATTCTTCCCAAAGAAGATATTTCAAAGAGTCAGAAAGAGCTACTTAACAGTTAAAAAGGCAAAAAAAGTTTTTTTAAAGGTAAAATTTTTAAGGCTCCACCAACAAAATAGGTATGGAATTTGAGAGAAGCTTGAATTTGTGGTTGTCTCTGTCCCAAAATCGGCCATACCATACACTGACAACTTGATTGGAACCTTTGGGGGAGTCTGGGAACAGCAAGACAAAGGCAACTTCTTAGATGACCGGCAAGGATGGTATTCTTTCCTCTAGTCAGCTTTGTGGCCAGTTGATGTGTAAGTAAGAGTAGAAAACAGAGCAGCTGGTAAGCAATGTCCTGACAATGGCTTAATTATGCTCTGAGCATAACTTTGGCCAATTCCTGATGATGAACATCCTTCTTCCTTAAGCCAATAGACAAAATAATACACTATGTGTTGAGAACAAACTGGGAACAGTCCCTTGGCACAGATTATCTCAATCTTCATAGTTACCCTATGGAGTGTTAATATTAACTATCTCCGTTTTACAGATCATAAAACTGATCCCAGGGAACAGAAATTTCCAAACTTTCACAGGGAATAAGCAGTGGAATTAGGATTTTAAGTCAAGTAGTTTGACCCAAAGGCTCTGGTTATATCCAATATAATCAACTATTTCCCAAGGCAAAATCCCCCATTCATATCAGTTGATACCTAATGGAAATCTCACCATCACTATCTCAGACAGAAAAAAAATTTTTTTTACATGTTACAGAAGTAAAGGTGTAAGTAGCACAGGGACAAGGTGGTTAATTCTTGGCTTAGGCACCACATCAAAGTGATATCTGCAAGAGATTAAGAAAATGAGTGAGACATTTGTTGGGCAAATAGGACTGGAAGGGGGTGAAGGCAGAAGAGCATGGCAAGTTCGTGTAACTGGTACCAGACTAGGTTAGCTGGAGTGGAAGCCACAGGTGATGAAATGAAGTGGCCAGGTAGACAAGAATCAGCTCTGATTGAGGGGAGGGGGGATTTGATAGAATGTACTTCCCCATGATTTAGAGGTTTAGATGTTTTATCCCATTGATGATGTTGAGTCCCTAAAAGATTCCAGTCATTCAATGTGTGCGTGAAGATGGACGTGACATGATTAGAGTTAAGACACCGAAAATAGTTTCTACTGCCTTCTTTTCCACAGGAGGGTCTCTCCACCTAATTATGGCCATCTCAGAGGCATCCACATAGCCAGGGGGGAATTAAAAGGAATGAAGAACTTCCGGTACTGAAGTTCCCCTCCAAGGTACTGAACATAGAGTTGGATGCTTTGTTCCTACTCTCCTGCTGCTACATTACTTCCTCCATCGGGTTTCCAGTAATTTAGAATATCTCAATTGTCTCTTTGATTCAGACTGCTTCTCTGGGGTGCAATGAAATTGTGTTTCCCAGTATTTATATAGCCAATTCAAGGTTTCACTTGGCAGTTGACTTCCCTGATGCAAGTGAGTTGACAACCTTGGAAACCCTTGCACTGATTCTAAATATGGAGCTGAAGTCTCTGCCACTAACAGGTCAATCTCATTTGCTTCACACTGACAAATATAGATGCACATGGGTACATCTATTTATACCTGGAGAGATCTATATGTATCTACATATACATAAATACATACACAGACATATGCACACATACATACATTTCATTTTTAAACTTTATTCTTACAAGTTAAAGAAAAATAGTAACAGAGTTGTCCCACGTCTTAAATGACGTGACACAGGATATGCCTATCCCAGCCTGACCCGAAGCAGAAACTAGATCCTAGTCCCACTGTCCTCACCTCGAGCAGATTAGAAATGGGCATAAGGAATTTTATACTGTAATTTTCTGGATCGTTTAAGACAAAGGATGGAAGTCTACCTCAGACTATATTAAATCAGAAAGGTTTTTTTTTTTTTTCTTTTGGCTTTGGGAATGAGGAATTTCAGAAATGAGTGGATCCAGGATGCCAGCTGGGTCAGTTCTATCGGAGCTCCCTTCCCCTTCTCCTTTCCCCACCCCTGCTCCTCTTTCCTTTCCTCTTCCCTCCTCTTCCTTGCTTGATGTTAGCCAGATTCTCAGAAGGCTTTTTCCCAGAAGTGACGAGAACAGTTGCCCGCACTAGACTTAAACTTCACCAGCTGAGCAATCTCAAAAAGGAAGAACACTTCTTTCCAATACCTTCAACGATGTCCCGAAAGGCTAGCATGACCTAAAAATCATGCAAGTCCTGAGAATCATTAAAAAATTATTATCATTAAAATCATACAAGTCCTGAGAATCATTAGAAAATTATTATCATAGAATCATTAGAAAATCATTTTCAAATGATTTTCTAAAATCATTAGAAAAATATTATCATTATTATCATTTGACCTCTTTATGTCAAATTGGTGCATTGTGCCTAGAATACTGTATGGAACTCAGGCAAATTCAAATAAGGAAAAAGAAATAAGCTGGCAAACGTTCAAACAAATGCAACTACTTTGACCAAAGGTGTGAAGAGGACTCCATATTGGGTCATAAAACAAAGATTAGGTTCTAGCCTAGGAAAACAAGGGCTTTAAGCTTACACATAATAAATTCAAATATATTAAGACACCGAAGGAGAAAGATCAGATTTGGATTATGGGCGAGTCTCCCCTTTGGCATAATCTAACTTCTTAAGAGAGTAGTTAAAACTATCTATCTATCTATCTATCTATCTATCTATCTATCTATCATCTATCTATCTATCAACTGTCATTTTCTGTCTGGGTATTCTCTATATGTATGTATGTGTATATAACTATGGATGTGTTTTACATTACATTAGTGGTTAGTCTCTAAAAGAGTACAGAGTATGAGATACAACCTCCAAGCTACCTCGTCATCCTGCAACAATTTTATGGTTGTAGTCCGAGGACAGGAGGAAAGAAAGAAAGAACTACGAAGGAGAACATCAGAATTTGAATAATTCTTCAATGTCACAACCAATCAATGGCAGAGCTGGGATGTGAATGCTCCAAAGTGTGTGTTTTTATGTCATATTGCAGCGAGAATGCTGTAGGCACACAAATGTTTGGGTTTTTTTCTCATTGACAAGGAAGGAAAAATTAGTCATATTTAATATATAAGTTAGGCGTAAGCATTTTCAGCAGATTGTACTTCTTTGCCAGGAATACCATGAAACTAACAACTTCCCACATGTCTCCATGCAATGCACTCTGGTTGGCTCCTGTGGTCAGTATCACCAATAAGTAGAAGCAGACCAAATTTTAGCCATCAGGCTCTGGAATGCATTTGACAGTCACTGCGATTTGCTAACCACTCATCAACACAGCAAGATTTTCTGAGAACCTGTCCTGTGCCCACTGCTGGGCCAGAAAACTTTGCACGGGGCTTTAAAATGTTAACACATTTTCATTCAACTGAAACAGAAGTATAAAACAGTCGTTCACGACGTTAAGATAATACATGTTTCTGTGTCCAACTGCATGTTTGAACTTCAGATACCAAAGAAGGCAAAAAGGTCAGAGTGGTGCAGAGGTGTTCGTGGATGAGGTACACTGACATCCTTGGGGTCAGAGTTTTGATGACTCTCTTTCTGGCTTCAGGATACTAATTAGTAGATGTCAATCATTAGATATCTATCCTTTAGTTCAACATTCTTCGGAAATAAATTTCATGCAAAAATGGCAACAATTACTACTAAAGGTAATAATTGTTTTCAACATAGTCAGTACAAAGTGTTCTTGCCACGTTCCATGTCCATACGAGGTTGATAGGAGTAGGTCCTGAGAGTGTTTTCCACAGCTGGTGTGGAGCGTGTGTCGTTCCTGCAGTCAAGCTCCTAGAATCTCAGCTCTCTTTAGACTCAATAATCGAGGGCCCCAGGCTGCCAGGAAAGCACACCAGATGTCCCCACAGGCCTCCTCCTTGGCCCCCTGCTCAGGTCCGACTAAACGCCCTCCCAGGGATAAAGTGCAGGCAACGTAAAATAATCAATCCAAAATATTTGTGGGCCCATGACTTTCAGTCTCTAATCATGCCTAGCGTGTAGCCTGTCAAGATCATGCTAGCGTGTTTTATTCACGACAGCGGGATCCTTGGAGTCCTGTAGTGCAAAGACAAAGCTCTTACAAGGTCACCAATGAGGAAACAGTGTGGGGGAGGAAAGAAGATTATGTTCCTTTCTAGTACTGTTTCTGAATCTTTTCCCCTCTCCTCTTCATAAACCCTTCTGCTCACCCAAGAAGTAGAGTCATCCTGTCAATTTTTCCCCAAGTAGCTGTCTCTTGATTCTCCCCAGATGCCTGACCAGAAGATCTGAATACGTACGATAATCTTTAAATACCCTCTAGACTGGAGAGTGGAGTGGGACAGTGAAAGAGTAGGGACAATGCCTCAGTATTGGCCAGATGATGTCGACTCCACAGTGTTAATACATTTACAGGAAGAAATCAACGTGGGAGGGGTAAAGGGAAATTTGGCTCTCCTTAGGTAAACTCAAAGCAATAACAGTGGCTGGCAATCAAAGTTCAAAAGGCCCGAAGCCTGAATAGTCTGTTAAAATCTCAGTGGTTCCTATGGTCTAGGGATTTAAGGAGTGGCATTAAAATGCCATAAACATCATAATCCACAGAATCAAGTTTTTAGAGCTATTGGTTTTTGTTTTTGTTTTCTGGTCTTTTAAAGAAAAGAGGCTTTTTGCCTTTATGGGTTCCTTCATGGGGATTTCATTTCAGAAGCTCAGGATTTAGAGAAATAAATAAACCAAATTCCAAGGCTCATTGAGGTCTCACCAAGAGGTGGCATTTAGAAACCGATCGTGCCGGAAGTGAGCAGAGAACTGGGGCTGGGGCCATTAGTCACTGGCTTTCATATAGAAGTGGCTTCTGAAGGCTTTAGGGGACACATCTTTTCCTCAAAACAACCCTCTATGCTTGGCTCCCATTTCAAAAATCACTTTGTGTTTTAAAGTAGGGATTTTTTTTAAAGATTTTGTTTATTTATTTTATTAGGAAAGAGAGAGAATGAGAGAGAGCATGAGAAGGGAGAAGGTCAGAGTGAGAAGCGGACTCCCCATGGAGCTGGGAGCCCGATGTGGGACTCGATCTCGGGACTCCGGGATCATGACCTGAGCCGAAGGCAGTTGCTCAACCAACTGAGCCACCCAGGGGCCCCTAAAGTAGGGATTTTTTTCCAAATGTGTTTCTCAAAGCCTTTGGGGCTCTGGAGGAAGCCAGGTGGGCTGTCTCAGGGACCCCACTCTAGCTTTATTCCCATTTACTCATTTTGAATTTGTTTTAAACATTTACCACAAAAACGAAGTATTTAGTTTCGTAAAAGGGGTTTTGCTGAAAAGTAAGAACAACAACAAGAACAACAAATCATCCACAAATTAAAAAAAACTACTGAGTCCAGGTATCACTTTCCGTGGACAGTGTGTTGACATGCCCCTGTGCAGTGGGGGCCAGAGGGCAAGCATAGTGCATTCACGACTTGCTTGGCCAAGACCCAGGCTCTAAGGATGGAAGCCGCAAAGCTCAAATGTGACGGGGAGAGGCAATGGGGAGGACGAAGGAAGGCTGAGCCCCAGGAAGGTGACATGTTTTAGATACTTGGTAGAGTGTGCAGTAGAAGAACATGGAAATTTCCATGGAAGATACTAAAAGAAGCAGAGAATACTGAAAGGAGTTGATACATAATAGTAATGGAAGATTCGACCGAAATGCCCCCTGAGCAATGTCACATATTGAGCAGAGAGGCCTTCAATCAAGATGCAACTTTCCAAGGAAATCCCTAGGGACCAGTTACAAGATTTTGGGCCTGTCACCTACTTCAAGGGTATAGAGCATCCCCAGATGGGAAATTAAGAGGAAAGATGGAGGAGAACAGTTTGAGATAGCGAGAGCTGTATTGTGAGCTCCACCCTCCATGCCAGGGAGAGGCAGGGTTGAGACCTGACTCCTCGCTAGTGAGAGGGGTTTCGGAGGAGATGACATTGAGAATCTGCCTTTGTTGCCTGAGTTTGGGAAATTTCTCCGACACTTGTCAGAGCAAGACCCTCTGGTGTTCCTTGGGAGCAGAGGGAGCAGCAGCAAAGATAGAACTTTATTTTCTCCAACTTTAACCCAAGATATATAATGCCTAGGGCCAGGTGGAGGAATGCCAGCCCGGGGCCTTTTTATATGGGATCCTAATGAAAGGCCTAAAAGAATTTCTCCCTGAGGACAAGGGATCCTTCCTGAGAGGATCTGTATAAAATGAAGCACCAGAATTTTGAAGGCTGAGGGGTGGGGGGTTGGGGAGGGGCAAGTGAACAATAGACCAAAGGTGAAGAGAGTTGTTGCCTGATAGCATCTGAGGAGGTAAGCAGGTTGGGAGTCCTGGCAGAGGACCTGTGAGGCTCTGAGAACAAGCAGCAAAGGACAAGCCTGACAATAAAGTTTTCCTATCACATTTATCTGTCCTCCCCCTTCTTCAGCCCCAGTGGCAGAACAGCTATTGCGTGGCAGGAAAGGTTGGCAGGGGAGCTAGAAGCCCATGACACCCCTTTCACCAGACAGACTTGTCCAGTGCCGGCTCTGGCAAGTGGGTGACAAGTCATATTTTTGAAAGCAAACTGCAGTGTTAATTAATGTAGTATGACTGAAGATCCTACTTTCTGCAATAAGACCGTGTTTTGTAACTTAAGCAATTTGGAATTTCTTTTTATAAAATAAGAAAGACCCACAAATGTCATGGTACCTGATAGTTTTCTTCCAAAGGCAGAAGGAAAAAAAAAAAAGGCAACCAAAAACATTTCCCAATGAACTAATCTTAAAGCGGCAGTGGGGTAAAATGCCTTTTAATTACAGGTGTGATAAGTAGCCTTGTTTATTGGACCAGTTAAAGGTGCTCATGAGAGGGTTGACATCAAGCCACTGTGCTGTCCAGGACAGGGCTTGACCCCGAGCTTAGAAGTAAAATCCCAGTACATTGTGGTCAGGGGAATAGTAATAAGTGAAAAAATCCTTGGAGGAGTTGGGATGTTGGTTGTCCATCTGGTTGCTTGTTTGGTGTCTTCTAGTGTTTCGTTGAAAGAGATTCCTGCAGCTACATTCCGCTACATGCCAGCTTCTCTATGACCCCATACTGCAGTACAAAGAAGACTATCTCATATATATATTATATGACAAATATGTGCATATATATCATGTCATATAGAGATACATTCATATTTATCTATATATCGCTATCTATATGTCTTTTTATATATGTTTGGGTTTTTTTTGTTTGTTTTTTTAAAGTGGACTCATGAGAAAAGTAAAAGGAAAATGCTTGGTCTGTAGGCAGAAAGGACACAATGGTTTACTGACCCTAACCCTAAAAGTTTTTCTGTTTCCTTCTCTTGTTGCTGTTGTTGCTATTGTTGGGTTTTGCGTGTGTGTGTGTGTGTGTGTGTGTGTGTGTGTGTGTGTGTGTGTTGGGTTTTTTGGTTTGTTTGTTTGTTTTTGAGGTGGGGGAAGGGAGGAAGTAGTTTAGATCTCCTGTCTATCTGAATCTGTCTTTGTTTGCTTCTCTCAGCAAGATCATTCACAACTTCCAATGAGAGGGAAACATAGTCACAGAACAAGAAAGAAAATGATTTCTTAGGAGAAAATGAAGTTTGCGTTCATAAGACCAAAAAACCAGGCATGAGGTAATAGACTGCAAGATTAACAACACATTGTCTATTAGACTCAGCAGGAAATGGACTGGAATTGATGGCTCAAGAATGACAGGAAAAAGAGCATTGTTTCTTTGGGGTTTTAGGAAGCATTTCTAATGAGCTGTTTTATTCATAAAATATTTCTCAATATTCTATCAGAACTGCAAATAGTAGTCTTCTGAAAACACATCCAGTTCTGTTCCTTGGTCCACAGATGAGGGACAAACTTGTGTGTTATGATAGCTGGGGGAAGGACTGTGCACTTCTGGGTCCAATAAAAAGAGAGTGGCAGGGCGCCTGGGTGGCTCAGTGGGTTAAAGCCTCTGCCTTTGGCTCAGGTCATGATCTCAGGGTCCCGGGATTGAGCCCCACATCAGGCTCTCTGCTCAGCAGGGAGTCTGCTTCCCCCTCTTTCTCTGCCTGCCTCTCTGCCTACTTGTGATCTCTCTGTCAAATAAATAAATAAAATCTTAAAAAAAAAAAAAAAGAAGAGAGAGAGCAGCATTGACAACTATTGTTTCTGATTTTCACCTTTTCACAGATGACATCAAGGTGTATTTACTCATTCACACAATAAACGCCTAGAGTTAAAGTCACGTGATAGTTTAGAGGACCAGTCAGGCTCCATTCCAGTGCTAGCTGACTGGTGGTAACAAGGTTACTTAATCTCCTGGGGCCTCAGTTTTACTACTTTCAAACAGGAATGATAGCAGTTTTTTTTTTTTTTAGGAATGATGGAAGTTTTGACCTCATTGGTTTCTTGTGAAGATTTGATGAACTAATGTTGACATCATGGCCATGAGAAAGAATTGCCCAAATTTCATGCTGTGGGAGCATAACTGATGAACAAGCCCAGAGACTACCCTTTTGGACCCATTGCCATATTCCTACATGCTGCTCCCAGCCAGTGACCAACCATGGTGAGAGTACCAATGCAGGTCATTTCCATGAGATGGGGGACTCTCAAAAAGATGGCTTTGGCTTGAAAACTCTCATTGGGTTGGCAGAACATTTCTTGGAATTACACTGCAGCGTAAGACTAATCCTCTTTCTTCCTTTTCTCCTTCCATAGTGTCAGACCATCATTGTGTTATGAAAGCTCCTGCCACTTTCTGCTACTCCCTCCCCTTTTATCTTCACAGGTTTTTTACTCACAATTAGCCTTTCATTTCATCTCATTTTAATGTATCTGAACTAACGCAGTTGATTAAAGACCAGCATCTAGTAAATAGTTTGTGCTCAGTAAACATTACTTCTTATTATTAAAGCAAGTGATGGATAGCATAAACATGGAATGCTTGCTGCAATTCAGAAGAAGGGAAAATCGCTTTGAACCAAGACATTCAGAAAAAATTTTATATAGGAGAAAGATTTTGAGCTAGCTGGAAGGATCTTTAAGGTAAGATTTGTTAAGACTGGGGAAAGACAGTTTGAGCTAGGAGAATAATAAAAGCCAAAACACAGAGACAGAGAAGTGGAGATGCTTCTAGATTGGCTGGAAGGTAGGGGGCATGTGCAGTTGTGGTGTTGTGAGTCCAGGCAAGTAGGTTGGGGCTAAACTGTGGGAGGGATTTCTATTAGTCAATTTTGCCTGTTGGAACAAGCGAACCCCAATTTCAGTGGCTTACAACAGACATTGGTTTCTCATTTGTGTCACACGGTGGCTGGGATCACCTGCTATGGCTTTATTTCTTACATCTTCTTGTCTTATTCTGAGTCCCTAGCGGAAGGAGAAGAACCTAGTGGGGAAACAGTCTCTCAAGGAAAAAGACTAACAGAAACATACAATGGCTTTTGAAGCTTCTGCCAGAGACAAGATATATGTCATGCCTACTCCTATTCTGGTGGCCGAAACAAATCATATGGCCAAGCCCAGTATCCATAGGGCAAAAAATACCCCTCCAACACAGGAGGCATGGAACGTCACATTGCTTTTGGATGTGGATGTGTGATCTTCTCCCAGCAAAGGGGGCTGAATAGTTGGTACCAAGAAATCAATCTACCACAGGAAAGGAATCATTCAGTTGACCAAATTTAAACATTCAATTTTTTTTTTTTCTAGCTGGCAGTGGTATCATCAGGGTCATATTCGTGTGCAGAGGTGCAAGTGGAATGGGAATGTGGAGAGAAGACTATCGCACTGGGGCAGGTGAGAGGAGGTGCCAGGCAGGGTCCAGTGATGGCGGCTGGAATTGATCGGGCCCTCTGCTCCGGGACCCAGCTCCCTAGTCTGAGACCTCCACAAGGAGACGAAGAAGAAAATCACTTGTCAGGATGAGGAACAATCAAATCACTTTATAAGTACCTGGATATTAGAGAAGGTAGGGCCAATTCTCAGATTAAGCCTCAGAAAACTAGGAATGAGATTCCTCAAGAAATTAAAAATAGAGCTACCCTATGACCCCGCAATTGCACTACTCGGTATTTACCCCAAAGAAGCAGATGCAGTACAAAGAAGGGCCACATGTACCCCAATGTTCATAGCAGCAATGGCCACAGTCACCAAATGGTGGAAAGAACCAAAATGCCCTTCGAGTGGATAAGGAAGATGTGGTACATCTATACAATGGAATATTATGCCTCCATCAGAAAGGATGAATATCCAACTTTTGTATCAACATGGATGAGACTAGAAGAGATTATGCGGAGTGAAATAAGTCAAGCGGAGAAAGTCAATTATCTTACGGTCTCACTTACGTGTGGAGTATAAAGAAAATCATGGAGGGCATTGTGAGAAGGAAGGGAAGGGTGAATGGGGGGAAGTCGGCGGGGGCGATGAACCAGGAGAGACTGTGGACTCTGA
>CM052809.1:111008112-111259307 GCA_028533885.1 Nasua narica
CCCATCAACCAAGCCCTCGCCCACAGTGCTCTCATTTTGTCCCCCGAGGTGGCCAGGTCTCCCCACCTGTGACTCTGACCAGGCCCTCCCAGACTCTCCCAGGAAACACCCACTGCTTTTGGCATGACCATTCTGCTTCAACCCACCTTCCTCAAAGAATCACCCTTGCCATCAAGACTGTGACCCCTATCCTCACCACTGGGCGATATAACTGGCTAGCTATTCCCTTTAAAAATGCACTCACTGTAAAATGTTTCTCTACCCTCCTGTTGTGAACTACTTAGGTTGTAAATGTATGCCTTAGATAAAGAATATCTTACCTCCAGAAAAGCAGCCTCTCATATCAGACTGTGGGAAGAGATAATCTTAAACAAGGGCCATTAAGGAGCGGATCTTCAACCAGATCGATAGGCAAGTGCTCAGTGTGTTTGTGGCCCAGCCCAGCCACTCCCCAGCAGGGCCTGTGGAGTGTGTCCCAAATTGTGTCCTCATCTGCACAGGGTGCACATAGACCCACATAGCTTTCTTTATCCTGTAAGTGCATGTTAATGTGAGTAGTAGGATTCAGAGCTAGTAGTAGGATTCAGAGCTGAAGACCAATGTCTGAACACCCAAGAGAGAGAAATTCTAGAAATTTCTAGATTTCTAGAGAAATTCTCAACAGTGTCAATTCACTTGCTCTACTTCCTCCACACTCATGGACAAACTGTTTCTAAGTCACTGTATTTCATGGGAACCAAAAAAGAAGGTCATGTCAGATGAAAGAGGTGATCTCAAACCAGCACTGATTTGGCAAGTGTGCCTAGCCTCCTCTTGAGACCCAAGACATCTGTCACCAGCAGAATCATCAGTGCTCTGGTGGAGGCAATTCTATTTTCTTTCTTTCTTTCTTTTCTTTTCTTTTCCTTTTTTTTTTTTTTTTAATTTCCTTCTGACCCGATTCTAACATCTGACTGTTAGGTGAATATATAACCTCCCGTCTTCTTACCAGGAACATCAGGTCACATAATAACCATCTACCTCGGGCACAGAGAGGCAAAGGCCGCCAACCACAGCTTCCAGATTTTCTTTCCCAAGTCAGTAGTGCATCTCGTTAGACCTGAAAATACATCGCCTGGGGTCAGCTGCTCCAGAGCCACTTCTGAAGTTTGAGGGTGGAGGAGAAGTCACCGGGAGGCCTGGTTACCGTGACTTGGAAGCCCCACCACCTCATTGGTACCACAGTGGCCTGGGACTCTGTGGGACTTTGGGAACCTGGATCCCTTCCACAAGAGACAGAGAGAGAGAGAGAGAGTGAAAGCCAGTGCTCCTACCGCAGGTAAGTGAAAAAGCATGTGTGTATGAATAAATTTTCAGTGTGTGGAATAAGGCAATAGAACAGGGCAAGACAGAGAAACCTGAGTTTTGAGTCGCTGGGACGCTTGGACTGACTTGGCAGATGACAGATTTTGTTACAGAGTTTTAAAATAATGTTGCTTTAAGAACAGAGAGAAAACCAAGCCAAGAAACATCAACAGTAAGTTTTCTTCCTTTTTCCCCCTAAGATATGCTGAAGCCAGGTTTAATTTTATGTCAGGAAAGAATTCCCTCCTGAGACTTTCCTGGCCACGGTTCAGTTGAGGATAATGTTTTCCAGCCATGTTTCCAGAGTCCCTCAAAAGTTGAAAGGAAAATGGCAAACAATCGCGAAGACTTCGCTTGGAAGCAGCAGGGGGAGCTATTATGATAAAGAAATGGGTGGTTCCTCCTCTACGGAAGTGATCTTTGATATGCAGTCAACTTTCCCTACAGATTGCTTTCCAGACCAGGGAGTACCTACAGGATGAAATATTTACAGATACCAGCAGCTTCTATACTTCTGATTTTAATGCAAAGCCTTATATGTGATATTTTAAACCGAAAGGGGAAGAAAAGGAGTCTTAGATATTTGTACAAGTTGCCGACAGCCTGCAAAGCCTAACGGCATTCCACATTTACTTTCATCATCAAGTAATGAAGCCTATCTCAGACAGTGTATTGCAATCCCAGAGTCTCTGGTGGAAGTAGATGTTTAAACTAGAACTTCCAGGATATAAAAAACAGCCGTTATAACAACCTTAGCAAAATTTACCTACTCTTACCATAAAAGGTATTTCCATGCATCCAGAGTACTTGTTTGTTCAGTAATTCTGGTTTTCAAATTACTTGAGCCCATTTAAAAATTGAGGAGGAGGAAGGCAAGGAAGCCAACTTCACTGTATATTATTAGAAATAGTCTCTGTTCTCCTTCGTGTTGGGTTGTTTGAAGTCCTACGTAAAATCACACAATGTTAAGAATTAAACGATTGCTAATATTTTAGGCATTCTTTATGCTCGCCTACCTCAAAATACTTAGTTCGTTCTAGTGTTGGCAGAACCCTTACATTCAGAACCTTCTGGAGCTACATTTGACATTATTGGTATATCTCACATACATTTCCGTGACTGTTGTTACTGCATTATCATCAGAGATGCCCCCCAAGAGTAGTAAGTGTTGGCTTCCAGGGAGAGTTAGGAAACCAGAGTCCAGGAGAAGAGGGAGGTAGTGGGGAACTGGCTGGAGCATAGGAAAATTCCAGAGAAGAGGCATCTTTCCAGGAAGAAGTTGAAAATCAAAGGTCTCTTTGACCAAGTGTATAGGCAGTACAATCATGTTATAGGCTGATATTATACCGTCCAAAGAGTTCCATTAGAGTGGAATGCTTCAGGTTTTTAGACAGAGTTTGGGAAAATGATCTGAGGGAGCAAGATATTGTTCAGAAAACAGACTTTCATGAAATTAATACAGGGCTGGCCCGAAAAGAATTGACAAACAAACAATAAGGAATAGAATATATAAGTAGGCAGTGGAAGCAGAAGAATGCAGAATACAGAGAAAGAATCAGACACATATTCAAGAATGGCCTAGCTTTCCCTCAGAATAATTTTGGGAGAAATTACTGTTAATATCCTGTAACATAATAAAATATCTTGCATTTCTGCCCTTGAGGGAAGATGAACAAACATATCAGCTACTTTCAAACATGGCCGGTTTACAGTAATATATCTCCTAATCAGCACGGTCCTCAGTGATTCCAGCAAGCATTCTGCAACCTGTTAGGTACTCATTCTAAACTTTGATCTGAGTAGGAGCTGCCTTCTGTCTTTGCTTTATCCTTATACCATGAATAAGAATCGTACTTTGGAGCAGAACAAGATGGTGCATTCTTACGTGTCTTTCATGGGGGCCCCTGACCATGATTTGATCTAGAGGGTTCACTGGAGATATAGCAATAGTGTTACTCCTTGTAATCAAGGATAAATCAATACTGGAAAATTTGCTTTGATAGTGGTTTGGGATTAAAATTTGTTCTTTCCTTGCCAAGTTTCTGCAAACTTAAATGAGTTTACTTAAGTACCTAGTTTACTAAGCAGTGTTCACTCAATAAGAAATATGAAATTTCTATGTTTCTAAATCATTCTTCCTGATTGTACTGTACTGGGAATTAATTCTCTTTGGGACATCTGAGGCAGCCCCATTATTTTCCAGTTGCTTTCAGATATGAAGCCTTGGTCTAGTCAGTCATCAGGCATGAGTTTATCTTCACCTTCTGCCCTCCTCCACTTGACCCTGTACAAGTATAAACTGGTACCCTACCTGCTTGGAGGTCAATCTCAAGGACACCACCACTTCATGTTCCCATTCTAGGTTTACTTCCAGGGTTTTGAGCTGAGAGGTAGGGCCAGGAAAGGGAAGAGAGTCATGCCAACAAGCCCTGCCATAACCTCTCTCTAAGGGCAGTAAAAGCAGAGAGAGAATGTGCACTTGGAGAAGTCAGGGAGACTTCAAAGAAGATATGGTATTTGAGTCGGCTGTTGAAAAACGAAGGGCACAATCAGACAGGCAAAAAATGGAGGGGCGGAATGCATTTTAAGTAAAGATAAAAATGGCACGTGCAAAGACAAAAGATATAAAGATGGTGGTGACTAATGCATATGCCTTTGGGGTGAGTGGGGAGAGTGTGGGGAAAGATGGCCGGGGGAGCCATTGAGGCTAAACTATAAATGGCCTTGTAGTATCTGCTAAGAAGCTTGGGATTTTTCTGTATATGAAATGGGGAATTATTGAAGGTTTGAAAGAAAGAGACTTATATACAGAATGCCTGACTTCGGCATAGGAAAGATAAGAAAGTAGGGCGTTTTTAGGAGATCACAGTTGTGATCATCTGGAGGAGAACTGTGAACGCATGAACTCAGTGCATGACGATGGGGAAGGAAGGGAAGGAGCAGATAGGAAGAATCTTTAATAGTAGAATTAAATTGAGGATGAGTCAGTGATTTTAAGCTTAGTGCTGGGCATATAAAAACATTCTCATTGAGATGGGAACACAGGAAGAGCTGACTGAGAAGATACTGGGTGCAGTTTGGGACATGTTAGGATTGAGGTGACTGTGGGACATTTAAGAGGAGCTGCCCAGGGGGCAGTATGGTGGGAGTCCAGGAGAGACGTCTAGGCTAAATGTGGGATAAACCAGTGAATCAATGAGGCTTGACGCTGGGCAAGTGGTTGTGGCAAGTGGTTATTAGGATATGTAGAAGGAAAGCAGGATGCTAAGGCTAGGGCATTTAAAGGACTGAGCCAGGTAGGAGAGGGGCTTGTGAAGAAGGGTGAAAAAAAGTCGTCAAGAGAAGAAATCAAGATTGGATCAGGGACTCAAAAGTAGGGCAAGAGGAATGTTACACCAGACAGTAGTTCCAGTGTTAAATGTTACAGAAAAGTTATGTAGGATAAAAACTGAAGAAAAAGTTATAAAGAAATCAGGAAGTACTTGAGTGATGCTGGCTTTATCCAGACCATGTTTTTCTTGGGGTTTACGTATTTTGAAATGAATGTCTTAAAATAACTGTCTTAGAAAATTTTAGCTGTCTATTGGATCAGAAATCTCTGCAGTTGCTAACTTTTTTTTCACAGTACATGAAATGTGCTTATATCCTTACATTTTTCTTTAGGATAAACAATTTTTGAGCAAATAAGCAAAAAGGAAGAGACATTCATCTTTTTTTTAAGGCATATACTATACATGAAAAGGCCATTTCTGAAGGGCTGGAAGTGATAACAGCAATTTTTCTCTGTAGGAAAGGAAATAACTTAGATTCAGGAAAAGTAGCTTGCTGACAAGGCAGTCAGTCACATGGCTCCCCAAAGGAAGTTAAAAGATTGGTTTTGTAAGGTCATAGTTCTATGGCAAGTGAAGTTGATGTTCACTTGAATAAAGCTTTTTTCAGTTATACTGAAAGGGACTGTCAAAATAACCAGGAGAAACACAGAAAGATGAGGTGGTAATGTCTCCCTCTGTGCTCCAAACTTCAAAATGTCAAATTAGATTATTCACTGAAAGAGCAAACATAGTGAAATGTGGTAAGAAAGTACATACGAGATATTTCCCTATTCAATATCCTTGCCCCATTCTATGCAAATAAATACATATTTTCTTGAACAAAGCATCAAGGATAAAAGGTTTTCAGAAGTATGGTATTCTCCTTTGGTGAAGAATTGGACCAATGGTTTACTATATAAATTGCAGAATTTTTTATTATATTCATAAATGATATATTATCAGATAAGCTTGATTCTTTTATTTGTTTTTTATACTCAAGAAATAACAGAACTCAGAAATAACAGAATTTAAGAAAGTGTCAGAATGTATTCTGACATATATGTGTCCACATATATGTGGACTCAAAGAGAATGAAGGAGAAGGGAGACAAAATTAATGAAGGACCTTGATACCTCAGGTGCATGTTGAGAACTATGGTAATATTAATAATATATAGTCTGAGAGTTGTGTCTGGTGCTCAAAAGTGAGGTGTCCTCAACATTTGGAGAGGTCTCCCAGGCTCCCCAGGCCCACTTAATGCTTATCTCATTATAATATGGATGTCAGTGAACTTGGACTTGTTCTCATTCCAGATCAAGGATAATTTGGATCTAAGAAAAAATGGGGATGAACCAAGTGAAAGATGAGCTCAGGCACCTCACTATGGGTGGCTTCTCCTTTTCAGTGTTTCATTTCATGGCTCTCTTCTGGAAAGCAAGCCTACTAAACTATAATAAAAGCATAGGGTGCTACCTAGATAATTTGCCTTTTCCTTGAGTTGTATCTTCTTTTATAACCTTGAGATTCATCTACTCCTACATCCCTCCTGCGCAGTAAGGCATCCAAGTTAAATATCTTGACTTGATCACCCAGACTCGAGTTTCAACACTGCCACTTACAAACTGTGTACTGAGGCAAGCCACTGACCACTTCCAGTAAAATGGGGATGATTAAAATGCCTTCTTTGTGAGCTTATTACAAAGACTAAATGTGATGCTATGTGTTACACTTGGTATAGTGCTCAGAGCTTAAATGGCCATTGGGGAAAAAAAAATGACTTGGATATTTTCACTCACCTGGAACTCATTATTTTAAATAATAGTCTTTCCAACTTTAAAAGTCTCAAAACTGTATACTGTCTTTCCTTTCATTAAGCCAAAAATCCATCTTATTCTTCACTTTGTCCACTAATAATTATTCTGTCCTCTGGAACGCCACAAAGTGAATCCAGTTTTTCTGTTCCATTCAATAGTGAAATGTTCACTGCTGAGAAACAAAGATGAACAAGACATAATTTCAGGCTGAAATAACCTCAGGTAATAGAGGAGAGAAGCTATGATGCAGCTACACACCCTGTGTCATATATGTGATGTGTTTAGTTATCCAGAGGTATACACTGGGCATTCAATTACTGCACAAACGATGTGAGCAGCTTGAAGGACAAGAACAAACAATTATTGGAACACAAAGAAGTGAAGTGTATGATTGGAAAGAATGTGTGGACGCATCGCACCGTGCCCTGAGGGATGTGGAAGACACGGTCTGGGATGAAATAGCAAATGCCCAGGGCATATTCAGAAAGCAAGGGCTTGGTTGTGCAGTTTTGCTACAGGAGGTTTTCTGAACTGTGCGCTGTAGGCATGAAATCATTGGAGTTTCAAAGGAGACATCAATCCAAATATGCACCAAACAGAGCGGCAACGACAACAAATGTCTCTCACATAACTGTGCTTTTCCTGAAATGCAACTTTGCTGCTATTATAATTAATAATATGGTTACAATTCTGTTTTCCTCATCTGTGAGTGCTCAGAGTACAACTGCTAACAGAGAGAGTCCGTGAAAGTTGTTAACATTCAAAAGAGAGCCATACCTGAAAAGTCTGGGAACTACCAGGTCAGGGTACAGACTAATGAGTAAAAACAGGCCATTCTTTCCACTTGGCAGAACTCCCTTCCCCTCTGACCTCTTCAAGGACATCTCACTCTGGCCACTCACCTCTGTTTTAACTTTTTCCTTACCATGACAGCTCTCACCATTGTCCAAATATACTGTGATTCCCTCCAGTCTGGAAAACAGTTCATTTAATACTGCTTCTACCTTCAACCAGCTACTTTTACAGGACGAAAAAAAAAAATGAGGAAAAATGAGGGAAAAAAGTTTTGTGTATGTAGTTTCCAGTTCCTATTCTGGTATTTTCTCTGTGGGGGCTTCACCTTCAAAATGCATCTGCTCTATGACTTGTACCTCTACTGCCCGGGCCCAAGCCACAATCACCTGTCTTCTCTCCTGGATTCCAGGAGTCTCTGAACTTTTCTTGCTGCTTTGTCTGCCCCTTCACACACTTTATTCCCAACATAGCATCTGCATGTATCCTGTGGAAACACATGTTGGATCCTATCATTCCTCTGCCTCAAACCACCCCCCCCCAACATTTTCCCATCTCATTCTGAATGGGATCCCGGAGTCCATAAAATACTCTAACAGGAAGCATGCTCTTCACCCTCAGAATTCCCTCCCCAACCCCATCCCCAACCGTGCTGCTTCCTGGTCATTCCTCGAGCTTACCAGGAGATGTGGCCCATCTCCAATGATTATGTGACATACGCCTAATTTGCCATGGGCAAGTTTTCTCTCTTCAGTACGATTTCCATTGCTTGTAATAGGTGAGTCTACAGTGAAAATTTTGTTTTGCCTGTGATTTGAGAACATTGTCTAGAAGCTCCATTAATAAAACACATGGATTTATTTTTCTTTTAAATGTATCCCCAGTGATTTACTATATATTTTTGTCATATGACTTCTTTTCAGCTTTGATCCTCTTAAATTTGCTTTATGACTACACGTGATAGATAGTTCCCTTCTACTTGAAAGTCTCTCTGCTTTGTCTTCAGAGACACTGGGGGCTCTGCAGGTCGGCCACCTCCACAAGTGCTCCTCAGGCTCTGTCGCAGAGCTCCTTCCTGAGCTCCCAGCCCTTAGGTGATTTGCAGAACTTTCTTTAGCCCCGGGCTCTTCCTCCATATTCGACCCAGGAAATCTCCTCCACTCCCTGATTCAAATCTCCGTCTATACACTGTATAATTTAGCCCAGGCTTCACTCCTGAGCTCCGTTCTCAATTGCCTACTAGTCAGCTCTGCTGATATGTTGCAATGTCACTTCAAATTTAACATGTCCCAAATTGGAATCATTAAATTAATTTGCAGTCAGTTTTTTAAGCAAATCATATCCTCCTATGAATGTATTACCATCCATGGAGACATTAATCTCCTTGCAGGGATCTTTAGGAGAAGGTATCTTTCCCCAGACCATAGCCTGCATCTTTGAATACAGAAATTTGCATGGCTTAATGCAAATATATCCTTAAAATTGGAAACCATATCCTGCATGCAACAAAGCAATCTTTGGACACCCTAAAATGTTAGATGTGGATTCTGAATATCAAAACATCTGAGTTTATATTCTGACTTTGCCTTTTGCATTCTTAAGAAAGTCAGTAAACCTTTTTGAATCTCAGTTTTCTCATACTTTCTTTGGGCTGATGATCTGAAATAGATTATATGCTAGTTCCTAGTGACATATTATACTTTCAGGAGACACTCAAAACATTTAATTTCCCTCGTTCTTTCCTATCACATAAGGCAATCAATACTTGTTTGAAAATTCCTCTGCTCAAGTATGTTTGAAATGTATCCCCTCCCCTTAAGAACAGGTTGTAAAAGTAATCCATCTGTGTGATTTAATATTGATAAAAGCAAAGGACATAGCTGGAGGGTGTAACTCAACTGACTTACAAGCCGCCTGACTTATCATCTGGAATGTACAAGTGATATTCTTAGGGCACTCTTATTACAAGATGGTACATTATCTTTGTCTTGTTCTGTGGAGTAATGGGAATTTGTCCTGAACCTTCCCATACTCAGCTCATTGGAACTCTGCTCCAGAACTAGTTAATAGAATTAAAGTTGCAGACTGACAGCAATTCACACCTGTGTTCCTAGTGCAACTGCTAGAGTCCAAATCCCTTTGCTAGCTATGTGGCTCAGGACCAGTTACTTAATTACTCTATACCTCAGTGATAATGTAGGGTTTCTGTGAGGAAACATAATAAATGTAAAAGACATAAGAAGGAGCATCTATTGAACACATCACTGAAGAGCTATTGAACAAATAGCTCTTTGGGAATGAGCGTTGTTTGGAGGTTTCTATCCAGAAGAAGCTAGTAGGATGACCCGGTTGAAGGAAAATATCAGAATTATATTAAGCAGGGATTATGAGAATTGAAAGACATCTAAGAGTTTTTAAATATTGGTTTTATATATTGTTTTATGTATCTCGTTCTATTGGTTTGGAGTAAATGCATGTTTCTTGCATAATTTAGAGTATTAAGTACAGGAGTTTTGTTTTGTTTTGTTTTTGTTTTGTTTTGTTTTGTTTTGTTTTGTTTTAAAGGAAGGCTGTTTTGTTAAAAGCCCAAGTGTTACTCTTATTATATATTCCTGTTTCTCTTCATTATTCACACACAGGGATGATTTTGTCCTTGGCCTTAGGCTTCCATTAACAGACATCATTACCCACTTCATGCAGCTGTCATTAAAATGCAGAGGACCCTAAAAAGAAATATGGAACTAATCTAGGATTTACATTTTCAAACATGAAATTATGGCACATATCACAAGCAAGTAGTAAGATGACTTGTATGTTTCAAGAATGATTTCAACTGGATAGTGACAACCAAATACACTGGAATCAGTGTGCTCCTTTAACCGTATAAAGCCCTTAATATAAAGCCCTTCATTGTTCCCTCTCCTAAACTTCCATTCTCACAACACACCTTCCTCCTGACTCCCAGAATATCTCACTACTAGGTTCCCTGGTGGGTACTGCATACTCACTGAGGCAAAAGATTTACGCCTCTCTGTAGTTCCTGCCAGCTATCTACATTAAGTCCCAATGTTCTTGGATAAAGTTGGGGCATGGAATTTTAGCATCGAATAAATACCCTTTTCCCTGACCTCACCAAGCATTTTGGGGATTCTAGAAATCTTATTTACTAACTTTGGAAGATCAATCCTCTCCTCTACTTAGCCAGCAATCCTTGTTACGAAAGAGAAGTATTCTCATCTTTTTGATCACTACAGTTTTATTATGAAGTAGTGGCTAAAATAGTGGGAAATAGAGTCCAGTTGTTGTTGCTGTTGTTATTTTTCCCCAGCTACCCCAGGGGCTGGGGTGGGGGAGTCTGGGCTACCTGGAACCAACTGCTTATTAGTTTTGTAACTCAGCTTCCTCATCTGAAAACATATTATAACAATGGTACCTACATCATAGGATTATTGTGAACATGAATCAAGGCAGTTTATATAAAATGGGTGGGACTGGACCTTGTATACATTAAGGGCTTAATAAATATAAACAATTTTTAGCATTGTTATTCTTTTCATCTTGCTCAATTCCTGAAGAGACAGCAAGCTAAGACAAGGTATACTATGGAATGTCAAAATGCATGGAAACTTCTCATGTTTCAAGTAACCGTCCAGGCTACTCAGCTACAGAAAGCCAAGGTCCCTGCAAGGGGCCGCCATATACATTCAAAGTCTCAGTGGAGTGAATACAGGGCAGGAAAGGCAAAAAATCAATTAATTGAAACAGAAGTACAGTTTCAAACCACGCCTTAAAGAACAAAGATAGCATTTTCACCTTGGTGAATTTTTTGTTTGCAGTCTGGGAATCCTTCAGGGTGGAAGGGGTTTGACTTTGTGCTCTCAGTCAGGCGTGGAGAGGAACCCGCCAAGTCCAGACATGAAAAATATTCACCTAAATTTTATGCATTTCATTTCCAACTTACTCTATCAGGACAAATAGAGCTCACAGTTGAGCAACTATTCTGAGTTTATCCCTCCCTATTATAATGCTGAGCAATAGAGTCCATGAGATTAGCAATGTCAGGACAAGAACTCGTTTTAATCAGAAGGAAGGAAATCACTACTTCATCTAAGAGGGTCGATGCAATTACATGGCTGAGAAAGGCATTCATTTATTTTAAAAATGACAACAGCCCTTGTCTTCTGTATGTATCTGACAGTATGGTTTCCTGCATATCATGTGAAGAAGCTACTCCAACGGTTTCCTCCAGATGTAAAGATTTAAATGGCAGGATTGTAAAAGCAAAAACAAACACAACAATCCTTGATTATCAGATAGCTCCAAGTCATTAATAACAGAAATCAAGCTAGTATGTAAGTAGCAGGTAATGTAGTGGGAAATACAGAGTATCAGCAGGCCTGAGTACTCCAAAGTAATTTATTATAAAACCTTATCTTGAATTTCGAATAAGCCTTCAGACAATATTTTAAAAGAACACAAAATTATAACCAACTGGCCAGGAATAAGAGGCTATCTCTCCATTTAACCTGAATGTACCCTGTGTTTTATATAGAAATGTCCATTCCTTTAGCAGGAAACTATTTAGGGCCCGATGGGGGAAGGCAGGTGGGGTGGGGGAGAGAGAGAGAAGAAGGAGTCAAAGTCTCTCTTGACCCAGCAAGAGAATATTAATGAATAAAAACGAAGTTTAAGGAATAAATAACTAAAAAGAAAATTGAGTGTTATAATTGAAAGGAGAGGAAAGGTTAGACAATGAAATTAACAATTTCAATCAGATGATTTGGGAGAGAAAAAGAATCTTAGAGTAGGGATATATGCTTAGGGATGATGAAAAACTAAAGGAGAAAACAGATTCTGGAAGGAAATAGAAAAACATGATTCAGTAAAGAAAGGGGGAAATAAGCTTTAACGTTGAGCCAGAGACAAGAGACAGAGAAAGAGAAACATGCCACACATTTTATTGCACAATACACTTTCTGGAGCCTTTGGCGAAAACTATCTTTCTTCATTCTTACTTCCAAAACTAGACTTTCCAATTAGGCTGTGTTCTTTCCTCAGTGGAAAATGCCTTGAATCTAGATACAGATGATCTCAAGGATCCCACTGACCTCAGGCCAGACATCCAGGCACTGTGGAGAAGGTTGCTGAGAAACGACACAGGGAAGCCTCGAAAGGAGAGTTCTCTCCCAGTAGAGGAGAATAACACAGATGCGAAATCTGGAACATGTAAATGGACAAAATATGTCATGACATAAGGAAGCAAGTGACAAGCGATGAAAAATTGGTAAGGACCCACTGCCCTGGGAGCGTTCCCAGAAGTGGAGCTCAGCCTTGGCCTTAAGAGAAGGGGGAGTTTGGTATTCCAGGATGAAGAAATGACATAAACAAACACAGAGGTGGAAACACTCCAGCATGTTTACAGGTCAATGAATGAAGAAAATACGCTCAATAAGATTGGTCAGGTCCTACCAAGTTTCTACCTGACGCACGAGGTGGGACTTTTTACTGTCCTAACATGTGAACCGACTGGAGGACTTTGAATGCAGGAGAAGCATAATGAAAAAAG
The DNA here is from genome assembly GCA_028533885.1 of Nasua narica. Taxonomy (NCBI): domain Eukaryota; kingdom Metazoa; phylum Chordata; class Mammalia; order Carnivora; family Procyonidae; genus Nasua; species Nasua narica. The sequence continues at coordinate 111,020,940 of CM052809.1, forward strand.
CATTTTAGAAAATGTGCTTTGATGGCAGAAGGAGGAGCCAGTAAGTGGGACCAACACTATTTCAATAGCCCACATATGAGATGATGGATTGAAATAAGGCAGTTGTCTAAATTGTTGCATTAAGTGTAGAAGCAGTGGATCAAGAGACTGTATAAAGAAAAATGCCTTGTTTGGGGGGGTGGGAGGAGAATAATCCACATCATCCTACTTGATAGCGGTAAAAGTCTATAATAATAATGAACTCATTATTATTTAAGTATTTATTTGAAAGACCTTTTGGCACTTAATCATAGTTGCTGAATGATACTTTAATTCATAGGAATACTTATCCTCCCTGACTTAATGATCATATCTCTCATACCCACCATCAATCTTATCAGAAAACACTGATGTTTAACAATTTCTGGGCAACTTCTCAATTTCTCACATAAGAATCTTCTACGATATACATCAATCAAAGTAGTATCTGCAACATATATTCCACTGAATTTTCTGAGATTACTAGCAAACAGTCAAACCTCTAGAGAGCATTTTCGTTATAAAAATAGACCTCTAAGGTCATCCTCAGTACTAACAAAGAATGAGGAATATAAATACCACAAGTGAAAGACCACAGATAATCTGAAAAACAGATTTTTATAGCTCTGATTTGGATCAACACAGGTAACAGGCTGCTGTTTGAATCCCTTCTTAAAGAAAAAGTCTTGGGGCGCCTGGGTGGTTCAGTGGGTTAGGGCCTCTGCCTTCGGCTTGGCTTCTGATCTCAGGATTCTGGGATAGAGCCCCGCATCAGGCTCTCTGCTTGGCAGGGAACATGCTTCCCCCACCCCTCTCTGCCTGCCTCTCTGCCTACTTGTGATCTCTCTCTCTCTCTGTCAAATGAATAAATAAAAATAAAAATAAAAAGTCTTGAAGAGTCACTATCACACAGTTTTCTGTTAACAAAATGAGGGCAAAATATTTGAGCTTCCAATTCTCCATCTCTGAGATAAAGAGCGTAGTGAAAGGGAAACAGACCAAAGGCACACTTGAACACCAAGAAATATGGTTGGCCTGTCCCTAGGGGACATGTCATGGAGTCTGTGGACTTTATTTGATTGTAACTGATATCACTTCCATGTCTACAGTCATCCCAACAAACCTCATCTGTCCAAAAAGAACTCATATTCATAGTCAATCTCCCCATCACCCCAAATGTAGAGCTCCCCGAAAGATGCCTCTCACAGCGCTTCCAGTCATAGGAGCTAGATTCTTAAGAGTATTCTCCAAATCCTCCTCATCCTAACTCCCTATATCAAATCAGTATAATTCAAATCAGGTCCCCAATTACTATTAAGACTATTCTGGAATATGTTTTGAATCCATCTACTTCCTCCATTCTCTTATGAGGCAGCATTACTTCTCATCAGTCTGAGGCAATGGAATCTTTATTTTTCTCCATATCTAATTTTCCCTTCTGTGATGCATTTCCACAGAATCCAAAGGACTCCTTTCTTTTTTCAATGTATTTTGCTTTATCATCATCCTCACTAAAATTGTTCAGTGGTTTCCCACTGCACTTAGAATAAAGCCAATTCTTACGAAGACCTACAAGACATTGCCTTCACCAAAGTCACCTTGCTCCAGTGACTCCTGCCTTCTCCCCATTCCTTGAACATACCTTTCATGTACTGTTCTCTCCATATTTACCTGCAATTGGTCCATCCTTACAGAGACCATTCCACAACTCACCAAACTACATTAGTTCTCCTGATTAATTTCTCCCTTTTAGAATTCATCCTGCTGCATAGTACAAATGATCATCTAGTCTGCAACTTTAGGAAGATATATTTATTTGCTTCATATCTTCTTTCCTGTAGAGACCATGTGAATAGAAACATTTCTCACTATATCTCTGAGGGGCAGGACTAGTCTAATACCCAGCATGGGCCTCATAAACACTTGATAAATAAATGAACCTAAATGTAAGACCCTGTAGGGCAGGAATCAAATTGGTTTCCTGTTAGTCTCTACCACCTAGGGATCTCTATCTTAGGAACATTGGTAGATGTCCCCAAAATATTAGTAAACAGATAATAAAATAAACAGAGGAGAGGGCTCACTGTTTTTTTCCCACTAAGAGCTAATTCCATTGAGAGGCTTAATTAGAGAAAATTTCTCAAAGTGAGTTGGATTCTCTCAGTTTATCTCTTCTATAGTTCCAACTTTTGATCAAAGCCTGACTACCCAGAATAAGATTAGTGTCACTGCAGCATGAAGCTGGGACATACCATGTCCCTCCTATGTCTTCCCTCAACCAATCTTCAAGTGAATGGCATGACTTCCAGATGCTTCCTCATTCTGCTTATTGTTCCCTGTATATACGGTAGTTTTGTAACTTTTCCTCTTGAAATGCATTGTCCCAAACTGTATCTGTGACATATACTAAGATAGTCCACATTCCTATACTGGATATTTTTATTAGCATTGCCCAATTATATGCCTTAGCAGTCAGACTCTAGAATTAATTTATATTGACCTTTCAACCCCAAGAAATGGGATTAATTAAACCCCACGAATGTGATTAAACTAGGTCATATACTTCCAGTACTTATGCATTTGATTTTCTAAACCTAAGTTAGGATTTTACATTTATTCCTAGTAAGTAACCATGAGATCTAACTCTGATTTGCATACTTGAAATCTTTTTAAGTCCTGGTTCTGTCATAAAATGCGCTAACTCATTGTCTCAGTTTTGTCATCCAAGACCCCCAAATGTTGACTGTATCTTCAGTTTTAAAACTCTGGTCCCTCATCTTCTAAGAAATCAATCTCTTCTAGTTCATGGTCATCTTTCTTACTGCTCCTTCTCAGTCACCTTTGAGGCTTTTTTCTTTTTAGTCATTCACTCACTCATCTGGTAAGTTTTGGAAGAAATGGTTGGGAATCTCCTCTGTGCCAGAGACTGGGCTAGTGTGTTGACCAGAAAGATGAAGATGAATAAGTCATGGCCTTTGTCCTCAAGTCTGTTTTCCAAACCCTCAGTCGCAGGGCTCTCACTTATTACCAGGCAATTTTACCTCTAGGTATTGTTAAAAATGTATACTCTGCTAAATCATAAACCAGTGTATTCAGCATAATAAGCTCTCTTGAACTGTAGATGCTTATTTTCAATGGTTTACGGGCTTCACTTGATAATCCTACAAAAATCTTCAAATTCAACCTGGCCATAAGTTAACTCATTGTTTATCACTACCCCTAACCATCTCCGGGACACTACCTCTATTCTTGATCCTGATTGATGGTACCATCATTTGCCCAGTCATTTAAAGTAGCAAACTGGAAGTTATCCCAGATTTCTTCTTATTTATCTTTTACCTAAAATGGCTCACCGGGTCCTGTCGATTCAATCATGTAAATATCTCAAATACCTCTCTTCCTCCACATTCCTACTGCTACAAGTTTAGTTATCTTCTGTCAAATAGATTATTCTCACATTATTCTAATTGACTTTCATACTTCTAATCCCATTCGTCACAAATCCATCCTCCACACTGCTGTCAGGATGCCAGAAAGAAGGGAAGAGGTTTATAAAACATGTATCCAACATAATAACAAGATTTCAATGCACAAAAGAAGTAATAAAACATGAGGCAGAGAAAACATAATCTAGGAAAAGAATTTGGAGCCAGGGATAATATCTAACAATTCTTCGTTCTTACTGGAACCCTGATGCTGCTCTGAGTGCTTGGCCTGTTATCTCACACAATCCCAGACACCCCTGGGAGGATTGATAAGGAAACTGAAAGGTTTACATGTCCAATGTCACTTGGCTAGTAAACTAGTAGATCTGAACCCAAATTGTCTGTCTCTAGAGCTCATGTTCTTAATCACTCACTATGCTGCCTCCTAAGAATGAAATAGAATTACAAAATTTATGCCATGAAATTTTATATACTTGCTAGAGGCAGCCAACAATGTGCCAAGTAGCCAATAAGAAAGAAAACAGTTGTAAGAATTGCAGTGTCAGGAAGTAAGAGTCAACAGGTTGCCCATGGAAAACACTGCACTGCCTACTGCTAAGACCAATGTAAAAAAAAAAGAAAAAAATGAGAGCAAACTGATATAAGTCAATTCGGCTGTTCAAAACCGTCTGAGTCTTCCGTAGCCTCTGATGGTCACAGGTATAGAAGAGCCGTAGGCTCCCCCCACCCAACAGCCACACCAGGCCACCTTTATGCTGTGATGAAAGTAGTTCTCAGTCTACATCCTGACATTCTTTTCAACATTTAGTAACAACCAGACAGAAAAAACACAGTCACGTGACCTTACCGATTCCGTGAAGTCTCAGCTTCTGCCTCAAGTGCTCAGGCAAGGGCCTTGCAAGAATGGTTGACTCAACCTGAAACTAATGTAATATGTGTCAACTATACTTTAATAAGAAAAAAAAGAAAGAAAAAAGAATAGTCTCCTCAAGGCAGACATGGCCATATTCTAGCAACCAAATCAGCCAACCCTCCCGTCCCCACCCCCGGGTCACAGATTCCACTGTCGAGTGAGAGGAGGTCTTCACCCTCGATAGGCCACAGCCCAATTGTGCGAGGACAATGGTACCTTCACAATATTTCCGACCAATCTACCAAACTTGAATGCCAGGCCAACACCTGTGAAAACTTATTTCTATTGTTCCTTGCCAGGTGTTCTTACACTGGGGCCATAGACCCATTGGCAGGCTGACTAACGTGTGGGCTACTTCTTGGCATATTTTTAAATACATTAAAACCATGATACCTCAAAAAAAAAACAATATATTGGAATGCAGTTATCAAAAATAGGGTAATAAAAATCTGTGCTTCTCTTTTGAATCATTAAACAATAAGGCCTAAAAACCACTGTAGGTCTGAAGTGGTGAGTCTAACTTTTACTTGGGGATTCTGCAATAGCCGTAACACTCTGTGAAAATTGACCAGATTATCGATGAAGCCCAAATCAGGTTAAAGGATGCTTTCTAAGGGATGCTAATATTTCATGGAATCAGATGATAATGGTTTAATGTGTCCATCTCACATTAGACATCTTCCTAACAGACCAGAAAGTGAACAAGTCCACAGACCTGGGCAAATGTTTTCCAGGCCAGAAATAAGAACAGCCAGCAATTTTGTTATAACTTAGATGACAGTATTAAGATAAGAAAAAAATCTAGCAACTGATGGATAGACACCATCTATAAGAAATAGAAAGAAAGGTAGAAAGAGCTAGCCTTGCTCTTCCAGCACCATCTCGGGAAGGGGATCCAGAATCTTGACTTTAGAAAACATTTAGCTGTAACGGTACTTTCGACCACGGAACAGGAATACCCATTCTTACCTTCCACATCAAAGGCACCTAATGGGAGTCCTGGACTGACTGCTAAGGTGTTTTTTTTTTTTTTAAGATTTATTTAGATTTATAAATAAATAAGATTATATCTAAATAAATAAGATTTATTTTAGAAAGAGTGAGCATGTGGGGAGGGGCAGAGGAAGAGAGAGGGAAATTTTAGCAGATACCCCACTGAGCACAGATCCTGACATGGGGTCCATCTCCTGAACCCAAGATCATGACCTGAGCCAAAATCAAGAGTCAGATGCTTAATGATTGTACCACCCAGGGGCCTCCTGACAGCTCAAACTTCTGTGGAGGGTCATCAAGGAGTCTCTGATCCTCCTGAACATGGGTATAAACTTTATTGTAGGCAAAGAATCCATAATTTGCACCAGATTCTCCAAAGGGAACTTGATCCACCAAAAGACAAGAAGCATTTTTCTAGACGATTTCTTTTCCTTCCACAACACACCTGTTGGTCTCCATGGCAATAGTTTTATCTTAGTCATCTGGGTGTATTTTCTCTTCCTCACCCATTTCAATTTAAAACTTTCAAGAACTTTCCTGCCCCATCTCTTACTATTTTCCTTGTGAAAGGCACTAAATGTCTCTCCAGCAAACCCTTACAGTGTGTGAGCACCAGTGTTGTAAAGTGTCTCCCCCTGGCTCCACCACCTAGCAGATTTTAAGTTGGATCCTGGGGGTTTGGAATCAACACAGGAAATGTATGGAAAGGAAAGGAAAGGAAAGGAAAAGGGAAAGAAAGAAAAGAAAAGAAAAGAAAAGAAAAGAAAAGAAAAGAAAAGAAAAGAAAAGAAAAGAAAAGAAAAGAAAAGAAAAGAAAAGAAAACCTTCCCCTTCCCAGGTTTTCCTCCTTCCACCCTGAGCTTCATGCTTGGGATCTCAGGAATCCGGATGGAGAAAAAGCGAAGGGCACCACCACCTCCTTCTAAACACAGGGCTCTCTGGAAGCATGTGAAGACCCGTGAAGAAGCCCAGGTCACTAGAAGCAAACTGCAAAGGCTTAGAAGTGGATTTGTCGCCAGGCACAAACTGTGGACGAGCCTCTATTGTCCTGGTGGCTCCAGGCAGGGAACGTGTCTATCCCCTTGTTGATACAGGGCGGTCCTAGAACAAAGAAAGCTGATGACAGAAACATATCCTTTTTCCCAGCACTCGAGTGTGTGTGATTTAACCTTTAGCTCTTGCTTGTTGATGTAGGTGAGATGTCAAATATTTTCTACTGAACCCTTTGGCAACTGTTTAAAGTGTTTTCATCACTCCTCCAGCAAGGTGAGGCCAGCCTCCGAGTTTAGCCAGCACTGGAAGGGTTGCCTCCCCCACCCTCTCTCCTCTCTGCCTCTTCCCCGGCCTGAAAACCGGAAAGCAGCGACAAAGAGCAGGGATCAGCCTGGTAGTCACTGTAAATCTGCAATTACTTAAAGGGTTGCTTCCTGTTTTTTTGAAAGAATACTCTCCTAGCACGGAATAGAGACTGAGGTCTTGTGACCAACGGTGAACAAATGATTTAAATTGTGACACAATCAATAAGGAGTCCAGTGTCAGATACTGTAATCCCGTTTTTGTCCTCCTTGAATTCTTTAGACTCAGACGAAAAGCTTCTTACTTCCTCTAGATCAAACGTCCGCCATGAAAAAACAAAACAGCGCCTTCTGCCCACTTCGGACTTGGAGGGAACCCATTTCGACTTCTCTGGAGGCTGAACTCATCTGTCTACTCTTTCAGGGCAAACATTTTAAATGGATACATTTCTGTTTAATGTTTAAGCCAAAGGTATAAAGTTCTTGCTAGTTACCCCTTTGCAAAACCAAAGTCCTCCCATCACCAAAAGGAAAAAGTATAAAAACTCTCAGCAGTGCAAGTTCATTAGCTTTTTTTCTTAGTGGTCCTTCTTATTCCCTTAGATAGAGACAATGCTGCTAAAAAACACGGACTCTTCAGCTACCGGCAAAATCATAGCACCTAAGTAACACACACCTGGAGAAAGCAGTTTGGGTGAGCCAGATCCCACCCACTAGCATTTTCATCTTTCCAGTCTGGAGCTTGTACTCATTTCTTGGAAAGGAAATCACTGTCTCATTAAAGAAAACGGGTTATGCCAAATGCACAAAAGTAACAGGGGAGGTGGCAGGGTGGGGGTAGGGTGGAGGAAGGTCACTGCATGACTCAGAGAAGCTTGGCCTCTATAACTAATATTTTTAAGCCATCTTACTTCATGTTTAAAATAGAATTATACAGTCAGAGGGAAAAAACTAACACATAGCTAAAGCAGGGTTTCTAAGTTATCCACATACATGCAGATGCTATATGTATATGTCAAAGTCATACACGCATGCACATACATCCATATAACCACACATTGCTAAAGCAGGGTGTGTCTTTTACGTGTTTATTGGACTTAGATTTTTAAATCATCCGTGCGACAGAATATAAAATTACCTCAGCTGAACGGTCTACTGGTCAACTCGTTAAAAATCTTTCTACAGGAGTGTTTCAAGTAGCCATAGGCTCAATTCCTATCCCACAGGTCATTGAGAGCAGTCATATCCATGACTGCACCTTGAGAGGAACAGGTGCAAAATCAGACCCTTTGGGAACCATGAAGCCTCTCGCAGACACCACCTATGTCTCACTCGACCCGCTGAGCAATATAGAGACCCAAAGGCTTTAAAGAGTTCACTTACGAGTCAGAAATGGCCTGAAGGATTGCTCCCTAACGATAGCTTTTGACACCAAATCTTTGCTCTGTAAAAAAAAAAACAAAACAAATCTTAGGGAATTGATATAGTATGGTGCACACTTGCTAAACATCAGCTTCAATTTCGTATTTAAGGCATATCCAATTTCTGAATCACCAGTGAGAGAATATGAAAGTTGACACGGTTCAATCTGACACAGCCATGATTCTTCGGGCAGTTAAGCTTGGTGGGGTTCATATTTTAACAAAGGGCAGAGGTAATAAAGCTGTGCACAATTCCAGAGCAACTCGTTTCAGGGACAAGATTTAGTTAAAAGCCAACATTACTTGAATGAACTGAACAGGTTTTTAAAGATAAAGCTTCATAAAATTATTTTTGATAAGCAAGCAAAACCTACAACTCCTCAAACTGTGTTTTGCTTTTTTAAAAAGTATTTCAGGGCACCTGGGTGGCTCAGTCGGTTAAGCATCTGCCTTTGGCTCAGGTCCTGGGATTGAACCCCCCCCTCGTTTGGCTCTCTGCTCAGTCAGGAGTCTGTTTCTCCCTCTCCCTCTGTGCGCGCTCTTTCTCTCTCTCTCTGTCTCAAATAAATAAATACAATCTTTAAAAAAAATTTTTAAAAAGCGTTTTGTTAAAGTTATGTGGCAAAATATATTTTTGTGCGGAATTTATGAGTATCAAGGTCTAAAATGGCAACACCATACTTAAAAGGGAAAAAAAACCCAAAGAAAACAAAAAACAACAACAACAAAATCAACAAAGGGAAACATAATGGGAGCATTGGGAAAGCACCTCGTGGGGAAGTCCACCATTATGAATTTGAGTGTTGAAGCAGCAGGAAATGGAAAATGGTCTGTTCGGTCACAGAGAATTTAAATCTGCCTCGTATCAAAGAGTTCACTGTTGCGGACTTCTGCCAGGCACATGCCCTGATCCCTTCCTCTGCCTTCCACTCCTCCCCAATTATTCCAGGGACCCTCCTCCCCTACCCTATTGGTTTCTCTCATATGTCTCCTTTTTGTTCTTTGTTCTCTTCTGGTCTCCACGCTGTTGACAAAACCTACAGTTTGTTAGAAAATTAACAATGATGTTGTGTTGTTGAAATCATATGCCCACGAATCCAAATGCATACATATAGTGAACACACACATGCACAATTTGCTCACTATTGTAAATCAAATAAATAAAGCTTTCTGGGGCTATTTATAAGAACATGCTTATCAGATGAGTAAGTGAATGATGACCTAGCATGTCCCTTGGTGCATTCTGAACTAAAGAACAAACCAGAACCAATTCCTCAAGAGACATTTTAGGAAAAAGGGGAGAAATCGGAGGATGGATTGTTCCCATTCCCTGTGGCCTGCGTGGCCCTGCAGGGGTGCTCCTGTGCACTTTTCTTCAGACTCCTCACCTTCCGAGCTTTCCCTTCCAGCCCACCAACCATCATTCTGTGGTTGATATGCTGCTTGATGCCATGTATTTTCACATTAGTTTAAATTCTCTTATACCATACCAACTTGCATGCTCTCACTGTTACAAAGTCCCACTGATCTTACTCATAATTCCTCGATCACTCAGGTATGTGCTAAGGTTCATTTGGGGGATGAAATGTCCCCAAGACGAAGCATATGGTAGCTGGTTTGCGATGTAATATGTCAATATATCAAGACAATTCTACTGAGTGAAGAATCGATTTACTCTAGCTTAGTGAAAGAATTCAACTGATTGTTTTGGCCTCCTACCTCCAAAACAAGGAGTTGACTATTTTTTTTCTTCCCTCCATCTCTGGCAATTCAAATCATCGTTTTCTTGGTTTCAAACCCAAGGTTTCTTTAGGGTATCTTTCTCTAGGCTTGAGTAAGGCACATGAAAAGGGGAAAGGCAATCAAGAACATGCTGATTTTTTTTTTAAAGATTTTTATTTATTTATTTATTTATTAGGAAAGAGAGAGAGTGAGAGAGAGCAGGTCAGAGTGAGAAGCGGACTCCCCAGGGAGCTGGGAGCCCGATGTGGGACTCGATCCCGGGACTCCGGGATCATGACCTGAGCCGAAGGCAGTCGCTCAACCAACTAGGAACATGCTGATTTTTAAAGTTAACAAAAACAACCTTCATCTTCAAGTAAGAGGAAACAAGGTCCAAGCAACACACATACACACATGCGCGCACATACACACACACACACACACGAATACAATGTTAACTATAAAATTAGTTTTAATGTACTGAATCTGCTTTCACTTAATTTGCTTAAATGATAAAACAGAATGTTGGTAATGGTGCTATAAAATGGCATTCTTATTGGAGCAATTACACAACGACACATCATTTTTGGAAAATAACTCCTGCAGTGCAGGCAAATTTTAAACATAAGTTGGCAGTTGACTTAAAATTTTCAGGAGCTTGACCAGTAATTCTATTACTATAAATGTAGGCAATAAAGGAAAATCTGAAACGAACACCAAGATTTATGTAGAAGGCTATTATTCTTTATATCAGTGTTATAAACAGCAGAAGACTTATTGTAACCAACATTCTGACAATAGATGTGTATTTAAAGTGTAGTCAATTTGTAGAATTTACTATTAGGTATACATTGGAAATTCGATTACAAAGAGTACTACATGACATAAAAGTGTATGCAATATTCAAGAAGAAAATACAGGATATTAAACTGTATCTGTAGCAGTTCTCAATGTGTAAATATATGTAAATAGATACATATGAATAAAACACAAATATACACAGAAAGAATTTGGAATGAAATATACCAAAATAGTGGCTATATTTGGATAGTAGGATTATAAGTGATTTTGATACTATTTTTCTACTTTTCTGTGTTCTCCAGATTTCCATTACTCACGTGTGTTAAAACTCTTTGACTCCAAACAATATTTTGTCATCTACCTCTGTAATCTTCATCAACTTTATTAAATTCTTTTAAGTAATGTGACTAGCACTGATGTTTCCTTCTTTCTAACATTCTTACGTTGATTTTTTTTCCTTAGATCCTGCTGCTAACTCAGTTCTCCAACTTCCCTTTTTGCCTTGCTGTAGAAATTCTGATAGGGGCCCACCTTATGCTTTAGACACCTGTGTATTAGCTCTTTCTAACTACCTCATTTAGATATCGTAGTCAATAATCAGCACGTCTTGGGTGGGAGATCCTGAAAACAGAGCTAAGAAAAGGCTTCAGATATATGTGATTTGAGGGAGAGCTCTTTAGGATGAACCAGAAAGGAAGCAGAGTAATCGGGACAGTGAGAGGGAAAGAGCTAAGGAAAGATGGGGACTCAGGTGAAGCGTAGCCTTGACTGGTGTGTAGGAGACTGGGGCATAAAATACACCTCGGATGTGTCTCACCTTGCAGCTATGCCATGTGGCCGGGATTTTGTATCCCTAAACCTGGCAGTCATAGGCCACTCGGGAGGGTGGAGGGAATGGCACCGCTTTTACCTCCCCAGCAGGTGACTCCCAACAAGTAATGGCCATTCTCCAGAAAGAACCCAGGAGACCTGACAGGAATGAACCAGCTGGCAAAGGAAATCTGGGTGGGGTACCGAAACAATCTACTGCCCATGGTGATTCTGGAAAAGAGGAGAAGTCAGTGGTTGGGGCGGTTTTAAATGAATCTGGTGCAGTCAAAAGGACACACTTTTAGAGTGATGGTCCCATCCCAACTTGGAAGAATCCAGACGGAGGGCATTATTATATTCGACCATGAGCAGATTGGATCATATGAAGGCATTTACAAATCCCCCCCAAATTTTAACATAGGGGCCTAAAGGGATTCCTGCTTAAATGAGCCCCTCTATTACTCCAAGATCCTGAGAAAGTTTGAACAGCAGGTATATTTAATTTCCTCTAACATTAAGACTTTTTCCATACAACCGTGAGCCTTAAAAACAGGTGCTAGAGCTTCCCTAGAGATGGCTTAATTCTGGAATCGGATGAAAGGGCTCCTTGGTCCAGTGGCGCAAATTACTGAGACACTGGGATAAGAGGATCTATAAACTCTGCTATAAAAACCTCCACCATTCCCAGCTTTGATGTGTTAGTGTTGCCAACAAATACGAGATACTTTCCAATTGTTCTTCTTTATTCACTCATGCTCTGTGAGCTGAGCTGGGGCCATCGCGGAGGTATCACTCTGTAGCAGAACAATTTCAGTCTTGTGAGGACGAGGTCTGCAGGTTCAAAATCTGCTGTCACCTGAATGAAGAAGTCAGTCAAATCTATTACTGGCTGGTAGATAAGTCCAAAAACTCCTTCTTTTTCAACACCTTATAATCTTACTGTGTAGAACCCCAAAAAGAGCATCTTTTTCCTCTCTAACTTCCTCACGAATCAAACAAAAGGAGCCCCAAAGAGGATAGCGAAAATGTGGACAAGCATTTTAACACAGAAGGTACAGAATAGGGAAAAGAGATGGTTAGACATGCTAGAAAAGAATGAAAGGAGTGGAAAGGAAAAGAGACATTTGAAAACATCTTTCTCTTTACTAAGCAATTTGTCTCTCAACTTTTTTGTGGCTCCAGTGATAGTCTTCAGGAAACTTGGTGATGTCATTTCCTTTCAATCAGCCAGTTACATAAAGGTTGGGAAAGAGCCAAGTAAAACAGCCCTCAAACAGATGGCCATGTGTGTAAATGCCAGAAAGTGAGAACAGCCATTTGCAGTTTTTTTTTTTTTACCCCACACATGGTATAATGTTTATTTTACAACCTCTCTTATAGACTTATATGGATCATTCTTGTCATTTTTCTAAGGAAAAAAATCCCAAAGGAAGCACTCATAAAATACAAAAGACAAATCACAAAATAGTGAAAAATAAGGTAACAAGCAGAAGTGAGCATTGCATTGAGAGAATATAAACCACCAAAAAGAGGCCCGTGTAATGCTATTCTGGGGGGTGGGGGAAATCAAACATGCTAGAAAAAATATCTCTAACCGTCAGGAAATTTCAAGTGAGGGAGATACTTCAGCGAGGCAACAAATTGGTCTTACAGTCTTCAAGAAATTAGAAATGAAATGCCTGTGCGGTTTACAAAAAACCACACTTTCTAGATGCTTTTATCCTTTCAAAACAAATCTAAATGTAGCTACAGAGTTCCTTCACAACGAGTGGTCTGCCTATCTCCCTGTTCCAAGTACATATTGATGCAATCAAGAGGAGTTTACACTTTTGTAACTGTGAAGAATTCCAGTTATGCATAATAAAACACAGCAAGGAGTTTGAGGCTTTTTAGCTCCGAAACCTAAATTCTGTTCTTGCTGTCTGCAGTGACTGATAGTATCATTTTCTGTCCTTGCTGCTAATGAAAATGAAACATGGGTGTTCTTTTAATACCTAGGACAGCACGTTCTTTCAATACTTAGGATGCAGGTTCAAAGAAAAGTTAAGTTCCTCCTTCCTAACTTCTATCATTTAGCTTCCTTTGATATTTTAATATTTCAATTAAATAAGGACATGTAAATTAAAAAAAATTCTAACCTTAAATCCAAGGAACATAGATATCAGCAGCTGGCGGGAGGGGGATAAGTAAGAGTAGGCTAATCCTGGGCCTTCTTTTGATTGTTTTTTTCTTTGTTGAAATGTCTCTTATTTCCATGGAGATTAAAGATTTAATTTCTCTTTCATCCATCAAATTTCCACAAGTATATGATTATGCATTCTAGTCTCTACTTGAGTAGATAGCCAAAAATGCCAGATTTATTTGTTTACAGATATTTATTAAAAATCAATTATAGGCCAGTGATTGAGCCAGAAAGGAGTAATAGATAAAGAGATACCAGCTGAGAGATCACTACTGAAACAGGTCAAAATATTTTCAGATTTTTTATTTAAATATTACTTTTTTGGTCTTTTCAAAGCTTCTACCTACTTTTGTGCCATTCCAACATTCGAATCCCAGGAAAATCTTTGGAACTCTTTCTTTCCTGTGAGTTCTATACCTCTTAGGTTGGGGAAGGATAGTTTTAGAGACCCTATTACCTTGAGGTAGGATTGTGTCCTCAAAAGGGTTTTCTGCTTATTTTGGATCCTGCTGCCTGAACTCCACCAAGCAGAGTAATAAGTTCCATATGCCCATTTTTTTTGAAGAACACATTTTCAAAGCAGCAAATGTTTTGACGGATTGGCTCTTGGAGAACCTGAATACTGTTATACACATCGTTTAGCATTTCACAAGACCCCTACTGTTAAATTCTGGGAATGGGGCCAGGGTAACCTACCTACTGGTGCTCTAAGTAATGTGAAAATATTGAGAATTCTTAGCCATCATGCTTCACTAAGACATATCTGGAATGTGAGGATTTCGATACTGCCATGGAACTCTGTGTGTGTGTGTGTGTGTGTGTGTGTGTGTGTGTGTGTGTGTGTGTCTACAGTACAAGTAAAAGAAAAGAACAGGCCCTTAGAGTCAAGAAATGAATGAAAAAAAATTGAACTTTTAAATCTCCCATCTAAGGTAATCATTGAATTCTGAACTTAAATATATAAGAAACAATGGAAGGAGACAAAAAATACAATAGTGGGTATGCAGTAGGTTTTAATGTTGTTGTCTCCAGGTAAAGAATTTCATAAAACTTTCTTGCTTGCCTCATATTATCATCTCTGGGCATCCTGTATTACTCACATGCATAAGCATTCTTTGAATGTCTTCCCAGATTTGCTTAAATCTAATATTCTTGTGGGTCATCTCTTCCTCCCCTCCACCCCGGGATTCTGAATTGGTAGATCTGGGGTTGGGCCTTGGAATTTCTATTTTTAAGAATCACCTCAAGTCTTTCTCAGGACCTAGTATGAAACCTCTAGGAAATTTTAGGAAATGCTTCAAAGGCCAAAAATCAAGACTATATCTGTGTACACTCACCAAATCCACTATTCTTAATTATTTTTTCTTTTAATTTATTGGCTTCTGGATTACTGTCACGCAATCTCTTAAAATCTTGTTTCTGCATTTGATCTTCTACATTGTTCCAATGTCTGTCTTGTCTTAGCCTGTGGGACAAAAATACCGTAGATGGGAGGCTTACAAAAAACAGAAATTTATTTCTCACATTTCTGGAGGCTGGGAAGTCCAAGATCAAGGCAGCAGCAGAGATCGTGTCTGGGCTGCTTTTTGTGGTTCATAGCCAATGCCTTGGACTTGTAACCAAAAGGGACAAGGGAGGTCGCTGGGGTTTCTCTTATAAAGGCACTACTGGCCATTTATGAGGGCTCAATCCTCATGACCTCCTCGCCTCCCAAAGACCCCATCTACTAATATATCACATTGAGGGAATAGGTTTCAACATACAAATTTTGGAAGGACATACATATTTCGCCCATAGCATATCTCTTTGAGGAAAATATTATCTACAGGTGATTGGAGGGTCCAAAGTGATAAATAAAAAATTTTTAATATAAATTAAATATATTAGAAATGATACACCATGGTCACATAGTTCCTTACAGAAACAGGGTTCATTAGGAAAGAGGGTACAAAGAACTTGAAGATAAAATGTTAAGAATTGTTGCTCACAAAGAGTAATGCAATCCAATAGTTTCTGATCACATAAGGCAGTAGACGTGTTTTATTTGATTTATTAAATATGGACTGCATATGGAGGCCGTATAGCAAGGAATGCAGTCAGATGGCTACATTAAAGTCTCAGTTACACTCTTTAGAACATTGAGATCTTGAGCCTGTTATCTTCTCTAACCTCTTAGAAGCCTCTTTTTCCTCATCTGTTAAAAGGAAGATCACTTCATAGAGCTGATTTGAGATTTAAAGTGATCATCTATATAGAGTCTGACATGTGGTAGGTGCCTGGAAATTTTTACCTTTATCATTATGATTAATATCATTGTTATTAAAACATTAATTTATGACCCACTATAGGCCAGGCATGCACAACATGGGCCAAGAGCCTTGTTCTGTGGGGAACCTAGGGCAATGGAAGGAAAATAAACAAGTATTGAATATAAAAATAAGACAGAATTTCAGATAACACTAAATATTGGGAAATTCAAACCATGCTGAGGAATTTTAATACAATCACTGCTATTCACTCATTTATCCATCAAACATGTAGTGAGCACTGACTACGTGTTAGGTATTGCATGGAATAGAATTAAAAAGTCATTGGTGCCTTAAGTAGCTATTCATCCAATCTCTGAGATAAAACTTAGAAAAATAACCATAATACGGTACAAAATGTTTTGATAGGCATTACGGATGCATGTAAAACGTACTTAGAAATTCAAAAGTCCGAGAGACTTCTTTTTACTGGGAGGATCAGGGAAGAATGTCAGGGAGAAAATCACATTTTGAAGTAGGCTCCTTGTAAGATTTCTAGAGAAGGAAACCACATATAAAAAGTGTTGAGCGGGAAAGAACAGAGCATACTGTCAGAAGAAAACGTGTCCAAACTGGCTGGAGTGTATGAAAAGGAGGATGAAGTTTTAAAGGAATTTCAAAACTGATCACGTGAGTTGGGATACAATTCTGTAAAGCACAGGAAGTCATTGAAAGTTTCTGAGCAGGGAGCTGTCATAGTCTGGCAAAACCACCTTCACCCAGCAGGAACATCTAGAAAGGACTGGGCAGGAGGCATGCTGGCTACGCAGAACTTATCTGGAGGCACTAAAGTCGACCCAGGAGAAGTCACAAAACCTGCATTAGAATCTCCTTCTCCTACGGTTAGCCATGGGCCTCTCTCTTCCTCAGATACATTTGCTTATGATTCCTCCATCTTGCTGTCAGTGTCTTTGAAGGAATATTTTTTATTTTTGTTTCTTTTTCACTGGAGTCGTCCAATGTTTCTTAGTTAAGAAGTACACAGGAGGATGGGTAGAGAGTGACCAGGATGGGTAGAGAGTACCTGTTGTTTTCCACAAAAAGTAGTGATAAGTTTTTGTGGAGAACAATAGTAAGAACAACAGTAAGTCCGCACTTATTAAGGACATGGTAGGCTCATTCAGGGTGCCAGGTGCTCCGCACATAGCTCTTCAATCCTCAGCCTCCTGAGAATAGTACTAGGATTTCCATTTTAAAGATGGAGAAACTGTGGCTTAGCAAGGCTCATTCCACACATGATCTAAGGATATTGGGTTAATGTTGTTTTCCTCAGGAAGAATCCTGAGAGAATTCTTTCACTCTGGAAGAGTTTGTCACCTTGCTCTATTCTTAATTCTAGCTTCCAGTCAGGACACAATAACGTTCGGTGTTCACTAAATCTGACAGAACCCAGCCAGAGAGTCCATGTGGCAATGAATAACAAGGAGGCAAGGAATGGCTGGCTGTCCTAGGACATGAGGTTCCAGACGCCATTGGTTGGAAATGGGGCAGAAAAATTAGAATGGTGATTACATTGTTAATTCTTAATATAAATAACTCCTTATAATATCACTGTAGATGTTGTAGGGACACCAAGGAAATTGAATCTGAGGCCTTCTGAGGAAGAATTCCCAGTTGATTAGAATTCATCAGACTAAATGGACAGGATTAAGTTAAAGTTGAATATTCTCAGTAGAGACAAATAATCCTTGGGCTTCTGTTGTCACGTGTTTCTGCCATCAAGCACGTGTTTCTGCCATCAAGAATGGCCACCATAGTGGGTCTAATACCCAGCAGGCTTTCCTCCTAACTGCATCTAAAGTTAAGGAAACGTATTTCATCTTCCTGAATTGACTACAACCACGGAGTGTCTGGTGAAACCAGATCAGGTTGAATGATGAAAGCGTGAAATTGCTTCCCATTTTTCATTGGAAAGATGAGAATATTTAATAGAAACCAGACATGAACTGGGATCTTTGAACCCATTTTATCAAAATGTCCCCTAGCCATAATTTTCATGGAAAAAATTGTGGGTTCTTCCTCTTAGCAACTCTAAATATTCCTCTTTTATCCTCAAAAATAAAGGCAGGCTAACGTGCTGCCCAGCCACAAAGCTCCATGAGCAGATGAGACAGTGTGGTTAAAGAGCCCATTTTCCCTTTTCCTCCTGGCTGGACACTTTTCCTAAGGTCTTTCTCTTTCTGCAATCTCTCCTCGAACTCATTGTAACCGCTTGTGTCTGAAAATGACACCATCTTTCTAAATGTCGCAGTTTTTGGAGGACGACTAATTGCATAACATGGTACAATAAACTGTCATGCTCATCATGGCTTTCCACTTCACCAAGCTGGAAGCTAAACGTCAGAGGAAAGGCCTCCTCAAGGTTTTACAGGGTGGGAAATTTTGACTGTAGAGAAAATTAGACTAAAAATAATTCATTTGGTATCCATCCATCCATCTATTTCACAAATAGTTATTATCTAGATGGCACTCTGCTAGGTGTTATGGGGAAACCTTTTGAAAAGTAATTATGTACAACTGCAAATTATACTTCGGTGACACATCCAAGTGGAGGTGCACAATGCTTCTGGAGATAAACACACAAATGATGTAAACCATGAGAACATAGCACCAGATCGGGTTTAATTAAATGTGTGCTCACTAGAGGGTGAGAGCCCTGAGGGATGTGCTCTGGCATTTCATCAGGGTGCTGAGGCCATGGCGTTTCCAAGTGTTGGATGTTGAATAAGCTGTCTATTTTACATCTAAGAGATTGTGTCTTGGTTAGAATTATTTTTATATCTTTTATGCATGTAAAAATTAGTATGTGGCTTATTACATTATTATAATAATACGTTGTATATATTACATGAAATCGCACTTAATTTGTATGAATATCTGTGTGATTGGTAGGTAGAAAGAAAGAAAAGAAAGGAAGAGAGGGAAGAGAGTGTGAAAAGAAAGCCCATGCCTTTCTAGATTCTTCCATTCCTCCTTCCTCAATAAAGTGAATGTGGTTTTCCGCAAATCAAAGTACAAAGGTCACATTCTATTTTTCCTTAAAAATCTAAATTCCATGCTTCACTCACCAAGGTTGATTACAAGTTTGGTATCAGTTTTTCTTGGGGTCTGAAAGCTCATAGATGTCCACAGAAGAGATCTTTCCATCACCATCTTTCTATGCCTTCTTCCATAGAAGAAGCTATATTGGAGCTGGTTGGACGCAGTCGTCTTTCACTGGTCTCACACCAGATCATTAGCTTAGCTGCTTGCCCAGGCCACACTTGAATGGCAGGGGCTGGGGCGAGGGCCCACAGGGATCGTGGGAACCCCAGCTCTTAACCCCCGCTTTTAAGTACCCATCACCTCCTCTGAGAGTCTGCTGCATTTGAGTACCCACAACTTCTGTTTAAGTTCTCAGGAATTCTGTCTATTTAAGACAAGGCAGATTAGGGCGTCTGGGTGGCTCAGTTGGTTGAGCAACTGCCTTCGGCTCAGGTCATGATCCCGGAGTCCCGGGATCGAGTCCCATATCGGACTCCCAGCTCTGCGGGAAGTCTGCTTCTCCCTCTGACCTTCTCCCCTCTCATTCTCAGTCTCTCTCTCTCTAATAAATAAATAAAAATCTTTAAAAAAAAAAAAAGACAAGGCAGATTAAACACCTCTGCAGGTTAAAACTTGAAAAAATAATAATAATAAAATAACACTTCTCTTGAGTTAAAGAAATCCAAACTGAAGAATTCAAAGACTTATCTCTCTCCTTGAGAGGAAGATGGAAACATATCTGTCACTTTTTTCTGTATCATAGAAAAAAATTATTCATAATTATGGATATTATTGCTATCTACTTATCTACATCTGTATATACATCTACATATGTATTATCTGTATCTCTTTACATAACAATCTAAATCTAAAATTTTTTTTTTAAGATTTTATTTGACAGAGAGAGAGAGAGATCACAAGTACGCAAAGAGGCAGGCAGAGAAAGTGGGGGAAGCAGGTTCCCTGCTGAGCAGAGACCCCAATGCAGGCTCGATCCCAGGACTCCGAGATCATGACCTGAGCCTACGGCAGAGGTTTTAACCCACAGAGCCACCCAAGTGCCCCTTTAATAATCTAAATCTAAATCTATATCTTTACTATCTATTTCGATATCACAGGTTATTTCTTTTTTAATTTAAATCAAAGTGTGTTAACATATAGTGGATTATTAGCTTCAGGGTAGAGTTTAGTTGTTCGTCAGTTGCATACAACACCCGGTGCTCATTAAATCAAGTGCCCTCCTTAATGCTCATCAACCAGCTAGTTACCCCACCCTACCCCACCCCCACCTCCCCTCCAGCAACCCTCAGTTTGTTCCCTAGAGTCAAGAGTCTTTTATGGTTTGCCTCTCTCTCTGTTTTTATCTTATTTTTCCTTAATGGATCCTTTGCCATATGATGTAGTCAGCAAATCACCCTGCTGCATTTATTATCTCTTATTAGCCACACCACTCCCTTGGAAATAATTGCAAAATTGAAAGAAGTTAGGGCTGAAAAGAATCTCGGAGTTGCTTATTTGGTATCTCCTCAACTTTGAATATTCCAGCCCTACATTTAAAATTTTGTAATACTCACATGAAATGTCTATTACATGAAATGTCTATTTTTGATCTAGTTCTTGAAATCGACTCATTTATTTCTTTAAAACATGTTTTTTTAGGGGTGCCTGGGTGGCAGATGCTTAACTCCTCAGTTAAGCATCTGCCTTTGGCTCAGGCCATGATCCTGGAGTCCTAGGATCGAGCCTTGTGTCGGGCTCTCTGGTCAGTGTAAAGCCTGCTTCTCCCTCTCTTTCTGCTGTTCCCCCTGCTTGTGCTTTCTTTCGCACTCTCTCCCACTATCTGTCAAATAAATAAATAAATAAAATCTTAAAACATGTTATTTTAAAAGTAAATCTTATTAACTTAAGTGGACAAAAACTTGCAAAAGATTTGTCTGAAAATAAATAAAATGAAAACAAAATGTTGTTCAGTCCTAACTGCTATAATAGGCAAAGATTTTGAGCTTGAGACTGCTCCTTGCCTCATTTGTGTGTGTGTGTGTATGACCAAAAAGAGAATTTAAAAGGAAATAACTTTCTCATCACATGATTTTTTTTTCTTGTTTAATTCTGAGTTCTATATGTCACCTAAAAAAATTGTGTATCATACTTTGGAAAACATTGATGGAGTTCATTGCCTCCACTTTGCTCAAGAATTGAGCTCCAGAGAAAATAGGTTTATAACTTGCTCCTGAAAAAGTTGAGAGTAGTATTTGGGTTTCTTGACCTTGAGTTCTTTGCATGTACCCACATCATCCTCCTACCCTGCCTGTAAGTTATTACAGAGCCATTCATTTATCTGTGCCACTTTAACTGGATGGTAAGCTCACTTGCTTGAGGTCAGGAGCTATGACGGTGTTCTTTGTATACTCTCTTGCACACTGTGTCTTTCAGATTATAGACATTCAATTCAGAAATAAAGTTTGATTTGATGTGAAATGCCTGTGTTGTCACCATGAAATGTTTGTTAGGATATCGAATTTGCCCCTCTCTCACCTCCAGATTAGCATAAATGGCCATCCTTGTCAGACATTGTGCAAAAGGCTTGGGTGACTAAGACACAACCTCTGCCACCAGGAGATCCAGGTGGTGGTGAGAAGGATGAGAGATGAGCAGGAGGAAGACTTGGATAGAGATAACTCTCCTAAAGGCAAGATACGCAGTAAGAGTGCTAGTATGAAGAACTTAAGGAGCAAAGAGGAAAGAACAATTATGAGAGTAAAAACAGATGAGGAATTAAAATGGAAAGTGAAGGAAAGTGGAAGAGGGAGAAGATGAAGATGAGAAAAAGGAAACCATATTGGTTCAGAAAGACTAGAACTCTTTGTGAAGCTGAAGAGGGACCAGCTCAGTTCAAATTAAAATGCTAGGGAGATCTCAGCTGCAGAGTGAGGATCGAGAGTAGAGTACAATACCCAGAACTACCCAGAACAAGGGAGTTCAATCAGAGTGACTTCTAAAATCAATGTCTAGCCTATGGAGCTGGGTTGGCCACATTGATTCATGGTCTCTGACTCCAACCTACTTAACGTGGCCATGCTGAGATCATGTTGGTGGCCTAATGATTTGCTACAGGCCCATCCGTGTAGTCCTGGATGGGGAGTGCATAGCCATGGGCCACTCAAGCCCGCGGGTAATGGAGCAAATGTTGAGCAATCCACCCAGGCTGACAAGGCGGGACAAAGATGTACAGCCTGGCCTAACAGAAAATTGTCTTGTGTTCCATAGAGAAACTTTTCTCTTTTTCTTGTTTCTTAACTTGCCTAAAGGCCAATTTATCTGCATGAATTCAGGCTTCTAAGAAAATTTGTTCCTTGGGTAGTATTCATCTACAATCTCCCTTCATTGCCATTTTGCCATAAACAGGAGAAAGCTCAGGGCAGCTGTGTTGGCAGAATCTGTCACTACTGTGTTTTTATGGAAATCTAGCAGCTTCCCAATCCCTTTTTTTTAGCACCCCTCCACAGGTTCCCATCCTTACACCCCTGCCACCCATCCTCACTCCTGCTCCTTCTCTGGACTCTTGTTATTTTTCTTGGAGATGTTCTTCTACATGTCAACCAACCATAGTAATTGGCCCTGATGTGCTAGAGCCTTATGGGGCCCCTGGAGAGGGTTCACAGTTATGTCAGAGGAAGGAGATTATCCAAGTTCACTGTAAGAGAACTAATTAGATTCTAACAACAAACCATTTCCAGAGAATGTGATGGTTTTGATGTTTAAACAAAAGTCACAAGCCAAACCCCCCACCTCTTCTGCTCCTTTCACACCCAGATACAAGTCAAATTCTTTGTCTTCTCAGGCATCCAGATCATCTAGTCAAATTCTCTGTCTTCTCAATAATCCCATAAAAGGGGAATGGGGGAGCTGATGACCTCCACATTGGAAACTAGCTCTCATTCATCTATACTCCCCAAATGTAGCATAGTACTTAGTGCAGAGCTAATGTTCAAAGCAGAAGATCTGCCAAATGAACGATTGGTGAGATTTCAGGAATAATCCAGTGAGTTAAATGTAAAGGTAAAGTAGATATATAAATACCTGTTAGCTTTCTGATAATTCAACCCATCGTCGAAGTCACATCACCTATAGATTTCCTATAGGTTATTCATAGTTCAGGTACCAACAGTCCACATGTGACTTCTTGTAATATTCTTGGCGGTACTTTGTGAATTCTAAAGCACAGAAGTGTTTCTTTAACCTACATGATTTATTAGTTTAATTAATAATGTAAATAGCCTGTAAGAAGCACTTTTATTGCTTTGGGAGGTCGGCTATGATGCTTCCAAGATATCGCCCTCACAGAGCGGTCCTGAGAAGGATGTGAATACGTAGAGGAAGTGCCAAGAAATAGAGGAAGGTAGAGACCACGAGCCTGTCTGTAGCATGGGCCTCAAAACAAGGGAGAGGAAGCAGATCAAAGCACTGAGTCCAAGTTTTCAGACACACTCTGTTTTCCTGAGGTGGCCTTGCTATCCAGGGGAGTTGGATCTGGTAAACAGAGTATTCAAGAAGGATTCTAGGCTGTGTGCTTTGTGAATTCAGGTGACTAGCAATCATGATTGCTATCATGATTCCAAGTGGTCTATCTGATTAAAAGCTAAGCTCCTGTCAGTACCTAAGGATGCAGGTAGAGAGTTGCAGGTATAAGAACAATAGGTTGGCTGGGGCGCCTGGGTGGCTCAGTGGGTTAAAGCCTCTGCCTTCAACTCAGGTCATGAGCTCAGGGTCCTGGGATCAAGCCCCGCAAGCCCCGCATCGGGCTTTCTGCTTGGTAGGGAGGCTGCTTCCCCCTCTCTCTGCTTGCCTCTCTGCCTACTTGTGATCTCTCTCTGTCAAATAAATAAATAAAATCTTAAAAAAAAAAAAGAACAATAGGTTGGAAAAACTAGGCAAGAACTCTATCAGAGTTTGCATTGGGCCTCTCCTTCAATCCTACATTGAAGTCCTAGCCCCAGGATCTGAGACTACGACCTTATTTGGAAATAGAGTCATTGCAGAATTAATTAGTTAAAATGAGAACATACTGAAGTAGGATGGGCCCCTAATCCAATATGACTGATCTCCTCAAGAAAAGGGAAAATGTGGACTTAGACACACACACACACAGGCAAGGAAAAAGCTGTTTAAAGATAAAAGCAGCGATTGGGATAATATAACAGAAGCCAAGAAATACCAAATAGAGCCAGTAAACCACCGGAATCTAGGAAAAAGGCACAGAACAGATTTCTCCCTCTCGGCCCTCAAAAGGAGCCAATGCTACTGACACCTTGCTCTCAGACCTCCAGACTTGACAACTGTGAAGCAATAAATTTTCTGTTGTTGAAGCCACTGGTTCTGTGGTACATTGTTAGGGGAGCCCTAGGGAACTAAGACAAACTTCCCCCAAGTCAACTGGCAAAGCTCCAGGAAACTGGGGTAAAAATCGGGACACCAAGACTAAAAGACAGTCACGGGGACTCGGCAGATGTGGCAGACATCTGCAACTCGTCCAAGCTTTCTTACTCCCCCTGTCCCGCAAATCCCAGACACTGGAAACAGAGCAACCCCGATCTCACACACTACCCATTGGTGGGCCCAAACCTCCCATTGCACTGAATGCTCCAGCCAGACTAGTTCAAAGCCTGAGGGGGCCGAGAACACAGACTGAAATCCCTTTACCCGTAGGGAAAGGTGGCGAGCACAGCTGGTATCTTATGGAGAAGGAGGAATCAGAGGCCGTTGCCAGCCAACTCTGAGTTTTGGTTCTTTCCCTGATACCCTCCTGCAGCCGACCCCCAAATTTTGTTTATGATACCTACCATCCCTTTGGTTCTTACACAGGTCGGGCTCTAGAGATTCAGATCGGAGTGTACCTGCCTGTAGCCTAGGTTCCCCCAATTTCCTCTTGCAAACATCACCCTTACTATCTGTTTATAATACTTGAATTTCCTTTGGTTCTTCAGTGGATTTTGCTTTTTGGATTTAGGTCTGTGTATATGTCTCACAAGCCTAGACCACCTAAATGTTCACCCTGTGGTCACTATTACCCCCCTTGCCATTTGGGCTCCTTCCCGGGCTCCGCCCTCCCGTCCCCAGTTGGTGTGTCCTTCTCTTTGACTTCCTGCCGAGCCACACCCCCAGACACTATTTCTGCTAAGTCTGTCGGATGGGACAGGACACCTCCCAAGCAGGCGGCCAAGAGACGGATTGGGAAATCATATGAGCCAAAACAGCTGCTGCGGGATTGTTTGATAATCTAACCCAGCACAAGTACAGAAAATTACTAGCTATCTCGAGAAGCACAGCATTTTCGAGTAAGAAGGAATTTCAGAAATGTATCTAATACAACTCTTGTTATAGAGATAGGGAAACAGATTAGCCATTTCAGAACTGCAAAGCTGGTTATTTGAAGAGCCAGCCCATGGGGGCTAAGGAGAAATGCCACCAGGCCTTGGGATGACTAAGAGGGGCAGCTAAGCGGACCGTGCTGCTGCAATAGCTTGTGGCAGAGCGTAGAGTGATAGCAGAAGGAGCTTTAAAAAAGGCAAGAGCCGGGGCGCCTGGGTGGCTCAGTTGGTTGAGCAACTGCCTTCGGCTCAGGTCATGATCCCGGAGTCCCGGGATCGAGTCCCATATCGGACTCCCAGCTCTGCAGGAAGTCTGCATCTCCCTCTGGCCTTCTCCCCTCTCATTCTCAGTCTCTCGCTCTCTAATAAAAAAAAAAAAAAAGGCAAGAGTCTTCTGATACTTCTGATACTGGGTAGAGACCACATCAGCGAATTAATATACTGGTTGTTCTCATACTTTGGTGTAGAAGATACCGATAGCCAGTCCCAAAGGTTTAAGGACTTTGGGGTAGTGACCAAGAGTCTGTGTTTTTCCCAACACCCTCCTCCCCCATGATTCTGATGTATACCAAAATGCGAGACTCGTTACTGATGTGAATATTATAAAGACTTGGTTTATAGCCCAGCCTTTCGTAGCCTGTGTGTGAGCACATGTTTATGCTGGGGTCAGGATTGCGGCGGGGAGGGGAAGGGGGGATACATGATTTTTAAAAGATGACCTTAATATTTGTAAAAGTTAAAAGAAAGACACATCCAAGGGATTGCTATTGTCATTTACAGTAACCGCATTTAAGTATTTGCTAAACTGTGAGCACGAAGAATTAATATTGTATCCGAATTTGAAGAAGGAGTCTGGACCGTCCGTGATAAGGAGACAAGGAAAGAGGCGCATGAGTCATTTCCTTGCTCCAGTGTGTGGCGTGAAGGCAGCTCTGTAATTCGATGGACTTCCTCTGACCTTAGATACTGACCGTGCCCGGCTTGTCAGCACCTGAGCCCTTTAAACGGCATTATCAGCAGAGCTTCCAAGCAGAAGAAAAAGGCAAATTGTCCAGGGCTGCCTACAACTGAAACCAGAACTGGGCAGACCTAGGCCAAGAGCAAATCTGGCCAAACCTGACACATCACACACGCGCACACACACACACACACACTTGAGCACACACGCACACTCGCACGCGCGCACACACACAGACATGAAAAAGCAATCCACGTTGAGTTTTTTTAACCATCATAGTGTAGGAGTCACATGGTTAATACCTTTGCAAACAGCTAGCACTTAGTCATTTTCACAGCTGATGGATCGTGTTTCCATTAGCCTTTTGGACTACATTAAAAAAAAAGAGAGAGACAGAGAGAGAGAACAACCACAGAATCCACACCAAAATCATCAGGGACAACAAGCTGGAATCATCCATGTTCCCCTCTTTTTCTTTTTTCGCTTTGTGCATAGAAATGTGTATATTTTTGAAAACAAGGAAGAATTTGAGATCCTGTGAAAATTTTATAAAATATTCTTCTGAATCACCCACAAGTCATCCAAAAGGAGGCCTCTCCATCCCATTCCAGTAAATGTTATTCCAGTTCATGACTGTGCTTGCTGGCTGCTGCGAGGTCCCTGGGAACAACTTGGACCTGGCAAGATGGGCCCTCCGGGTAATGGCCTTCTCTGCCTGCTGGGAAGAATCATTTTTCAGTTCAAGAACAAATAGCATCTTTTGCATTTCGGTTGTTGGTTTTATTAACCAACTGTCTGCTGAAGACACTTCAAACCTAAATCGTAAATTCTGCTCATTTGGATCTAAGTCCTAGCAATTGGTATTTTCATATATTCAACCACAAGTGGACACTGGACACCCACCTTGTGCTCTACACGGCATAATTGTTACCTGGAAATAAGCATCCTATAGAAAGTAGAAGATGCATACGTAGCCAAAAATTCTGGGTTCATGTGAGATTAGATATGTGATGAAGGGTCAAAATTAGGTAGACGTTCAAATTCCAAACAATTTTCTCTTTTTTATGGTGTATTGGGACACCAGAGGCATCACTCAGAAATTACCCAAAGTGGGGCTGTTGAGTCCAGCTGTGAAACCAAGCTCTAGCTCACCTTCCCGCCCAGGACCTCAGATGAGCCTGGATTCTGTGTAGGGATACTAGGCAATAGGCTTAATGAGAGTCATTCCATCCCCATTTTTTTTAGCCCATAGAGGAAAAATTAAATTTTGAACTTTACCTTTCATTTAAAGCTGAAATTGCAGGGGTGCTATAAATGCCTTTGTTGCTTCCCAGTATATATTCAGACCAAAAGTTTTCTCATTTCATATATTCTGGGTCACCTTATAATGGCAGTAGTGGGAGAGGATGTTTCTAAGAAAAGAGGTTGCCACTAAGTACACTTGAGTGAGATGATCATCTTGATACGATGAAAATGTACTTACCTATTTATTTTTTAAAAACCAATTGCAGGTCTGGATTTACAGAGGTTAAATTTAAACTGTTTATATCTCTCTGTGACTTAGCTACTATATATTCCTCTGTGTTATTTCGGGATCACTTAGAAGTAGATACCAAGGGAGCATTGGATTTGCAAGAGATTTACTGGAGGAGTGACAAGAAAAGGCAAGGAGATCCTTAAGATGGAAATGCAGGTCTACCATCAGTGGGAGGAGAGAGGGAGAGAAAGAGGATTGGGTTGAAAGTTGTAGATGGCCATGCATTTCTAAGAAAGGTTTGGCCAGGTTGACGGGAACTCAGTGTTGGTGGAAAGGCCTGGGCCTCGCAACGATTGGCCTGCATGAGTTCCCCCACCCCAACCCGCACCCGAAGCTCCATTATCAGCTAAGAGCAGCTCTTGAGCAACATGACTCAGCACAGACCGTGATGGAGCATGAAAGACAGCCCCTGAGACCTCAGTCATTTATCCCTACAGCAGCGGACGTGAGCAACCCATTTCAGTGTTCACCACTCTGTACCACCATAAGCATCATCGTAACCAAAATCAGAGGGATGCATTTGCTCATTCATGTATTGAACAAATCTTTATTAAACCTTTAACGTCAGGCACCATGCCCAGTGTTATAGATTCTATGGGAAACAAGCAAGGTCTCTACCCTCATAGACTATATTGTATAGAATATTAATTCCCTTGAAAATATGGCCTGAGACTTGAGGGACTCCTAGGCTAAAGATACATCGCCCACTTCTAATGGTTAAGAAAATGACAATTTTTGGATCTTCATTCATGGTGTCTATTTTGGACTTAAGCTTGTTGTCATTTACTTCTTAGAATCTTTACAGAAATTCATCATGATCATATAAAATGAACCTGCCTGCGGTCTATTCTCATCTTCTTACTTGAACACATTGGGTTGAACAATTATGTAAGTCAGTATTTCTCAGATGTGTCTGCCCACAAAACCATTCCAAACCCTGTGTCTTTGTGAGATTTTCCTCCAATAGTTGAACGTGACATCTAGAATAGGGGATGACAGAGATATGGAGAGGAGGAATATAGCAGGGATAAGAAGAAACCATCCCAGTTCCCCCCCAAAACTCATTTCCTGTTCCTACTTAGCTCATGCTTATTCCCATGGAGTACAAAGCCTGAAATTCCATTATTAAAAATCAATCCCTTTGGGAAAAAAAAAAGTCAATCCCTTGGAGACAAGGATTAGCTTCTCCAGGCATTTTTTTTTTTCCAATTGTAGCCATTTTGAGAGAAATAATATACACATCACTAACACCTTTGGGTGAGTGAGGCTATCATCCCCCTTTTCCTGTTCATTGGATGAGGGGAATGAATGTCACGTTGGAACCACTGGATGCCTGGAAGTGAGAGGGATCAGAACTGATAAACTCTAAGTTTGTCTGTGGTCAGGACAGAGAAAGTGAAAAACACAAAGTTGCAACATCAACAGTGATGGACAGTGATGGTAAGCTTGGTCTGCAAGAACCCAGGAGGAGGATTATTTCTGGCCATATTCTGGCATTTTTCTTATGTTGTCATTGCAAAGGCATGCAAAGCAACACACATTTCAAACGCAGACCTGATTATGCAGAACAGTGAAAAAACTAGGTTATCGCAGCTTATCAACTTGAATAACTATGGCAGTTTCTGTTCATATTCACCACCTTCAGAGTTATCCTCAAGTAAGATTGTTTCATAGATGAAAATGGGTTCGGACTCCCACCCATTCCTGTTTGTTCACCCAGCTGAAGATCCTATGTCCCGAGCTCTAGCCAGGTCTCCCTGACCACTCCATCATGCTCAGGGACATTTCCAGCTTCCTACATACTACTACTACTATTAATGATAATACCAATACACCAGTACCCATCAAGTGCTTCATCTGTGCAAAGCTTTTACATGCATTATCACATTTAACACCCACAACCCCGACAGGTGCTTAAGTTCTGTTATTGTCCCCATTTCCTAAATGAGTACATTGGAGCTCAGGAAGGTTCGGTAACTCACACAGAAGAGCTGCGTTTTAAATGCAGACTCGTCTGGCAGTAGAGTCCATATGCTTACCTCATACTCGATTAAGTTTGACTGCCAATGCAGGGTGGTGGGCACTGGGCCCATTCCAAAATCTCTCTTAGGGAGTGGTTCCTCCTCACATACTACTCTGAACACTCCATATGCTACTTCGTGTTAGTCCATATGTTTGTGTGTAAGCTGAAGATGTGACTTACCCTTACTGGACTGGGCCGAGAAATCCTGACACAAGACCCATTCTGTATCAGTTAACCCCGGGCCAGAATTGAGCATCTAGCTGAGTTTTTTCTAAGAGCTCAGTATGGTGTGTCCCCCCTCCTTTCCCTGCTTTTGTACCTCCATCTTCAATAAGGTTTCTGGGTAAAAACTGAAATTTATTATTCTTTTTCTTTGGGAGAGACTATCACAAATGGCAAACAATTTCTATCATGATCTCCTGGTATGATTTCTAAGCAGATGTGATGAGGCCACAGGAATGGCCTGGTATGTACTATGAAATCTAAATCAAGCCATGTGATTGACTAAATAATAAGTAGGCACTATTTGTGGTACATTAATTCACTCAACACACATTTAAGGAATGTCTCCTCTGTGCCAGGCACTGGGCTAAATTCCGGGAATACAATGAGCAAGGGAAACATATTTCCTGGCTTCGCACAGCTTACAGTACACAATCCCAATCCCCAATATGTACTAGTAACAACCATATTTTTTGAGTACTTATGTGCTCGATGCTTTACCTACATGAATTCTAAGCTTTACTACAATTGTGTGAAGTAAGGAGTAGACAATAGCTCCATTTTGCAGCTAACTAAACTGAGGCTCGGAGAGGTTAAATCATCAGTTCAGTGACTTGTGACTAGTAAGGACCAGGGTGGAAATCCAATCCAGCTGTGTTTGACTAAAAAGTTCGTTCTTTCCGTCATGTTGCTACCTATAAAGTACGGATGAAGGAACCTCCACTGTGGGTCTAGCCTTCATATTCTCTCTCTCTCTCACACATACAAAGTAGCTCTTTGGGGGTCTAAATAAACTCCTTTATCTCTTTGTTACATCTATCTTAACTGTGAAATGAAATGATCACCGCCACACTTTTACAGGAATGTTTAAAAGATTAAAAAGCTATTAAAATGCTATGAAAGCCTTTATAAATACTAAATATCAGTGTTAATTTAAAAAATGTGCTCCAATTTTATAATTCTCCAAAATTCTCAGTTAAGATAAGTAAGGGTTCCTCTTGTAACCCAAAGGTGTGTGGAGAGAATGCCCCTACAGCTTCCTCCCACTCGAAGTGATGTTTTAAGCAAAAATTGGAGTTGCCTTTGGTTTCTCATAGGCAAACCTCAGCTCTCTGGAAAACCGTGCCAGTGAGTAGGAATCAGCTGAAAATCAATTTGACTGAACGGGTGATTAAAAAAAAAAAAAGTTCTGCCAGTTTCAATAAAACATAGTCAAAAGAAAACACTGGAGTATATAGAAAACAATTAACACGACATCTGGCATGTTGGTTTTGCTGACTAAATTGGGTATGTATGTGGTTCTAGCGTTCCTGGCAGAGCTCTAGTTTATGATATAATAATAACACCTTTCACTTTTAATTAATAGTAAGATTATTAATTAACTAGCAGAGTTGCCAAACCAATCTGGAATCTGGTAATTTTGCTGAATTATAAGTCAGAACCAGAAAGGCATTGCTTTAAGGACCAAAAACTATCTATACGATCAGTTCTAATGATGTGATTTAGAAACACCTGCCTCCAGTTGTGCTCCCCCCAGGGGCCGTGGACTGTTCTAGTAAGGACTGACAGGAGGTTAGGGGCCACGAATTTTGGAATGTTAGAACCATAAAATCTTAAAGCATGGTGCCTACATTTAACCCCAGAGTCTCCACTCTTCCCAGTCGATTATGCGGTGTCACATAAAGGTCAGAGAAGTCGTCACACTGGAATAATTAGCACTCCTGGAAGCCCCTCTCAGCACCATTGGATCAACTTCCACCAGCATCCAGATAAATTCCTTCAGAAAAACAGCAGCCGCAAATATCATTCTTTTCCCTTAGGATAATCGTATTCAGAGACCATGCCACTAATATTTGGCTTCCTTAATATTTGAGAACCAGGAAGATAGATACCTTGTAGTGAGCTAAAGTGTCTAGTTCTTAATTGGAGTCCTAGTTGCTGAAGAGTGAAGATGGTGGTTCTCAAAGAGCGGCACCCATAATAGCAGCAACATCCCCTAAAAACCTGCTAGAAATGCAAATTCTCAGGCTCCCCTCCCCCCACCCCCCCCACCCCCAGACTCACTGGATCAGCAGCTCTGCGGTTGGGCCCAGCAAACTGCTGGTTTTAACAAACCTTCTAGGCAATTCTGATGCAAGCCAGAGCTGGAGAACCACTCAGTTAATGTAAGTCCCCATCATTTCTGATTTATTCTCAGGATGTAAAAACTTCTGAGGCTTAACTCACATGTCATGAAGTAGAAAATTCAGCCACTAACAGAGAAAGTTGGGTCTGATAGGAGATCGACTTCCTTGATGGAATCTCTGTATGAAGTTACAAAATATGGAAAACTGAGCTCTGAAATGTTATGATGTTGGTACTGGCAAGAAGTACCGCTGAGTTGCAGAGAAATACAGGATCCTCCTGCTGTTTCCTTTTTGCTGAATTCCTTTCTAGCCTCTTGGAAAGGTTCCCTTGAGGCATTTCTGAAAATATAAACCTCTCCATGTAAATGAGTTGTTTACCCTCCGATCATTTGTTAGAAAGCATTGAATTCTGCTGAATCAGGAGTAATTGCTTTTGACAAGCATACACACAAAACAGTAAGTGATACTGAAAACACTTGGTGCAAGTCTCAAAACTTGGAACACTCTAGATTCTTAATAATGGGTCATGCCATTTGGCACATCTTTTCATGTAATCTTAAGCGAAATTAGATCAACCAACAGAATAATAAAAAATGAGTACTGAAAGTGGAGCACAACTGAGATGCTATCCTGATAGAGAGTGAATACAAGGCACAAGAGAGACTTCAAGATGGGGGGCTTTTAAATATTAGAAATTTACACTAGTCTGTCTCAATACTGTTTAACTAGGAAGAAAGAAATCTATAGAGAGCAAAAATGATTTCAAGGAGTGGTCAATTTTTGAGGGCTCCGGGACTAGAAAGAAAAAAAAGAGAAACTTTTTTTTTTTAAAAGTAAACAAAGTTACTTTTGAAAAAAATGTTACCTTCTGAACCTAGTTGCATTTTTATCCTTCAGTTTTTTATCTAATGTACCACATTTTCTTTATTTTTTGAATTATGAAAGTATTAAATGCCAGTATTTTTTTAAAAAGATTTTATTTATTTATTTGACACAGAGTGACAGAACACAAGCAGAGGGAGGGGGAGAGGGAGAAGCAGGCTCTCCACTGAATAGAAAGCCTGATGTGGTGCTAGATCCCAAGACCCTGGAATCATGACCTGAGCCAAAGGCAGATGCTTAATGACTGAGCCATCCAGACACCCCTTAAATGCCAGTATTAATTAAATATAGCAAGGTAAAGAGTACAAGGTAAAACACAACATCCCATCCATTCATTTTTTAATTTTTTTCTACACTTACCCTAAGAGGTAGCCACAGAACATTGTTTGGTATACATATTTCCAGGTTATTATATATGCACATTATATATGCACTATATATACATTCAAATCTATAAACTTGAATCATATTTCTGCTTCTTATTCTGTCATTGTATCACATAAAATATTCACCCAATTTGGAGTACAAATTTGAAGACATCTTAGAATAAACAAAGAGTAGCTTCAAATATATACCCCAAAATCAAACACTGAAAGGGCAAATTTTCAAATTCCATGTATTTTTTTTTTAGTATTCAGCTTCTTCCCAGATGGGCACTGATCTGTAGTCTGAACCAAGATAAGTTGAGCAGGTATTTATTTAATAATATTTAGATGCCTCTTGAGAAATAATGGAGCAATAGCCTTGGTTTATGTTTAGTATAAAATAAGGCATTGTACATATTGTCACATATGATGGATTTTTTTCACTTATCTCTGTCTCTTATGAACAGCTTTGCTTGATAGTTTATACAGATTTACTTAACTCCTACGGAAATAAGAAAACAGCCATCCTATAAATGGTGGCTGTACCATGATTTGTTTTAAGTTTCCTCTATTGATAGGCTTTGGATTGTTTCCTTTTGTTTGCTATTGTAAATGATCCTTTAGTAACCATCCCTGTACATTAATCTTTGTGTATTTTTATGAGCATTTTAGTAGAGTGGATCCATAGAGGTAGAATTTCTGAATAAAAAGGAAAGAACACTTACAGTGGCGGGCACTGCCAAAGGACTTCTTAAAAGAAGCTTCCATTTTCCCACACTCTCACCAAAACTGAATTGTACCACTGCCAAAATATGTTTGTTTTAGTTAGAAAGGGGTGTTTGCTTCGAGATTCATTTCTTTGCCAGAGGATTTGAAAAATCATTCTGTAGTGTCTCTTTTCACTTCCTTGATGGTAAAGTATATTAAGCATATATGTTTTTTATTTTGAAGAAACCTCATTTATCTTTTTTCTCTTGTTGTTTATGTCTTTGGTATCATATCATATCTAAGAAACCATAGCCTACTCCAAAGCCAAAAAAGATTTTCGCCTATGTTTTCTCCCAAGAATCCTTTAGCTCTAGCTCTTCCATTTAGGTCTTTGATTCATTTTGTTACTTTGTATATGGTGTGAAGTAGGAGTTCAATTTCATTCTTATGCGAGTCGATACCAATCGTCCCAACTCCATTTGTTGAAAAGACTATTCTTTTCACTGTTGAATGAGAGGAAAATCGAAAAGTATGAGTCCTTTAACTCTGTTTCTTTTCAAGATTTTAGTTATCCAGCTCCCTTGTGTTTTGATATGAATTTTTTAACCATTTTTGTCAATTTCTGCAACAGTCATCTAGAATTTTGATAAGGATTGCATTGTATATGTAAACCAATTTGATGCATATTACAATCTTAGTAATACTAATCTTAATATTGTTCTCTGATCCATGAACATGGGATGTCTTTCTGTTTATTTAGATCCTTTTAAATTATTTTTTCAACAAAGTTTTATAGTTTTTAGAATGTAAGTTTTGCACTTGTTTTGTAAATTTATACCTAAATACCTTTTTTTGAAGGTTTTATTTATTTATTTATTTAGGACAGAGAGAGAAAGAGAGAGCATGAGTGGGGGGAGGAGCAGAGGGAGAAGGAAAGCAGACTCCCCACCTAGCAGGAAGCCCAACACAGGGCTAGATCCCAGGACTCCAGGATCATGATCTGATCCCAAGGCAGATGTTTAATTAACTGAGCCACCCAGACACCCCTACCTAAATACTTTTAATGCTATTGTAAAGGAAATTTTTTTCTTGATATCCTTTTTCGATTGCTCCTTGCAAGTATATGGAAGTATAATTTACTTTTACATACTGTATATTAGAGGTACCCTCCAAACTTGTTGGGTTTGATTATCAATTCCAAGAAATTTTTAGTGGATTCCTTAGGATTTTCTAAATATAAGAATAAGTCATCCACAAGTTGTTTTAGTTCTTCCTTTCCTATCTGAATGCCCTTTATTTCCATTTTCTTGCTTAACTGGCCTGACCAGGAGCTCCAGAGGAATGTGAAATATATAATGTAAGAGCAGACTTCCTTGTTTTGCTCTTGATCTTAGCAGAAAATACTCAGTCTTTCATCATTAAGTGCAGGGTTAGTGTGGGTTTTTCATTGATGCTTTTTATCAGTCTAAAAAAGTTCCCTTCTGCTCTTAGTTTGCAGAGTACTTTTCTCAGGAGGGAGAGTTAGATTTTGTCAAATTCTTCTTCTGCGTCCATGGAGATAATCAGTTTGGTTTTGTCCTTTATTCTGTTAATAGCTCAGTGCCATAGACTCCCTGTTCTTATTGAGATTTAGTAGATTTTCTTGGGGGAGGGGAAAAAGTCTTTCATTTGCTGTATGCCCGTAGGACAATTTCCAGAGATTTTAAATGATTTTTCTTTCATAACTTTTACCCACTAGGGGTGTGTTGCTGAGTACCGGGTCAACAGAGCTCCTCTCACTGCCATGTGGACATTTCTTTATTTACTCTTATTTTTTAAATTTTTTTCATTTCGGTAGGATATAGGGTGAAGGGAAAGGTGAAATTCAGGTTTAATCTACTATCTCCAGACACTGAAGTGAGAAGGAGGAAAGTATAACAGGTGAGCATTGCTCTGGAGCCAGACTGAACTCAAATCCCTGCTCCACTGAGGAAATTACATTTTGGGCCTCTGTTGCCTTCCTATACAATGGGAACAATAATGGTCTTCACCTCTTGAGATGATTGTGAAGATTAATGTCTTAAAATATGCAAAGCAATAAGAGTAGTATCTGACATATAGTAACCCATAAATAACAGTTATTATGGTTATTTTTCTATTTATAATGTTCCTAATACCAGGTCAGATATCTTAAACCAGTGAATCACAAACACAACTGCATATCAGACATTTGGTTATCCTTTTGAAAATGCAGAATGTTGACTGTTCCTACAACTATCCCCAAATCGGTATTACCAGGAAGGCTCTGGCAAAGGTCACAGGCGCCAACCTAGATCAGTCTATAGAGAATTAGCAGGGAGTCACATAACCAAATTTTTCAAAAATGCACTTGTTTAATGACACATCGACCAACTTGGATTTATACAACTTGATGGTTTTATTCATTGACTCATTCACATAACATACTTTCAGTAAGCCTTCGCTTATGTTCAAGACACTATGCAAGGAATTTCAGGATCAGTTGGATGCGGTGGTATTTCCCTCCAGAAACTCATATACATGGATTTGTATAGTTAGTATATTCATGAGTAATTGGAACATAAGGCTATAAAAACACCACATGAAATATCCATCAACCATGGCAGGGAAAGCTTCTTTGAAGAGAAGACTCACAGGTTAACCTTTAAAAATGTCCCAGACCTACAGTGAAGAAGGGAAGACATCAGCCCTTCATAGCCTAAAATTATAAATTCTTTCTCTTCACCAACTTCAGAGCGTTGTTCAGTTCTCACAGATCTATCTCACCATGTTAAAGGAAAAGGAGTAAAAAATGAGCCTCCGTGACTTTGAGCCAGGTTGCCATCTCATCAGAAGCTTGGCGGCAGTCGGGGGGGCAGGGAGGTGATGCACCATGGTGAGGCCCCATGGCAAGGCTAGCAGACTTCCTTCTGGCTAATGGCCCAGCTTCAAGTTCAGAGTCCCACCACTCATCCTTCACCTGCTGAACAAGTGATTTGCATATCACCATGGCTCCTGTCACGGAGCTTGATCCTAAACCTTCTGGTCTGGGCAGATATTTAGAGGAGAGGTTAATTTACGAGTGCATAGAGGCATTCCAGTACCAAGATATGAACTAAAGCTGAACCTGGACCAAAGAATTAACTGCCCACCCAGAAAGCTGTATAACCCATGCTTGAATTTAACAGGAGAAGAAAAATAAACCACTGCCATTTACTTTGAGCAGGGCACTAAAAGGAATGTGGAAGACTGTTGAATCATCTGTTTGCTTCTCAGCTTGAAATGCATTTTTTTTTTTTTTTTTTGGTTAATCGTGTTCCTCTCAATCTCACTCCTCTTTACTGAGGGAAGGAGATGGAATGAATGCCCAGAGCAGCCATAGCTGTTTTAGGCTGGCAGTGGGTGGGAGCCTGGCCTCTCCCCCCTGACCAGGCAGCTGACCTGTGGGGCTACGGCTGCATGCCACGCATACATTATCCAAATGGCCTGCGGCTCCGCCAGCAACCACACAGGAGGGCGGCGGAACCACCCCCAGAAAAGCTCCCTGTTCCCTCTTGAGGGGAACATTGTTCCACCCACTCTCACCGACCAGGGTCTGTGTATCAGGCATTGGGGCAAGAAGGTGGCTACAAGCAGTGTCTTCTTTGAGAACAAGTGTCTATCCTCTTGGGTGAACATCCACTTAAAAATCCACCCCAGTCCCCTCAGACACGAGGGCACATGGCTGGTTCCAAATAAATCTGTATAAATTGCTCTGGAGGCAGGGAAAGTTAGGTGCCCTCTCTACCTCCTCCTAAATTCTAGGCCTTAAGAGACACTGATTGGCAACCGGGCAGTGACTCTGTCTAGCCAAGGGTAAAATGAATTTCTGAATTGCACATGTCAAAAATCAATCTGAAAGCCCCTTCCCTTCACTGTCACTCAATCAGGAGTGTTCTCTCTGGGTTTCTTCCGCACATAGTCCTTGGTCTGGCCCCTTCCCACCTTTATCCCCTCTTCAAGACACACCTTGTGTTTACTGTCATCCAATTTCAGCACCAAAAATGATGTTTTCATCCTGTCTTTATGTGAAAACGTGATGCAGTGATTCCCTCCCGATTCTGTTCATCATGGGTTTTTTGCATTAATTTCTATATATTATTAATTTTTTAAATATTTATTTACTTATTTGAGAGAGAAAGTGTGAGGGGCAGTGGGGAGTAAGGAAGGACAGAGGGAGAGGGAGAGAGAGAATCTCAAGCAGACTCCCTACTGAGCACTGAGCCCCACAGAGGGCTCAATCCAAGGACCCCGAGATCCGGACTTGAGCCTAATCAAGAGTCAGACGCCCAATCGACTACACCACCCAGATGCCCCCAATTCTTATATTTTTAAATGTTGCATTCAAATATCATCTCCTCACTAACTGAGATTTTTGGAACGTACATAAATTTGCTCCTGAGGCAAATGGCTCTGTGGCCTTGCCCCAGTTTTAGCCATGATGGACACAGTTATTTTTTTTTTCACTTGAAAATTTTTCTTATTAAGTTTTCATTTTAATTCTAGTAAAGTTTACACATAGTGTTATATTTTTAAAGATTGGACTAACCCCTGGTCTCCCTCAGTCAAGGCTCCAAGAATCAAAGCTCCTTGAAAGTATTAATACATCAATGAAGACATGGGGTTCCAATAATAAACTCCTTTGTAGAAGAGTCAGTAGTACAGGAACCCAGAAAGAAAACAGCATGCCTACCTCTCCTCCTACAGCTATGTTTTTATGCATTTCTTCTTGGAATGTTCTAGAAAACATTTGAGTATTGCCTAAAGACACATTCTCTGTAACATTATTTCTTTGTTCTTGTATTGAGTTTTGCTGTGAGGTGCTCCTATAATAAATATAAAATTGTAAAGTACGATGAAGAGAATGCCTTGAGGGACATATTATTATTTATTCTGAGATAATAGCCTCCTGCTGGTATGTGAATACTGATCCAGCAAATTGGAAACATTGTGGAAAATAAATGATAAAGCAAAGCTGACAAGTTTATTTTCAAAGCAGGAGACATGGATCCTATAATAACTTTCTGCTATTGTGACTGTTTCTGCTATTCTATATGATTGATGTATGTTTAATGATGTTTTAGCTGATGTGTCTGGGAACTGTGGGAATGCAACTGCTTAGGTTAGCGTATGCTTCTTTCTTATTAAGTGAAGCTCGCTTATCCACAAGGTCAAGATCTTGCTTTTAAACTTAAGGTACTCTTAGAAAATCTGCTGGTGTGGCTCCTTCAATTTAAGGGATGCGATCAAGTCACCCATTTGATGTAATGGTCCCTGGGCTCCTAATAACATCGACATTTGTGGGAAACTGTTGTGTGTGTGGTTTTCTTTGTATGCTTATAATACCATTCTGCAGTAGGTTAGTCAGTTATGAGCTGTTTTCCCATTTCACAGGGGAGAACAGTGAGGCAATGCAAGATGCATAGAAATGTGTGGGTGTGCGTTTCATCAGTGGCGGGCTCAGGACTTCTCAGTGTGTAGCCTGTGCTCCTCTTATCGTTGAATGAAAGATTCTGTTTAATTTTTGTGCTTAGATCGTTAACATATCTACATATACAGGGATCCATCTATTTTAGATCCTTAACATAAACCCCTAATTATATCCCTCTTTAGTTTCCTGGGGAGCACAGGCGATGTCTGAGAGCTTACTTCCGTTTTTCTTATTCTTTCTGATTTCCACTCCCTTATTCCTACAAAGACGTCCTTCCAGTTTCAGAATTAAAGGAGGAGAATGGATCCTGGGTGTAGAAATAGAAGAAATATTTTAAAGTGTTGGTTATCTGAATGATTTTTACCAGAAACAGGGTAAGGATCGACTTACAGAGTCAGAATCGTCTTCAACACATTTTTTCTTTTCTTATATTTGTCACTGCTCCATATCATTTACTCTGATCTCTTCCTCTGGAACATACATTATTCATAGTTTAAGATTCCTTCTATGTCTTTCATATCTGATATCTTCCGAGATCATTTTTGTCTCTTTGCCCCTTCTGATTCTGGAACACATGTTCAAATGTGTCTTCCAACTCACGCTGTTTATTTCTGACAGTTTTCACTGTACTAGTGCTCTTAAGGTAAAGGCAATCCCAGGGCCAGAGTTTGGTTTTCTCTTATTCCTTCCTTATCACATTTACAGTTCCCTGTTTATTTTCCACCTGCCTCCCAGCCACAGAAGTTTAGTTTTGTATTTAAATCCTAGTCTGCTCGCATATCATCTCATGCCTAATCTCTAACTTGGTTCATAATATCCATAAATTCTCAATTTTCATAAAGAATCAAAGCAGGTACTTGTAAATTAATGCGCTTTTCTGCAAATGTTTATAGTTTCCATTACCTCTATTTAAATGTTCTGCTCCATGTTCTGGAAGCTTTTAATGGACCTCCCTCCTTGCAGTTTTGTTTGGTGATTTGTGTATGAATGAGAAAATGAACATGGGGAATTCCTCTAATCAGGTTGGGTAGATGCTTCTAGGTTCCTAGGTTACTCTTAGAAATCTTTTCTCAGGTATTAAGCTTGAGGACTGACATATGTAGCTTACTAGCCATCTACGAAGTGGCTGGGAGAGAGGAGAATCCCAAGGAACACTCAGGTCCCTTGAAATCTCTGTGCTTAGCAGCCTTCCATGGTGAAGACACAGGGCTTGACTAGAGGCCTTGCTGCCTCAGGTACCTTTGCATCAGGGACAGCTCCTGAAATATACGGGGTGGCCGCCTGTTTTCTTGGGGTTTCTGCTCACACACCCACTGTTCCTGCTATTCACTGCCTTCTGCGCACATGACATGAATCCAAGGTCACCCAGAGGTGCAAAAATGCTTGGTGCGAGGCAGTGAAAGGGAGTCATAGCACTTACCTGGTGCTCCCCCAGGTAAGACATTTTGGTGTAACTGTATTAGGGTGACATTTTGCTGTTTTTGGACATATAGTTCTGTGTCCAAATGGATGTGTGAGCATGTAAAATCAATTGTTCTTTCTTACCAAATAGAGTCTATGAAAAGTTTCTATATTACCATATTATCACCATCGTTGGGATAAACCCAATTATGATTATGGTAGACTTCCATATTTACTTTTTTTTAAATTTCTGTATTGCTGATTTTCCCCAAAAATATAAAATTCTCAGGGAATCAGGTCAGTACAAAGTCTCAGCTGAGTGTGGGACTCTGGAGTCAGACTTTTGAGATTAAATCTCCTGACTCCATCATTTACCAATGGTGTGACCCTAAACAATGTCCATGTGCCTCAGTTTCCTTAGCTCCAAAGGAGGAGGAGATAATAGCACCAAACAGTATTTTTTAAAATTAAAATAAATGAGTTAATGTATGTAAACTTTAGAATGGTGACTGACACTGACTAAACAGTTAATTTTGGAAAGCATTTATTTTAAAAGATTTTTATGAATAATAAAAAAATGCATGCTTTCTGAAAAAAAATGTGAAACACTCAGGAGATTATAAAATTAAAAATAATTAAGGTCCCAATCCTCATTCTTCTACAACTCATTCCCTTCTGGCATAAATTGGGAGGGGGCAATAAGTAGTTGGGGGGTACTAAATCCTTTTCTAAAAGTACCTGGTGCAAGTCCCAGCACATATCATGCATATAATAAATGTTAACTTATACTTAAAGGGTTTATCTATGTGATTCTAAGGCTTTTTATGTATTTCTCGACCACATATCATTTCCATATGGCACAGGACATCTTAGACCACATATCCTGACCAAAGTTATTGAGACATGTTGTTTTTAAAGAGACATTAATGAGGGCTATAAACTGACTTATTCTAGACTACAAAGAAAGTATAAATATGGTTGTATTTAAACGCTGAAATTATAAGAGACCAGCTCAGAGGCCACCTGGAGGATCCTTCGGGCCCACCAATGGTCATCGGACCACACTTAGAGACCTGCCAATTTATGTCTATTTATATGTCCCAAGAGCAAGCTTGCTTTTTAGAATGACACTGTTTTATTATTTTGTCATGGTTGGTTTGGACTCCACTTAGACATCGCCAGATCCTTTTTCTGCTCTAGGGAGATATAGCCAGTTCCAAATTAATTTTATTACTCTATTTCATTTTCAGTGTCACATAAAATATTGTTTATAACGCCTTGAGCATAAGACAACAAATGCTTCTATCAATGCCATCATGAAAGCAGAGTCACTCCAGAAAGAACAAAATGAAAACAAAAATTGAAAATTGCAGTTTCTCTAAGCTTCCTTCCTCCCTGCCAAGTTCTATTCCTTTTTCCTACTGCTCTCCTTTGGGGCCCAGCTTTGAAATTGGCTCTGAGTAGTCAGAGTGGCCATTAAAGATTCTGTGGGACTAAATGTGCAGAGCACACATAAATGCCAAAGCCCTGAGTAAGCATACAGCCCGGAGCCCTGGGAGCCAGGAAGGGAAGATGCTTGTGTAGGTCAGGGCCACTGGGCCTCCTAGCCGCCCAAGACCACAGATGGATTCTGGATCGGAATGACAATGCAGATTTCTGGAATTAAGATCCCAACACTCCAGGCAGGAAGCCTGATCCGTAACGTTTGAAAAGCCAGCATTCTGTAGGAAATAAATACATCCCCCCACCCCTCACCCCCCGCCCCCGCCAAGTATTTCCTCTTTTAAAAAAGAAGTAACAGAACAACGAAGTTTGCTGCCATCTCCTCGAACCTCTGAGTCTTTTTCCTAATAGATTAAAAAAGTGTCTATGGAGTAAGTCTCAAAGAGGAGACCTGTGCTAACTGAAGTTGCCAGGGGGAGATTGCTTCCTAACACATAACTCTTAAGAGTACCGGAGTCATCCGGACCTGTGTGTTATTACTCAGGTCCTCAAGCAGAGCCACATGATTTTTTTTAAAGGTTTATTTTCATTTTATTTTTAGAGAGAGAGAGAGAGAGAGAATGGGATAGGGGCAGAGGGAGAGGGAGAGAGAGAATCTCAAGCAAACGTTCCACTGAGCACGAAACCCAAGGCGGTGCTCCATCTCACCTCACTGAGATCATGACCTGAGCCACCCAGGCACTCCAGCAGCATGGATTTTTTTTTTTTAAGATTTTTTATTTATTAGAGGGAGAGGAAGAAAGAGAGTATGAGCAGGGGGAGGGGCAAAGGGAGAGGGGGAAGTAGACTCCTCGCTAAGCAGGGAGCCTGACCCGGAGCTCCATCCCAGCACCCTGGGATTAAGACTGGAGCTGAAGGCATGATGCTTAACTGACTGAGCCATCCAGGCGCTGCTGAGCAACATGAATATTTTAATGGGCTTATATGTACCTTTAAGGTCCCTTATAGGTTTAGAACTTCTTTTATTCTTCTGTACTATTCTCCTAATGATTTTACATGCTCTGAATTTGACAATGCAAGAGTAAATAAGAAGACAGTGCCTTATTAGCACTGAGATAGTATAGATTATAATACTCCCTTGTCTTCTAAACCTATGTCAGTCATTACACTGATGCAGAACCCACCCTCCTATTCTTAAGTCTCTCTGAAGAAGAGATTAGAGAGTATATTTATGTATTTTTAATTATATCCTTATTATACATTATATTTATTGTATTTATCAATAAGCATATAATATTGCGTATTTATTATATGTGCTATCTCTCCAATTATATATGTAGTCTGTAGTTTATATATAATAACATATGTATCAATAGATAGATAGATATGAGATATATACCTGTATAAATATAGCCAATAAAGCACTAGATTTCAAAATAAGTAAAGAACTTCTACAAATTGATAAGAAAAAAAGTCATCTTACATAAAAATGATCAAAAGACTTGAAGAAGCATATCATAAAAATAGGCAACTAAAAAACCAATAAACAGGGGCACCTGGGTGGCTCAGTGGGTGAAAGCCTCTGCCTTCAGCTCAGGTCATGATCTCAGGGTTCTAGGATCAAGCCCCGCATTGGGCTCTCTGCTCAGCAGGGAGCCTACTTCCCCCCTCTCTCTGCCTGCTTCTCTGCCTACTTGTGATCTCTCTCTGTCAAATAAATAAAATATTAAAAAAAATTAAAAATAATAATAAAAGACCGATAAACATATGAAAATAGACTCAACATCTTTGGTAATCAGAAAATGCAAGTTACAACCATAATGCGGTAATACATAGAGGAGTACAGCTAAAAAGTATAACAATGTCAAGTGATGGTAAGGATGTGGAGCAAGAGAAACAGTCACAC
The DNA here is from genome assembly GCA_028533885.1 of Nasua narica. Taxonomy (NCBI): domain Eukaryota; kingdom Metazoa; phylum Chordata; class Mammalia; order Carnivora; family Procyonidae; genus Nasua; species Nasua narica. The sequence continues at coordinate 111,065,277 of CM052809.1, forward strand.
AACGTAGGTAGGAATATAAATGTATGCAACTCTAGAAAATATTTCAACATCATGTATATAGTATATAGTAAAGTTGAAGCCTATAATGTAGCACTTACACTCCAAGGGATCATTCTTAGAGAAATGCATGGCATGTTCTAGGGCACGTGATCAAAAATACTCATAGCATGCTCATAATAGCCCCAATCTGGAAACAACACAAATGTTAACCAACAGTAGCACGAGTTGTCTTTAGCACTGGAATACCATACAGCAAGGGGAATAAAAAAGTTACAGCTAATTAACAGCACAAATGAGTCACAATATTCAGCAAAAGAAGGCAGACACAAAGGAATATTTATAGTATGGTTCTTTTGGTATAAAGTTCAATAGAGTAAACAAAGCTATATTATTTGAGGATGCATACAACCACCATAAAACTATAGAGAAAAGCAAAGAAATGATTACCATCCAGGTCTTAACAGTAGGGGAGAATGGATGTGGAAAGGAAGCAAGAGCAGAGGAAGGGGGTTTCTTGAGTAGGTTGTGTTTTACATTTTTGATCTGGGTGACTGTGGCATGGATGTTCTCATCAAACCACTTTGTCAAATGCTAGTTTTAGATTTTTTGTTCTTTTTCGAATGGACATTTTGCTTCACAATTTAACAATTTTAAATTTTAAAAAAGACTAGCAGGTTGATGTGTGAAAATTAGAATCTATACTGAAGAGTCCAACCTTTGGTAATAGAATGGGAATGAAAGAACTCTGGAAGTCAAAGATCTGATGTAGAAAAATCCCCAAATTGAGAAAATTACTAGTAAGATTAGGAGCATACTTATTTCCCAGAACCAGGCAAACCGTGAGCCAAAAATGTTCCTTTCGTGTTGCTTTACCTTTACTTTCTTTGGCAAGGAATTCAGAGAGCTAAACTGGCTATACCAGTAAAACTGTATTAACTAGTCACCTTGGTTAAAATAGTTAAACATGTTATAAATATTAACATAATAAGTAACTTCTCTGAAAATGTCTGTAAAGCCAGTAATGAAGGAAGCCAGAGAATCAATTGAATGGCTCTTTGGAAAAGGAAGGACTCACTCATTCCTACATACAATGAGCCCATCTAAATATTCACCTACAGCCTTAGCTCATTACTTCTTTTTTCTTTATTTGCTCTGAAATCTATCACACAGTTTTGCGTAGCTTACCTAATTGCACTGCTTTGGTTTAATCTGGCCTATCTTCAGAAATTTAGGATGGACGTGGATGAGATTTAGATACTTACACAACTTCAGATCTTTCAGTAATAATTCAAAATCCTCAGCCTTAGCTACTTGAGCTTAAATGGTTTCGGTTTGGGGCAGGATCTCTGTAAATCTCAACAGTTTTAGGAATTCTTGTATTTCTCCAATTTCTTTGGTTCATTTCCTGCCAGCCTTTATAATATCCACAAACCATAGGGCAAATGTTTTGTTTTCTCCTTGCAAGGATTGCCTATTAAATTTAAAAATATGAACTACTAAAAAAATAAATAAGTAAACCCAGAAGTCATTCATTATTGAGAATCCTGATGTGAGAACGTTTTGGTCTTTTAGTGCAGACTGCTGGTCACCCAGCACATGAAGGTGATGACCCTGTCCTGTGGTGAACTGGAAAGTCACACCACATGTGGACAAACACATATTTTCTTAGTAAAAATATTGGGAGGGGGTGAAAAGAGGGGACAAACTACAACTAAAACTTTGCTTCAGATGTTCACGATTTAAAATGTTTGTTTCCTAATAATTCATCCCAAAGTTATAGGGATACTTTTTTTCTAATGCTAACTCTAGACTTTGAACTACATGTTTTTCATTATCTGATTTGAATACTTTTGTTTCCTTTTCTTGGTTGCATCTCAAACTTCGCCTTTGATTCTTGACGATCAAACACACTTTTATTCAGGCTTGTGACATTCCCATAAATATTTTCCATACTCAAGGACAAACTATCACAAAATTTTATTTTGCATTGGACTCACGAAGAGAAGGAAATGCACAAGAATCGTTTTCCTTAACATGGAATTCACCCTGAGATCTGAAACCACCCAGGACTGAAGTGACAAAGCTTCCAGAGCTACAGCCTATGGCTGATGTTGGAGAAGAGCGTCTATACCAAGTGGGCAAGATGTCAGGGTAGAGGTGGAGGGTGGGGTCTGCTTGCTTCCTTCTCCCACTCCTCATGTTGTAAATCTGGAGGGGGATACTGTTACTATAACCTGCCAGAAAAGTCAGCCTTTTTCTCTGGGAACCAAAAAAGCCAGCCCTTATCTGACCTATTTCTTACACATAGGATACCTGAGTGTGTTTCAGTTTCACCCAATTACTTACTCCTTTAAAATATAGAAGGAGATCACGAAACAAACTAAGGGTTGCTGGGAGGTGGGGGGGTGGATAGGGATATGGACATTGGGGAGGGTATGTGCTATGGCAAATGCTGTGAAATGTGTAAGCCTGATGATTCACAGACCTGTACCCTGGGGTAAATAATACATTATATGTTAATAAAAAAATTAAAAATATATATATAGAAGGAGAAAGAGCAAAGTGTTTTTTCTAATGCCTCTGCCAGTTTTCTGTTCATCCAGATCCTGACCTAGCTTGGTTGAATCATTACAGTGCAAAGTTATTCTTTCACTGTGGCAATGACAGAAAGGTAAATCATTAACCGAAAGACTGGATGAGTCCATAATTGTTGCTGACCTTCTCCAGTCTCTGTGATGTGACTTGGGGCCCTCATGTAATCAAGAGCCTGATGTGATAGTTCCAAACAGGCCTGGAATGCCATCAGTGCATCCAATCTTCCCATCCAATCTTGGGGTTACATCACTAAAGTTTCTTCCAGGCTCTAGCTCTTATCACTCCTACCAATCACCCATGCAGCATTTTCTCTCTAAACACAAGTTAAAGTTGATGGTGCAACCATAGTTTACTATGCACATTTCAGTTGCATTTTATGTGGCAGATTTCACATGTTAGTCTAAGGAGTTAAGTGTCTTCAGAAAAGTCTCTTTTCTAGTCCACTAAAACTCAGAAAGAAATTCCCAGGGCAATAATAGGAAAGTTCATACAGGCAGCATTTCATGATGAGCTCATTTGTGTTGGACAGGACTAAAGGAAAATGTCCTCCCGCATGTGCAGAAAAGAGTTGTTCTCTACCAGCCAGTTCCTGCACTGACGAATTGTGATGTGCTAAAACTAAAGGAATCCTAAGAAATATATTCTAGAAGAGGGAACCAAAGCAAAGGAAGGACAGAAAGGTCGAGAAGAAAAAGCTAGAGAGGCTCTTTATGTCCGGGTGTAAGAAGACAGAACCTCCATAAAAGTCTGATCCATAAACCTTGCCAAGGAGGAGCAGAATATGGATTTGCCCAGTGGTGATGCACTTCAGAGGGGTGCAAATCTGGGCTTCTGAAGTGATGCTCCGAGTTCATGGCACTTCGCAAGACCGTTGAAAATGCTTAGTAATCGTTTGCAGCTGCAGTTCAGCCACTTCTTTACATTCCACGGCCCTGGAGACAGAAGGAAAAAATTCTTTATGCTAGTTTTTGTAGATCATGGTGTTAGCTATAAATCTACTCCTCTGTAGTCTATAAAATACAGTTTTTATTTCACTGTTTCCACTTTAGACCAAATCATAAATTTTTAAAAAAAAACAAAATAAAATGAAAGGGGAAAACAAATAAAAACAACAGGAAGGCTTTGTTGAATTTAAGGAAAGTGCCCTTCGTATATAGTAAAATCTCAGTAATTTAGAGCTGTCCAGATTAGTAAAAAGTCTGGATTGTGAGCTATGGAGTTCCAATATTCAAGTTCTTATCACATTTAGAAGTATGTGCACTCATCTGCAGGGGGGCATTTATATTCTAGGGTATCACACATGGCCTACTGTGTGGAATGTTCTGGAAGCAGCACTGGGAGCACTAGCAGTCTGTGGGGTGGTGGGCCAAATTCCTGTGAGATGAGAGGTTGATACCAGAACAAGATGGAAGATACGTGGTATGTGTAGAGTCACTTTCCCTCCTCCTTCCACGGCCAATTTTGCTAACCTGTTAACTTTCTGTTAACCAAAGAAACAGCCTCAGCGTGTTTCTTAACACAGAATGCCAATAAGAATTCGTCCATCTAGAGCCTTAGCCCACTGTACTAAGTCTGTGGGTCTAGATGATTTCGAAGCTTCTTGGAGCATTGTAATTATAATATGCTGGAAGAATTCACTCCGAGGAATGCAAAAGTGTAACCAGTGGGGGAGAAAAAATGTAACCAGTGTGTGGTTTATAATATACAAACCATTTCCAAGTTGCTTCACCCGTACTTAAAACATCAGCTAGCTCCGTAAAACACAGTAGTTCTTAGCAGACTGAGGGGAAGGGGTGGCAATGAGAAAGTTCAGGCTGGGGGTTGAGGACCTGTGCATTAGAATCATCTAGGGAGATTTTTTTAAATACCCAAACCTGGGACCCATCCTGCCCATTATCTTTGCTTAAGTCTGCAATAGAACCAAGAGATGCTTGCTTAACAATCTGTTTTGTAAGTTTTGATACATCCTTCTGTCCAAAGAGACTTTTCTGGATGGGGTCTTGTTTATATGATTTAGATCTTCAGACAATCTATTATCTCCAGGAAAAGCAATGGTAGATGTCATCTCGGTCCCTGCTCAAACTGATTTTACACATTTCAAGTAAGTACAGTGCAAATGAAATGATTTTATTATTTTCTGGGACCAAGACATTGCCTTTTTCAGATAACTGCATAATGGTGTCCACTCAACCCTTCCAGTTTCTCCAGCCAAAAGCCTGGAGTCATTCTTAGTTCTCTTTCTCTCACAAATCTCATCTAGTTATGTTCAGCCAATTCTTGGATCTTGTTTCAGCAATGACCCCTTCTTACCTCGCCTCCTGTGCTAGAGCCTGCACCAATCATTCCAATAGTTTCCTAGCTAATTTCCCCCACTTTGATCCTTGATCCTTATCTAGTCTCCACACAGCACAGAGTGATCCCAATAAAACTTAAGTTGGATCATGTCATTCCTCTGTTTGGAAACCTCTAAGTACACTTGGAATTTAGTCCCAGCCAATGCCAAAGTTATCAAAATGGCCTGTAAGATCTTACACTTCCTGACACTTCCCTGCCTCCGTTACTTCCTCCTTTGTCCACTCACCCCAGGATTCTTCCTCAATCTGCATGTATCTCGCGCACATGCTGTTCCTTCTACCTGGATTGCAAATTCCCCAGATCCCCACATGGCTTTCTCTCTTGCCTCCTTCAAGCCTTGGCTCAAATGTTCCCTTTTCAGTGTGTACTCATTAAATCCCTACTCCACATCCTGACTTAATTTGCTCTGTAGTTTGTATCACCATATAACATAATATGCAGTTTAATTATTTATTTTGCCAACTCCACATGGTCAAGGATCTTGGTCTGCTTTGCCCACTTGTTTATTCCCAACATCTGGATAGCATATAGGAGATACTCAATAGATATTTGCTTAATAGAAATAAATTAATGTCTCAGTCAATAGACAGTATGATTCAGTGATTGGAGGAAGCAGCTTTAGTAAGCAATTAATAATTGGGCCAAGGTTTCCTGGGAATGTACTCCCTACACTTCCACATTCAGTCTCCCCCCTCCGTAATGCACTCTAATCATTCTTCCCTTTCACCAGGTCACAAGATTGTAATTAGAACAAATAGGTATTTATTTTAACACTTTGGAAGAAATGTTCTCTCTTATCTAGATATTCAGGAAACAATTACACAATTTGTTGTTTATGTCACGTGCCTCTCCTTTTCTTTCCCTACATTACTTCACTTTGCAATTTAATAAAACACCAATAACCAAAGAAAGAAAAAAAGTAAGTTTCAAATAAGTCCATTTTGTTATTTATTCATTTCTTTGTAACCAGGGAAAAAAGTTCAGAATATTAATTTAAAATATACATGGAAGTTATCTGTTTGATAACTTTGATATTCTCCATTCTCTTTAGCTCGAGCCATTGTATTTTACAAATAAAATACATTGGATTTCAAAAATAATTTGGCGGGAGTTTTCTGGATATGAAAAGCCATCTAGAATAAGTGGTATAACACAAAAATATTTAATTAACTAATAATAATGGCTAATACTTATACGTTTTCTAGACAGCCACCATTATGTTACAGCTTTGCATTTATAATTTTATCCTCACTTAAACCCTAAGAAGAAGGAACATAGTAAAAAAAAAAAAAACTGAGACCTCAAAGTGTAAAACATTTTCTCCAAGGTCACACAGCCTAGTGGGTGGCAGAGCTGTGATTCAAATTTTAGTTCATCCAAATCCAAAGATAGCATTTTGTACAGCTTCACTTTTCTATGACAGTGGTTTATGGGGAGAGTAAGAGGAAATATTTTAAACCAGGATGGTTCTAGAAAAATTTGAGTCGTAAGTTTAGAGTGTTTCACATTATCCTGAATTTCTGAGTGTTGACTCTAAAAACAAAAGTTATTATCATAACAAGCCAGAAGGAGAAAAACTGCTGAGGCACCACAGAGTGCCTTTCCCCAGGAAGCACAAAGTACTTTCATAATAATACCAACAAAAATGGCATTCACAGCATAACATAAAATAGGCACTTGGTGTCTGTCCAGTTAATTAGATCAATGAGAGATTTACACACTGGATAACTCAGTGATTTTTGTTTCAATTATTCAACTTATCTTTCTCCAGAGATCAATGAACTGAAGCTGGGCCCACAATCAATGAACTGAAGCTGAGCTCCTGATTTCTTGTTTATTTCTGAGTGAAGGCGTTTTTTGGCAAATTAACACATCAAGAGATGTCTTTCATATGTCTGTCATTTGAAATTAAATGCCTATTCCTTTTTGCATTTTGGAAAGGGAAGGAGGTGGCAGACCTCCTTGAAGAGAAGGGAAAAGATAGTTGAGGCACATATACGCGGTGTGGTGTGGTGTGTGTGTGCAATTTCCCTGGCAGCTCATGGCAGGTCAAGACTGGGTGTGTGTAAGAGGAGTACGTGGAGGTGGTATTGGAAGGATCCTAGTTCCTCCCATCCTACTATTTCCCAACAAGTTCTCAGGAATTCCTATAGTCTTCAGAAACATTCTCTACCAAAACACATATTACAACACCAACCATTGTTACCTTCATTAAATCTAAAGTCTTCATTTTCTTCCCCTTTAGAGATGGTCTATGTGACCATTTTCTGGATATTGTGAACCTATTTGTTGTTTCAAGATTCTGGGAAAAACTCTGTAGAACTTTTAACCATTCATTCACATCCCAGTAGATCTCTCAAGTCCAAAGATAGGAAACAGAGATCAAATCAGTGTAATTTCATGGGTGGAAGATGAGGCATCTCAGTGAATCTAAGAGAAGGTCCATGAAAAATCAAGAAGGTATCAGGAAAGAAATGAGTGGCGATGACAAATGGCTCATGTGTCACTTGATACTGGCTCATATGCCATCTTTGGATTATGAGCTGAACAACATGACTTTGGCCACAAAGGGAACTAACTGTACTGTGTAGCCAAAGGCTTTGACCTTGACTTAAAACTTTTACTTCTTTTAATGTGTAAATGCTTATGCTAAACATTAGCCAAGAAAAATCAAGTACACACAAAGACTTCATATTTATGAAACACTCGACACTAGAGAAACAAATAATCTTAGAATTAACCAGGATGAGAACATATGATATCTTTATAATAAAGAAAATATAGCCATCATTTGGGAAAAAGCAAATGTTTTAACACTCTTGAAAAAAAAAATACCAGCTTAGAAAAAAATTTACTTTATCAAAAGGAATTACCTTTATAACTAAGGCTAAAAGTATGTAGTGGGCAAGTCTTCAGTTTAAGAGTGGAGTAAGACAGGTAGAAAGAAGCATTATCATGGAGGGCTAAGTCAAAGCAAAGACCAGAGACTTGCCCGCTAATGGTGGGGTTAGAGACACAACAAGAAATTCCACAGTAATTATGAGCACAGCCTCTGGAACCACATGGCCCAGCTTCAAAACCACTTATTAGGTGTGCTGTGCTGTCCTTAGAGAAATTACTTAATTATTAAAGTCTGAACTGTATCTCAGTTTTCTTTTCTAAAAAGTGAACATTAAAATAAAGCCTTATTCGGGGCGCCTGGGTGGCTTAGTGGGTAAAAGCCTCTGCCTTCGGCTCAGGTCATGATCTCAGGGTCCTGGGATCGAGCCCCGCATTGGGCTCTCTGCTCAGCAAAGAGCCTGCTTCCCCCTCTCTCTCTGCCTGCCTCTCTGCCTACTTGTGATCTCTCTCTCTCTCTCTGTCAAATAAATAAATAAAATCTTTAAATAAAATAAAATAAAGCCTTATTCATGCAGTTCTCCTGAAGATCAAAAATTTAAAGTACATATAAAGCACTTGGAACAGTGACTCGCACAAGGTAAATGCATATAGTATTAGTGATTGTTGTTATTTTTTATTATTAGAGGAACATAGAGAAACAAAATAGAAATTGGAGACATTACTATTATATATGAGTCACTCCTATGACATGAAGTGACATAAGTCAAGGTGATAAATCAGAGAGTGGTGCATGGCACAAGATAGATGATTAATAAATATATGTTGTATGAGTATATTAGTAAGTGAGAAATTTAATTCAGGCCAAGAAGATCTAAAGCAAATCTGCATGTGTATGTGAATGGCAAAGAAGATTGAAGTAAGCTAATATGATCAAGACTTGGTTTTATTATCATCTATGCACCCCTGGAGTGAACCAGATAGCTTGAAGGAACAGTACTGGTCTTGTTGCCAGAAGAAAAGAAAAAAAGAGAGAGAGAGAGAGAGAGAGAGAGAGAGAAGAAAAGAAAAGCAAATACAAATTAATAACTCTAATCACTCATTATTACAAAGACTTGTGCTTTGATTTAAGTAATTTTTTTCTACTCCAGTCTCAGTGATTTGATGCATTTAAGAAATCTCAGTAGCAATGCAAAATGACACTGTAATTCACAGGATAATTTTGGTACAATAACAAATAAGGAAATGTGACTAATCTGCCTTCGTCTTATCTTTTTCCTGTAGTAATAAACCAGTTATTTTGGGATGGTTGTATATTGCCTTCCCTTCCCATACCCTCCCTTTCCTAAAACACTTGTGAAGGTCTTGTTTGTAAAAAAAAAAAAAAAAAAAAAAAAAAGGTCTATTCTAACTACTTCATTCACAATATGCGTTCTACAAGCTTCTGACAATAAGAAATTCCTCTTGTACTCTAAAATAATTGTGCCCTAGAACTCTTACCAAAGAGGCTAACCAAAATGGTTATCATTTTCAAGTTCCCATCTAGTTATTACTAAGGTCCAGACAAGACATGTAAGAAGCATCTAAAGAGAATGGAATAACCATCTAGGGACAGTCAAGAATGTCCATTTTATTATGTTGGGTCTCGGTCCACCAGCCAGTGGTATAGGTAGGTATTATATTCTTCAACATATAGCCTGGTAAGTTAAATAGAATGGTAAGGGATTGGGTGGTCATGACATTGGCAGAATCGAGCATCTTGAGGATCCAGATGTAATACAGAAGATAGAGATACTTTAGTTGCAGAATAAAATAGCACATTAAATTTAAATGCAGATTTAGTTGGGATTATAGTGTCTGGATAGACTATAGGGCAGCACAGTGGATTTCAGTAAAATGAGTCAAAATGCAGAGCCTGTCTGGGAGCAGAAGAACGGCTTCAGACAAGAACTGTAGTGAAGTTTCCAGAAGTTTCCTACTACCTTTTCTCTTAGGACAACTGAGGATCTTTGCTCAGTTTTATTCTTGGCCTGCCTTTTGGATTTAAGGGATCTTCCATTTTTCTGAAGAGTTCTCCTCATGATCTCTATCTTTGGACAGGTGCACTCTTTAAAAAAAATAGGGGCCCCTGGGTGGCGCAGTTGGTTGGGCGACTGCCTTCGGCTCAGGTCATGATCCCGGAGTTCCGGGATCGAGTCCCACATCGGGCTCCCAGCTCCATGGGGAGTCCGCTTCTCACTCTGACCTTCTCCCTTCTCATGCTCTCTCTCACTCTCTCTCTTTCCTAATAAATAAATAAATAAAATCTTTAAAAAAAAAGTATTAAAAAAATATAGGAGATTAGCAAAAGAAATTCAAACGTTTGGGGGAATAGAGCTGTGTGTCTCCCACTCTTGCTGCTACTCTGGCCAAGCAATACCCTATGGAAGATCAACAGTAAGAATCTCTGGGAGAGGAACTCCCCACCCCAACACCAGTACTTTTAAAAGGTCCCCAAGTGATTCAATATGCAGTCAAAATGGAAAACCGATAGCTGAAATTATCCTGATTCAGTGGTTTCCTTGATCAGAGGTTCCCCAACATGGGTGTTTAAATACTTGTTGAAAATAAGATTCTTATGCACTGAGGGACTGAATCAGAATCTATAGGGATGGGAGCAGGTGGAGGATGGGATTCTTGGTGGTGGTGATGTGGTGAAAAGGCACAGAAATCTGTATTTTAAGAGTACTTTACGGGAAATCACTTCATTTGACCATCCAAACTCCTAGGAACAGTTCTAATGTCAGGTTCTGGCTTATTAAAATGAGTCATCTACTAAGTCATACCATTTAGTTCAGATTGTTTTCCTTCTCATTCAGAATATGACCTCAATTTTGCTTGATGCAAAGCAATTCAAATTTGTTTTCCACATGGCTTTTCTGTCAAATTCACAAGATAATGAGACTGCTTTGATAAAGCTTCGTTAGGATTTTGGAATTCCCTACCAGAGATGCTCTGTAAATGCTCATGCCATTTGTTACTGTGAACCAGGAAGAACACAAAATTATCAGGTTTTTAAAAACTGAGCTCAGTTACAGATGGAATTCTTAAACCCCACCATAGTTTATCACCCCACCTTTCTAATCTATCCCCCATGGACTAACTTTCCTGAAGGTTCTCATTAGTAAGCATTTAAAGACCACCCATCTCTCCCAAGGGACCTCCAATGCTGGAGTTCTATTCACTGAAACCACTTTTGAAATAGGTCAACTTCCTGATTTCCAAATGTGTCTATTTCCATTGGCCAGCAATATTTTATCCTTTGTGGTTTTGTAGGCCTCTCAACTCACTCTTCCTCTATGATAGAAAAAGTAGAAAGGCACCCTCTGCATTTTTCACCAGTCCTTCTGAGACCAAGAACATTTTCTTTTCAGGGATGAGGCTTATCCACCGGCAGGAAAATCTACTTTTCACTCACCATTGACTTCCTCTGCCTGGTGCAGATGGATTTTAAATGCTAGAATTTGGGTGCTGACCCATACTGCCTCATTTTGTTCTGAGGCTGTCTCACAATGGAATTATAGCTATGAGCCAACCTCCCACTGATGAAAATAGGAAATCTGCATGAGCTGGGCAGAGAGTAGGTGTTGTATAAACACACTTCAATAAATAACTTTGACTTGAACTAAGTCTTATCAAACAGAAACAATAGATGCTTGCGGCAGACAATTCTTAGACCATAAATTCAAGAAAGTCTTTACCTCTTAACCCAGTAGAACAGAAATTTTATTTATCCCAGAAAACTTTTCTAGTTCTGAATATCCAAACCTTCTATAGGAGACTGAACCTAAATTAGTGATGAAAGTTGCCTACATTCCACTTGAATCGACAATTGAATATAATTACAGTCAATGCAGTTTCCAGATATAAAGAAGAAATGTTGCTAAATGGAACTTTTCAGGAAAAATAAAGATCAGAGTGAGGAACATCAAAGGAAAGATGATATTGAATACTGACAATTTTCTAGGAACTCAGTTTGTACTCACAGAGAGCAGATATACAAAAATGAGGAAGTGATTGAGGAAAGACTTGCATCTTAAAAGCATTCATTTTATAATACATCCACCGCAGGGCTAAGCAAAATAAAAAAGGCATATAGAGGAACTTTAAAAATTGGTTTCTTACTTTCTTAAAAATATTAGTCTTTATAAGACAGACATCATGAAAGGCAAAATGAAGAAGTGTAGCACTTGGTTAGATTCTAAGAAACTGGATCAGATAGCAAATGTCATAATGGTTCAGATACTATTTTTGGTAGGGCATTGTCTTGAACCGGGTGCAATATAGCTGAGCCTTTAATGAAATGATAGATCAGATTTCAAAATAAGGGAGTAGTTACACCATGAAAAATAATTAAATGTTTATAACTATCATCACAATCTCACACTTACTTGAAATAAAGAATAACAAAAAAAGATGTATATTCATATGGAACTGTTTTGAATTACTTTATATACCACATATAGGTTCAGTCTAGAAGCTCTCTCAAATTCCATACAGATTTGAAGAGTCTTAAATTTCCCCCACATCACTTTTAAGCCAAAGGACCAAGTTTAACTCTAGACAAGAGTTTCTGAGTCTGTAAATAACAAAGTAACTCAAGGAAACAGATCCCCTTACATGATATTCACCATTATCAACCAGCCTGATCCCCACTGATTCACCAACCTAGATTCCAAACAATGGGAAAAATTAAATCTGCTCTCAAAGAAAAATGTTTTACCACTAGTGATGTTACAAACAACGATGACGAAGAAAAACCATCCTACGGAAGTACAGCATAGGGAATATAGTGAATAATATTGTACTCATGTTGTACGGTGGCAGATGATAGCTACATTTACCGTGGAAAGCATTGTGTAATATATAGCATTGCTTCATCATGATGTTGTACACTTCAAATTAATATAATATTTATGTCAACTATACTTGAATAATAAAAAAATTATATGAAAATTTTACAAATAAAAAACAGAACAAAACATACTGCAAGTTACCACATAGAAAGGAATTACAAAACGATTTCAGGCTGTGACATCACCACTGGAATAATTCCATCCCCAATGAGTATGTGAAAGGAACACCGCTCACGTTGGAGCAATGACATTTGACATATATATATTTTTAAATCCAGGCCCATTCTTCTTCACTCATACCTCATGTAAATGATGTGATTTTGAGAATTTCTCGGCCCCCCTGCAATTTTCTATCTGATTTAATTTTCTATCTCTGCACCCGAGAAAAGGAAAATTAGACTGAGGAGCCCATGCTATAGAGACAGGGAGCAGCATGGTGCAAAGGCCCTAAACCTTGGAGTGAAATTATATGAACCCAGGATCTGCTAGCTATTAACTGTGTGACTGTTTGAGAATTGCCTCACCCGTGTGAGCCTCAGACATCCCATTTGAAAATAGAGATAATATATAATACACAATAAGTATATTACAAAGGCAATATTATCTGGTAGATTCTCAATGCACAAGAGTTACTGTTTTGGCGTCATCATTACTATTTACTTGTGTTATTATTTCTGACATGATTCCAGACAAATCATTAACTTTTTTTAGGTTTCAGCTGCCCTGGTTATGCATGAGTGCGACCTTATGACAGTCTCTTCACTTCCTTCCAGTTCTAAGATTTTATGAAGGAAATCACATCTGCCACCAATATAAACCACAAGCACAAGTTATACATTTCTGCTGAGCAGTAGTTCTACTTCCGCATTAATGGAAATTTCACAATTTACTTAAAGAAGACTGAGTTATGGAGGCAGAGGACTTCCCGGCTGCATATTTCTCCAGGCACATACTCTCCAAGCTGGGATCTGAGTGAAAAGCCAGTATAGGGAAGAATACCATCTTCAGGAAACAGCAAAATGGTTCTGATGGTTTCCATAGGACTTTAGTCATTTATTTATACAATATTCACATTATTTTTTAGTAAGTGCCTCCAAAAGGGTATATGTAAATCAGGGATGATATGGTCAGAAAAAGGAAGACAGGTAGACAGGTTTTAGAAGCAAAGGGCCCTTGCCTTGATTCCCAGATCTCCCACCACTCGGTGACCCTGAATATCCCAGGGCTTATTGTCAGGAATAATAATTTCCACATTTAGAGGTACTGTGTGTTGGCATTTGCCGTAGGCCTAGCACATAATAAGAACTCAGTCCCAATGATCTTCTTCAACCCCTAGGAGCAGAGAGGTGGCTATAGTTTTCTTGGTCAAGAGGGTCGCCAAGCACTAGACGGTCAGATAACAGATGTTCAGTCATCATTTCAACCATTTGAAGTTGAATTGGGCACATGGATTTTCAGGAGTCGGTTGACTTCTGGAGAAAACTAAAACAGTTCATTTGTAAGTAATAACAGTTATCCATCGACATTTTATTCCACAGTTAGAATCAGGCTAGTTTGAAAGTGATTATTTCCCGAAGAGCTCAACAAGTGGTCTTGGAGCAAGGAGCCCCCTACCAACTGTGTTTGAAAAGACTGGCCTTCTGAATATGTGATATACTCCACCGCCCCTCAACAAACACACACTTGGAGAGTCACAGTGTGAAGCAACAGGTTAAGGGCTCTGAAAAGATGCTGCAGCAAGAAGCTTGTTTGGCTGGGTTTAAGCCATTATTTCCCAGTAGTGTTTGACCAGGGAACCCTTTGAACACAAATGGAGAAATGCCCTTTTCCCAAGAAAGAGAAAGGGAGTAATAAGTGTGCATAGTATATTTAGATTTTTGAAAGTCATTATAGAATCTGTTTTTGGGAGCACCTGGGTGGCTTAGTGGTCTGCCTTCCACTCAGGTCATGATCCCTGCATCAAGCTCCCTGCTCAGCAGGAAGCCTGCTTTTCCCTCTCCCACTCCCCCTGCTTGTGTTCCCTCTCTTGCTGTCTCCCTCTGTGAAAGAAAGAAAGAAAGAAAGAAAGAAAGAAAGAAAGAAAGAAAGAAAGAAAGAAAGAGAAAGAAAAGTAAAACCTGTTTTTGAACCTTAGTCACTGTGAGGTGGGGTACAGTGTTTAGATGTGAATCAGAAACTGAATAAGGATTAAAAATAGCCAGCTCAAGGCGGTTAATAAATGGGCACTACTATGCAGGAAATAATGTTCCCAGATACTTCAGGAGTCTTTACTCAAACAAGGGTTATCGTTTAATGACTGGAGAGATAATAGAGAGGAATGAGCAAGCACTGATCAGTAAGCAATAAATTAATATTCTGGAATAAATTAATAAAAAATCCATGTTTGTGACTGACATTAAACTATGATTCATGAAATGACAAGACTAAGAAGAAAATAAATATTTGAAGAACTAAAAAGTCTGTATGTGGCAGGCAAATTTCAATGTGAGTATTTAGGTCTAAATATACAAAATTCATTTATTCGATACATATTTATTGAGTACCTATTATATGCCAGGTAGCATGCTGGGTACCTGAAATAAAACAGTGGGGCAAAATTTTTGCTTGCACGGAGCTTATAGACTATATAGGAAACAGACATAAATTAAAAATCATGAAAGTATGAAGTGCCTGCAATAAGTCCTGTGAAAGGAGAGATTTATGCCCTGGTTTCTACTTTGGACAACAAGATGGGGAAACCACGCCTGCTTTATTCACTGTTGTATCCCCAGTGCCTGGCACAGAGCCTGGCACAGAGGAGTTGCTCAATAGATACTTGTTGAATTAGTTGGATGAATGAATAAGTGAATGAATGAAGGGCAGTGTACAGTAGAAGGATGTGACATAGAGTTGTCAGAGAAGAGAGTCCCTAAATGAAACTGACTTCTGAAAGATGCTGATCGGGTAGAGGAGGGAGGGAAGACTATGCCGGGAAGACATGTGCATGGGAGGAAGCATGGCATACAGGAAGGAAGGCAGGATGGTTGACTGTCGTTGTCATAAAGAAAGAACGGAGTCATTTGTGCAAGATGGGACAAGGATCAAAGCAGCAGGAGACAGGTCCTCGAAGACCAGTTAGGGAGTTCTGTTTTTATCATAAGGTCACAAGGGAAAGTACTGAGTACTTCAGGCCAGAAGGAAGGGTACCATAATCAGATTTGTGCTTAAAATTGTTATTCTGCTTATTGAATTGGGGTGGGGAGGGAGAGCAAAAGGAGATGAGGGTACGAACTGGGAAGCCATAGCAATAGTGAGATGATGGCAACTTGGATTATTGTAATCACAGCAGAGTGGATGCATTCAAGAGAAATCTAGAAGATGACATCATACATAGAGGAACAGAGAGATAAAGAAAAGAGAGGTATCCAGAAAGGCTCTTGGATTCCAGGCTTGGATAAATGACAGGATGGTGTGTCACTCCCTGAGTTAGGAAGCAGTGTGAGGCCCCGGTGGCACAGGGACTCATGGAATGTATGGTGTGAGTGAATCATCAGGGTTTAAGAAAGAGAATCAGAGAATATTTATTTGCCTCTTTCTTCCTCATGCCCTAATGAGCACCTATTTTCAGCCAAGACTGTGGTAGTCGTTGCTCCCTATGGACACTGGTCTGTGTGTGTCCCTGAATTAAAAAAAAAAAAAGCCACAAGAAAATAAAAATAAATACTTGTAACTACGTGTGATGATGGATGCTAACTAAATTTATTTCATTGATCATTTTCCAATATATGCATATATCAAATCATTGTGTCATATGCTTTAATACAAAGTTATATGTCAATCAAATCTCAATAAAACTGGGGTTGGGGAAGTCAACACAATGTTAAGTGTGTGAGAAATGGTTTTAGGAGTCATTATGCCTTCCCTGCACAAAGACAAACTATATCTCTATTTTGACATAGTATTTTTAGCATCTTTCTCCTTTTAGCATTGTTCATGTTTAAGAACCCCATAAAGAGCTGGAAAATGACCACAGAAATGCAATTAAAATTTGCTGAGAGTTAGAGCAAATCTCCTAAAGGTTTATGAAAAATACTGAAAGCTGAGGAAAGGAAAAGTAAAGTCCAAGGAACAATCAAAGATATATTTATAAATTAGTCTGTGACACCCCCTGAAGTCTGGAGAGAGAAATTTACAACACGTTAAGAGAGGAAGATAGAGATGAACAGAGAGGGGGTGGAGAATGGAGGTGTTCTAACGGCTGCATTTGAGCAGTGCTTCTCACACTTTTTTATTTTTAATTACAGGATAGTTAACATTCAGTGTTATATTAGTTTCATGTGTACAATTTAAGGATTCAACACTTCCATACATTACTCAATGCTCATCAAGATAAGCGTGCTTTTAATCCCCTTCACCTATTTCTCTCATCCCCTTTCAACAAAAGAGGCACAAATAGGCAATGGGAAAAAGACAGTCTCTTCAACAAATGGTGGTGGGAAAACCAGGTAGCTACAGGCAAAAAAGAAAAAGAAAAAGAAAAAGAAAAAGAAAGGAAGGAAGGAAAGAAGAAGAAAGAAAGAAAGAAAGAAAGAAAGAAAGAAAGAAAGAAAGAAAGAAAGAAAGAAAGGAAGGAAGAAACTGGCCTCTCTTACAGCATATACAAAAATAAACTCAGAGTGGATTAAGGCCCTAAGGTGAGACTTGATTCCATAAAAACCCTAGATGAGAGCACAGGCAGTAACTTCTCTGACATTGGGCATAACAGCATTTTTCTAGATATGTTTCCTGAGGCAAGGGAAACAAAAGCAAAAATATACCAGTGGACTAATCAAAATAAAGAACTTCTGCACAACAAAGAAAACTATCCACAAAACTAAAAGACGACCTATTGAATGGGAGAAAATATTGGCAAATGACATATCCAGTAAAGGGTTAGTATCCAAAATATACAAAGAACTTATACAACTCAACACACACATACACACAGACAAAACCCGAATAATCCAACTAAAAATGGACAGAAGACATGAACAGACATTTCTCGAACTTTAATGTACATTGGAATTGGTTGGGAAATTGGTTGGGAGTTCAGTAGGTCTAGGTGGGACCCAGCATGGTGCATCTCTAACAAGCTCCCAGGTGATGCTGGTGCTGAGCACAGCGAGGTTTAGACTAGTAGAGCTTAATGAGTCAGAACACTGAGTCCTGGTTCCATTCACCATGGGCCCCTGGGGAGACAACTTGACTTCACCAAGCCTCAATTTCCTCATCTCTAGAAGAGAGTAAAAATAGTACCTATATAACAGGGTTATCGAGAGGATTCATTGTGATAATTGTGGGCCTATAACAAGTATTTCCTAAATGTTAACTGCTATTATTAGTATTGCTAAAGTCAGAATCCTAGGAGGTGGTTAAGACTGCAAGCACAAGTAATGTAAAGGTTTTAGGTAACTTCACATAGCTGATGGAGCCACAAGTATTACCTTTATCAAGGTGGATTAGAATGTTTAAAACAGAGGCAGAGCATTACGCTATATGATTACTGAGTTTAACCTATCAGGTAAATTTTATATTTTAGGTCCATTGTTTCTCAATAGTCCATTCAACAGCTCCCTGCCCAAATACCAAAGCCAATAAAACTGAATTGTACCAATTTCTGGACATAGAGGACTTAAGTTGACAAAGGCATGAACTCCATATGAGAAAGTCATCTTCAGGACTGTCATAACAATATATTTGTGTCCAAATAATAGCATGCTTCTATAATCATAGAACTTTCCCCTCCATTTCTCTTTCAATGAAATGCTTTTGTGTCCAGCATTAGAGAGGTATAAATTCCCCAATTTAAGAAGCACATGGAGAAGGGGTCCCTGGGTGGCTCAATCAGTTAAGTGTCCGACTCTCGGTTTTGGCTCAGGTCATGATCTCAGGGTTGTGGGATCGAGTTCCACGTCAGGCTCTGCACTCAGTAGGGTCTGCTTGAGATTCTCTCTCCCTCTTTCATGCTTCCTCTTTTCTAAAATAAATAAATGCATCTTTTTAAAAAACCACACGGTGAGAAGAAGATATACTCAGTCTATCTCACTGAATATACAATGGCTTTAAAAGGAGCTCTGAGTCTTTCTGATAGAGTGTGTCCCACAGGTCCTTCTGGAATCCAAGGGGGATAAAAGTCCTTCAAAAATAATTTACTTATTGACGTCAGTAAGTCTGAAGTAAAACAATTAAGTGCTTTCAATTTGTTTTATTGCAAACAATTGTGCATTGAGAATCAGCTATATGCCTGCCATTGTCCTGAGAGTTGTGCAAGGGCAAAAAGTTTAAGTCATGTCCTAGGCCTAAGAAATATATGATTGGTTTTTCAGACAAGCCATACCCACATGAAACACAACAGTTGCAAGACATCATGTGACTGCTTACCAAAGAGGCATTCATAAGAGGTACCAAAGGAGAATAAAGATGAGAAGGATCAGGGTCAGTAGAAAATACCATCTGGCAAAAGAGCACATGATTTGTGCCTTGAAGAGTAACTGGATTTGGATAAACCTAGAAGTTGGAAATTCATCACTGGCAGAAGTAGCAAGAACAAGTTTGGGGTGGAGGTGGTGAAGGGACATGGCACGATTTTGTGGCCGCAGAAAATAATGGAAAATTTAAAAAATACATCCATTCAGTATGGTGGGGCAGTGTCATGGGGAGATTTTTACAATCAGTTGAAGAGACTGGAATGGGAGAGTGCAATGCATTAGAGGAATGGATGTGAGTGTGCGGATAGCAACATATGTGCATGTATATGTGTATTTAGTAGCTAGAAAAATTATTGAGATTTGCATTTTGGATGTAACACCAAGTGGTAATGCTGACATATATATTCTGTATTCATAGCATGGAGCACCTAAACTTTGTCCACACTGAAAGAATTCTGGAGTCAGAGTGAATGTGCACTCTACTCTTCCACCTAAGAACTCATATTTGGCAATATATAGAAGGACTCTTTTGACTGGGAACTTCTGTAATATAGTGAAAGGATTTACTGAGATTTACACTCAGGATTTACATTCTCATATAGAAATTTTACACACTTCCATTTTCTAATTATAAACAACGACCTGCAGAAGACCATCCATGTGTTCTACTGAGCAGCTAGTCACAAGACCTCATCCATGTGGCTTGGAACTATGGAAACAGATCTGATCATGTCTGACCTTCTGTGTGTCTTCAGTGATCTGTACAACATGATCCTTGTTTGGCCTGGAATGTCCTTTTCTTGCTTCCGAGTCCTTATTTCTCAGTCTAGGTCACTACCCAGGCTGCAGTTAGCTCTGAGTCTCACCTATATTCATCTTTGTGGATTGAGTTCCTCAGAAAGTTCTGCTTTCCTCCAAAAGGTTCCTCAAATTCTGACCATGGCTCTGCTGCACTGGATTCTGTGTCTGTGTGTGCCTTCTCTCTGGCAGCTGTGTTTCCTCTGGGAGAACAGTGGTCTTCCATCTGCTACGGCAAGCAATAGTCACTTCTTCTTGTAGTGAGAACTGAAACCAGAGCCACCATATGCCATTTCCTGGACACTTCCTAGTGAAGTTCCCTTCCCCTCTCCCACAGAAGCTGTAGTTTAGTGGTTAGAAGCAATAGGTTCTTGGCTTTGAACGTCAGCATTGCAACTTACCAATGGCATGCTCTTGGACACTTAACATTTCTATACGTCAGCTTTCCTTTTTTTAGAATAGGTTAATAATAGTGCCAACCCATAGAGAGATTGTGAAGATAATTAAGTTAATACATGTAAAGGGATTTAGGACTCTGTCTTACACATAGCAGGTACTCAATAAAGTCAGTTGCTGCTGCTGCTTATTATTCTTATGCTTAGTATTAAACCTCTTTTGCCCCATATCATGTCTCATTATCTCATTAAGTTTCTCCATATAAAATAGATTCTAAAAGTACCATCTTTATTATTACCATTTAACATAAGTATTTGAGGGGTTTTCTTTTGTGTTTTTTGTTTGTTTGTTTTTGTATTTGAGTATTTCTATGCATATATTTTTTTCTCCCCAAATATGTTTATTTTAATTTTTCAGTGTTACAAGATTTATTGTTCATGCACCACACCCAGTGCTCCATGCAACACGTGCCCTTCTCAATACCCACCACCAGGCTCGCCCACCCCCCACCCCCTCCCCTCCAAAACCCTCAGTTTGTTGCTCAGAGTCCGCAGTCTCTCCTGGTTCATCACCTCCTCTGATTTCCCCCCATTCGCCCTTCCCTTCCTTCTCACGATGCCCTCCATGATTTTCTTTATACTCCACACGTAAGTGAGACCATAAAATAATTGCCTCTCTCCGCTTGACTTATTTCACCCCGCATAATCTCTTCTAGCCCTGTCCATGTTGATACAAAAGTTGGATATTCATCCTTTCTGATGGAGGCATAATATTCCATTGTATAGATGTACCACATCTTCCTTATCCATTCATCTGTTGAAGGGCATTTTGGTTCTTTCCACAGTTTGGCTATTGTGGCCATTGCGGCTATGAACATTGGGGTACATGTGGCCCTTCTTTGTACTGCATCTCTATGCATATATTTTTTAAGGATTTTATTTATTTAACAGAGAGAGATAGCCAGAGAGGGAACACAAGTGTGGGTCCCGGGGGGGGGGGGGGAAGCTGGAGAGGGAGAAGCAGGCTCCCCACCCGTCAGGAAACCTGAAGCGGGGTCAATCGGAAGACCCTGGGATCATGACCTGAGCTAAAGCCAGATGCTCATCCACTAAGCCCCCCAGGCAATCCTACATATTTGTTTCTATGTGTCTTTATGAATGACAATACCAAGCCTGAGGAACTATTACATTACCATTCAGTTTTAACCTTTCTACTAGGGACAAGTTTTTACTGAGCAATGAGAAATGCTAGAAGTCTTTTAGCACCTGAAGCAATTGACAAAACCGCCATTCCAAAGTGAATGAAATCTGATATTCTTTTTTTTTTACTGTTGTATTCTCTTTTCTTTTTTTTCTCCCCAAATATGTTTATTTTAATTTTTCAGTGTTACAAGATTGATTGTTCATGCAGCACACCCAGTGCTCCATGCAATACGTGCCCTCCTCAATACCCACCACCAGGCTCTGATATTCTTAAGTGTTTTTGCTGCTACACCTTTATAAAACTTCTCAGTTTACAGAAGGCCCATCAACTAGTCCAACAGCTATTGACATATCCCTGAGCCTAGACTCCAGGATGAACTGAAACAGTGTAAAACAATGTAATTCTTGTTGATGATCCGGTAGAGAGATGAGATTGCTGTATTTGAAAAAATTAAAAAGCAACACAAAATTGAGGGTATTACAGGAGGTGAAAAAGGCGTGAGATCAAATAAGCTTAAACTGTAATGTGAGGGATATAGAATAAATATCAGGAAACATTTATGAACAGTAAATGCTATTAGAATGGGGTCATTACAATCTCCTTCCCCAAGAGCCCTTTAACAAATGTGGATTTAGATGTAATCCTGTTTTAGCTCAATAATTCAGTGCATGCTTTGGCAGCAAAGGGAGTGGATTTCATTATCTTGTTAAGGTTCTTTTGGTTCTCTGATGCTATAATTCTGGGAGGAACTTTTTTGTATTCCCAAATCTCATATTTCTCAACTGAAAACAGGAGAAAGGCAATGCTAAATTGTGTCTATAGTGCTCTAAGATCTTCATGCTAAAGATGTTATAAACAGCACAGATACATCAGATTTATTACCAATTGGGGGGAAATCAGTGACTTGAAGAAAAAGAAGGCATGCTGTAACTCAGATATTTAGGTCTTTCTTAGCATTTCTTGATTTTAGAAACATTCACCTGTAAACAGAAACATTCTATATTTTAAAAACACGTTATAGCTATTCCAGTAAAGTTTTCCTTAAAGAAGAATGGCTAAGGAAACAAAAACTAAATTTTTAAGACTGAATCAACAGGTATTTATTTTAAAAGGTACATAATCATCTCTTCAGTAAAGTATAGCAGTAAAGACACTGCCCTCCCCCCAAGGTAGAGAAGCCATAAGAAATGTGGATCTACCACCGACTTAATGAATAATCCAGCTTTGATTTCTAGTTACACTGGGCAAAAACTTCAAAAATCATTAAAGTAGTCCTTTATGCATCATTCCTACTATGACCTTACAGAGAAAATCGTTTCCCCTTTATATTCATTTGTCAGTCATTTATTGAGCACATAAAATATGCCAGATGCTATGTTGGACAAGACTTAGACAATGAAAAGTAAACAGATCAGCAACTTTGTGATAATGTGCTGTGGTGAGAACAGAATGATGGGATAGGCATCGTCTAGGCAAGGGGGACCACTTTGAGTTGGATAATATGCTTGTCCTCAATATGACTCCATTCAGGTTAATTTCTCCTCAGTGTCCTTCTCTGTTCTGTACCACAGTGGGGCTGACCTTGGCAGGTCCCAATCTGCAGGCTTTTATGTGAGCCAACTTACTAACTTACTGCTGGGCTGAACCAGTGAAATCACTGGCCTGACACTGGAGTGCTGGAAGGAGGGAGAAATTAGTGCATTTCTGCGCTCTCTCCCTACTTGGGGTGGTGTCTCAGCAGAGGCTACATCTCTTCCCTGGCTCTCGTCGGTCATGCCTGACGTGGTTCTAGCTTCTATTGTGGTCCTGGACTTCAGTAAACCTACCTTCTCTTTTTGTCCCTCCCGCCAAAGGTTGATTGTGGCTTCCTGCTGTCGCTAATCTCCAGGTTGTGTTAACATCTCTTTTTTGGCTTCTCAGCATTTCCACCCCATAGGTAACCAATACCATGTGTTAAATCTCCTATTTTAAATACTTAGGAGTGGTTTCACTTTCGTGGGTGGGCTCTGACTATTCGATGTAAAGCTATACCGAAGAAGTGAGATTTAAAATAGGAACTCGAGAACTAAAAGGCTCCAGACATCTGATGCTCTAGAAGGAGAACGTCCAAGCTAACAAACATTAAAGTCCACAAAGCACGAATAACCTCAGGCTCTTTAAGGAGCATAAAGCAAGCCAGTGTGGCTGTGCCAGCATGTGAGAAAGGAAAGTGATCAGTTGACGCCAGAGAGGTAAATGGATACAGGATCACATAGTTTCCAGTTCTAAGTATGAGAAAGATGTCCAGAGATGCTTTGATTTGAATTTTTAAAAGATTATTCTACTTACCTTGTGGATAATGCATTCAGTGTGAGAATGGAAGACAGTCCAGAGTAGTAGCTGAGGAAATGGAGAAAAGTAGGCAGGTTCATTGAGTTTTTAGACAAGAAGAGTTTTATAGACAAGACCCAACTTACTAGTGGCATCAACATCAATGACAAGAGAAAGTGAACCAGGGATGACTTTGTTAAATTTTGAACTGAATAACCAAGTGGACTCTGGTATTCTCTATTGAGAAAAAGAAAAAGGAAGAAGAGTCTAAGGAAGGGAAACAGAGAAGTAAGAGTTTGGTTTGGGTCCTGTTAGATTGAAGTGCCTCTTAGACCTCCAAGTGCAGATGTATAAGAGACAGTGGGTATATGAGTCTAGAGTGAAGGGGAGAGGTTAGAGCTGGAGATAGAAATTTAAGAATTTGTTGCACGTGAGTGGTTTTTAAAACCACAGATCTGGATAGCATTGCTTAAGAAGAGAATAAAATGGGAAGCAATTTATTACAAGCCATCAGTGATTATTTTAAACACGGGATTTTGAAGGAAAAAGTTATTAGACATAGCTATTTAAAAAAAAAAAACAACAGACTTTCTAAAGCACCAGTAGAAACATTTTGTATGTGTGTTAAAAAAATAATCTGCGAATCCAAAGTCTAGTGTTACATAATTAATTTGATTAACGTAGACAGCTTTTCAAACACCACAGGACCCATGACATTGCCTGAATGGTGTTTGCCATTTACATGCTCCAAGTGAAGCACATGCTAATTAGAACTCTTTTCCTTCAAAGACATAAATTTCCCCAGGAAATCAATCATATTTGATGTATTGTCTGAAATGTGTGTATAAATATCAACTGACCCTGAATATTATAAAGCTTTAACAATTTATCTTTCATTTCCTCCATCCCTACAAGAACAAGGAATATATCTTTCAGATACTCTTGACGATCTACACTGAGAAGTCTTTAGCTTTTTACTGTCTTTGACATTCCATGTGCAGTCAGTTGACCAAACAGAACACTTACTTCATGCAGCTCATCTGCTCTTCTTTAGCCATCCTGCTCCACTCTAATCTGGTGGTTCTCATCTGCTGTCATCTGGACCACCTTCCTCCTTCTGGGCAGCCCTTCCCAACATCACTCCCTTCGAGTGTGCTCTCACTGCCATTCCCCAAGTAACGTATCGTCCTACTACCTGGAACTCCTAGAGTGACTTCCTCCTCATTCCTCATCACACCTATGTGTCTACTCCTCCAAAGGAGCATCCACATGGCCTTGCCCGAAAGTCCAACCTCCCGACATCTTCAAAACATCACTAGCTACTTGTGCCCACAAGACCCCAGATGATTTAGGGTCAAATAGTTTTACTGCACTTTGTTCAAATGTGTTTTTAAGCATTCAGGGAATGAAAGGTGTAGTTCCCAAATAAAGACTAGAGTTTATTTTAAAGATTTAGAATTATAAAAGAAGATGCATTACAAATTGAGTAATGACAGTGTAGAGAAAGGGAAAGTAAACTGTATGCGTCAGCCCAGAGTGTGTTTCCTGGCTGCTTTCTCCTCATTGAAAAGATCAGGGGTTGGAGGATGGCTTTAGCAATATAGAGAGTAAGATTTCTTCCACCCTATTTTTCTGATCATGAGAAGAAAAAAGAAAAAAACTAAACAAAGGCATTCTAAGTGTGGAGAAGCCATTAATATAAGCTTTCCCAAAGATCATAGGAAAACTATTTCTGAACGAGAAATATAAATGTTGAGAACTAAGAAATAGGAGAAAACCATCAAGAGATCTCAAAATAAACACCAGATAAAAGCAAGGAAATGTTTACACCTCATACGGTGCAGCTGGGCACACACAGGTGAGAAGAAATGAGAAAGCCCTGGAACGGAAAGTTAAAGTGTAGCATGATGAAAAAAAATAAAATAAAATAATTTTGTTATTTTCTCTTTCATTTTAAAGTTATATGTACACCTATAATTGTAATGATTACAATTATATACACATATATAATTTTAACAGTGGGCTCCTGAATTTCCCTTAAAGAGAAAAACTATCCTTGTGTAGGAAAATATCTTGAGATGTTGCTTTGGATGGAAAAAATGAGCCCCCTGCAAAAACATGAGGTGTAAAAGGGCAATTTTTTTTAACAGATTGGATAAGCTGTTCTTCACAAACAGCTAACAGCCATGCAATGATTGGGGTAGTGAAGAAGAGAATAGAGGGAAGAAAGTTAAGAAGAAAATAGAGGAGCTAATAAGAAGCATGGAAGGCTGCAAAGCCTATAGAAGAAGCAGGGCTCCAGGACACAGCCCGGGGAATCTGGTCAATGGCCTGGTAACAGCGACCGGTGGCCACAGACGGTAGCTGCGCTGGTAGTGAGCACAGCATAACCACGGGGTTGTGGAACCACTGTGGAATCACTGTGTCATACACCTGAAACTAACGTAACTACACTTCCACTTAAAAAAAGAAGAGGAGGGGTACCTCAGTCAGTTGAGCGCCTTAGTCTTAGTTTTGGCTCAGGTCATGATCTCAGGGTGGTGAGATCAAGCCATGCATGGGCTCCACTCAGGGTGGAGTGGACTTGAGAGTCTCTCCCTTTTCCTATGCCCCTCCCCCTTTGCTCCTCCCCCTGGGTCCCTTCCCTCCTCCCTTGTCCCTCCCTCACCTTCCTTCCCCCTCTCTCTAGCACACTTGAATTCTCTGTCTCTAAAAATAAATAAATAAGTCTTTTAAAAAATTAAAAAGAAAGAAAACAAAAAAGCAGGGTTCTCTGAGAAAGTCCAGGGGTGGGAGTGTTGTGGTTCATTTATGAACAGAGTTTTCAATACTCAATTTAAAGTAATCTGGGGTGCTGCAACAGAAATGTCCTGCATGGCCCTAAACCTGCTCTAAAGTCCGCCAAGGGTCTTAGAAAATAACAAAGTAACAGGCTTTATTCAAGTTTAGAATGGCCTGGAGCAGAAACAAAAGAGAGCTTTTGTTGAAGGGGGTTGGGGAGCATAAAAGCCTCTCCTTCATCATGATTTCTAGATATATTGGGAGGAACAATAAGAATGTGGAATGAGAATAGAACTTTTTATTTAAACCTTAAAGAGATGACCTCCTTGATTACAAAAATCAAAAGTGTCGGTAGAAGCACTGAGACACAGGCATGCCCAAAAGTTGGTAAAAAGGTAAACTAGAACCACTGTTTTGGAAGACAATTTGTCAAAAACTATCATGTTTTAAAATGCATATATCTGTGGACTTGATATTTCCACTATCAGGGATTTATCACATAAACATTTTTGAAGGTGTTCAAAAAGGAATTTATCCAAGAATGTCCACTAAGTATTATTTGCATTTAAAAAATTGGAAGGGCCATCAGTAGAGGAAAGGTTAAGTGTGTTATTAAATCCATGCAGTGGTTTAGCATACATCCATTCAAAAGAACAAAGTAGTCATTTGTGTATTGATATATAAAAAGCTACAATTACATTAATTAAAAAATAAGCCAAGCACAGAGCAGCTTTATGATACACTCCCAATACCTACTGGAAAGAAACAGGATATATATATATGTACACATATGCACAGATTTCTGAAAGAATATAAGCACACGCTTAAAGATCATCGACTATATGGAAAATGTATTAGTTTCCGAGGGCTACTTTAACGAAATACCACAAACTGAGTGGCTTAAAGTAAAAGAAATGTATCATCTCACAGTTCTGGAGTTGAGAAATCAGAAATCAAAATGGTGGCTGAGCTTTGTCTGTCTGAGGGCTGTGAAGGAGAAGCAGTTCCATGCCTTTCTCGTAGAATCCAGTGAAGGTGGACAATCCTTGGTGTTCCCGGGCTTATAGATTCATCTCTTCCAGTCCTGTCTCTAACTTCACATGACCTGTCTCTAGGTTTTCACATGGCCTTCTTCTTTTAAAGACAATATTCCTATTGGAGTAGGGCCCATGCAACTCCAGTAAGATCTCATCTAACGAATTTCATCTGCAGCAACCTTATTTCCAAATCAGATCACATTCTGAGGTATTGGGGTTATGACTTCAACATAGCTTTTTGGAGAGAAAAATTCAACTCATAACAGAAGGATATGGCCATCTGAGCTTAGAGGAAACCCTAAAAATTGGTTAATAAGACTACTCGTGAAGTGATGCAGGCATGATTAAGTGTTTTATGGTCCTGATCCCTTCTAAGATAAACATTTAGACAACAAATACCACGCTGTATAAACGGATTGTCCAAAACTCAACATTCAGCCTTCAGTTAATTTTAATGATGTTTCTCTCCCTCACTCAGACTTCCTTTCAGCTGAAACAAGCATGAGGTAAAAACTTAATTTCCCTCAAATGGTATTTTTATTTCATGGAGTCCCAGAGGCAAAAGAGCCTTTAGAGGCCTTTTTGTAGATGTCTGTAGTGCGTGACAGTGTCTTCAGCAGAAGGCCAGTCTCTGCCTAAAGGTCCCCAGGAAAGACAAACCCATTACTCCCTAGAATAGCCCTTTCTGTGGCAGGATATTCCTGATGGTTAGAAAGCAGACGCTGAGCCAAATTCCACCTCCCTAAACTTCCCTCACCATTATGTCTTTGGTCAGCCGTCAAAATCAGCATGGTCAGCCATGCAATTTTGAGCTTTACAAAATTGCCTATATATTTAATATTTAATATTTTAAATTATACACGCATATATATGTGTAAGAAGATATTTTAGAAAATGTCCTAAAATATATGAAAAATATATTTGCATTCATTTAAGCTTCCAAGATATCTGGGGATATCTTTGGGCTGTATTCCGTGTCTTACCCGAGTGGCAATTATAACCCAATGTCTTAGAGGTAAATAGCAAAAAATCAAAAATTTAGAAGCAATAACTAGATAAAGGCAAACAGTGTGCCAGCAGAAGCCGACATGAAAGCAAAGGCATTGAGAAACACCAATCAGCTACCGAAAAAAACAATTAAGTGGCCACATTCTCATTGATATCGATTCTTGCAAATACATCTGCAGGCAGAAAATGCTCATCATGTAATTTGATTAACATTTTTATAAGAAAATACCTGATAGAAATATAAATTCGATGACTTTTCTTTGAAAAGTCAAGTCTTTTTGTCAGGATGTTCCTAAGGAGATATATTCTCCTGAGGAGAACGGAAAACAACAGCAATAACAACAACAACAACAAGAAAGCAAGTTTATGTACATAGGAAAGAGCTGAAAGCTTTGAAAATAATAGGGGGAATTTTGTGGGAATTTTGCCAAGAAATCTCTTCCAAAAACTTAAATGCTTCAGGCAGCTCGGACAAGGCATGGATTCTGCGTGTGAAAGGATTCCATAAAATTGTGACAAATTGTTCCATTCACAGTTACTCTGCCAGATTTCGTCACACACTCTGAGAGATGTTAATAAATGTATGTCAGCTTGTCATTCCTTAACAAAATACTCCCTTCACCCAAACAAATAGGCTCGTTTGAGGCTACAATGGCCATCTTTGTCTAAGAAATACTCGCTCAATTGGTAGATACATGCTGTTTGCTTGGGATATCGATTCACACAAAAGCCACAATGATACATCTTTGGAAATATGAAATATCTCCCAGAGGTGCTTCAGGAAAGTGGGATCCTGAGTCACTGGGACTGTCAGCAACTGCCAGAAAATCAAACCTAAGGAACTACTAAGAGGAAGTTCTAATAAGACAAACAGAGCTCAGCATCAAAGTCATTTGGCCACCCAAATGTGCAGTGAGGTAACTCAAAAAAGTGAGTGTCCAAATTTACCCTCTTTCTTCATTGTTTGTAAAGGATAGCATTTCTTCACTACTTCTCTCTCTCTCTTTTTTTTTTTTAGATGTTGTTTATTTATTGTCAGAGAGAGAGAAAAAAAACACAAGGAAGAGGAGGGGCAGAGGGAGAAGCAGTCTCACTGCTGAGCAAGGAGCCCTATGTGGGGCTCTATCCCAGCACCCCAGGATCATGACCTGAGCCGAAGGCAGACGCTTAACTGACTAAGCCACTCAGGCATCCCTCTTCATTACTTCTATAATTTAAAGACTCTCCCAAGATAATTAAGGTCTCAAAGTGATAACCTCCCAGAAAAAAAAAAAGCATCACTTAAAATATAAAAATCCTACCTTTACAATAATATTTGTGACTGACTTGCGGTAAATACTAATGGCGAAGCCATCTATGAGCACATTAATGATACAGTTTAATCAGTGTTAAAAAAAGGTACTATTATTTAGCTCTTTCTAGAATTCACATTTCAAGAATGGTTTGTGGGTTACTTCCTTGTTTTTCCCTTAGCAATGATTATTGTAGAATTACTCATAGCTGTAACATTTAGAAAGAAATAAAATCCAGAAAGAATGTAAAAGATTGGATACCTGAATAAAGTCGTGGTAAAAGAAGGGAGTAAATGTGTCAGGATATCCACTAAATTCCCAGAGGACACTGTAGCAGGTAGCTGACTGAAATCGTGTTTATCTGGAGGGATGCACACTTTGTTTACTCACAAATCGCCAAAACATCTATTTTAGCACAGTTGTGTCACCAATGTCATTGTAACCTGCCCTTACTCACTTTTCCTACTGGCTCAGGGATAGGGTTTTCTCCTCTTGGACTGAACATTCTGCTATTCTTCTAAGAGATACTTTCCAACTATTGTCTCTCACTTGGCTGAACCCAGCAAGAGTTGGTTTGAGACTGGGTTTTACAACATCAGGGGTTTTGCCTGACAATGGCTAATTTGGGGTTTGGTGTTGACGTCATGGCCTATGAGAACATGGAGGGTTGCCACTTTCCAAGTTTTCCTAATTGACGGATGACGCCTCCTGAAACAAGAATCCCTGTTTTTCTTTTCAATGATCCCCTCCCCTCAGTTCTGGTGGGGCAGCCTATGAGACCTAATTAAAACCTGTTATTTCTATACCACCAAACGAGAAGTCAAACTCACTTGTCACCTTTACCACTTACGCTGTCAGAGACACGGGTAAGTGGACGGGCGTAAGGAGTTTATCCCCCTGCACCCTATCTTCTTTATTTGGGGAAAACACACACACACACACACACACACACACACACACACACACACACACACTGTTCCTACACTACTCTCCTTCTTCCATGGCTCTATTCTCTCTCTTCTCTCCACGCCAAGAAACTTTGTCACTGGGAGTTCTTTCAGTCCTTGCCCCTCATGCTCTGTAGGTCTAGCTCAAGACTCTAATTCTGTTCTATTCCTTCACAGACTTGGTGTATGTGTTGTGTCTGTACTTAACTTACACAAGTCATAATTCATGAACCCTAAGACTCCTTTGATTGCAAGGCGCACCATTTTATCTACTCAAATAGAATGAAAATGCTACCAGTTTAAAAAAAAATCTATGCGCACCATCGTGTGTAGGACACATTCTAACTTCAGAAATGTTAAAACTGTGAAGAAAATTTATCTTTGAATTGATGAGCTATGGTAACTTAAGGCAAAAAAGAAAAGAGAAAAGCTTTAAATATCCTTATTCAGGTCATTACTTGAACTGCCAGCTTTCTCCCAGTTTGGTTTCCTGATTGTCTATAGTCCTGCCTATCTCTTCTTTCTCTTGATTTCTTTAATGCCAAAAAAAAAAAAAAAAAGCCTACTATAAGCAGGTCCTATGGTAGGTGCTGGGGCCACTAAGTAAACAAGAGAAGGTCTTTGTGCTCAAGATGCTTTTGGTTTGGGGCATGGATACAGAAAGCTGCTGAAGAATTACAATAACGTGACTGTCACTCTTCTAGACAGAGCACAGAACCCTATGGGAGCAGAGAAGGACCTGACCCTGTCCAGCAGAGCTGATGGAGAGCATTCCAGAAAGGCAGCATCTGAGCCAAGATCTCTAAAACAAATAAGAACATTTGGCCATTCAAAGGGACAAGGCAAATGAGGAAAGGAGAGATACTCAGGTGAAGAAAGGAGAGCTACTCAGATAAAGAAAACAGGAGGCAGCAAAAGAGATGTCAGCATTGTGTTCTGGTAAATGCAGAATTCTGGAAGACTGCAGGACAGGAAGAAGTGAGGTGAGCTAGGAGCAGCCCCCTGAATGGCCTTGTCTACTTTGCAGAGGAGCTGAAAATTATTTCTGAGGACATGGTAAACCAGCAAAGGGCTTAAGCATAAAGTGGCAAGATCAGTGAAACCCTTTATTTTATTTTAACTTGTCTTACCTTCACTTTGTGAGGATCGAATTAATGAGAAACAATAATCTGGATCTTCCCTCTGTCTTGGCTTCTGAAATTGCACCATGATTGCACCGGAGAACCACTTTTGTCTTTTCCTTCTAGAGATGCCTATCTATCCATTTGATTCATTTGCTTTAGTACTTTATAATTTCTTCCCTTTACTATCTCTTTCTGAAAGTTCCACCAGTTAGATATTGACTTCCTAGATTCATCTTCTATGGTTTTTATCTTCTTTAAAATTTCCATCTCCCTGTCTTATGGTTCTACTTCTGGGAACATTCCTAGAATTTATATTCCAACCCTACTACTCATATTTTTTTGGGAGAAACAGCACTATCATATTTTGAATTTCTAAGAACTCTATTGGTTTTTTTTTTCTTTACCTCTATGTGTTCGTGTTTATGGACTTAATAGCTTCCCAAGAATATTCTTCCCAAAGAATATTAATAAACAGTTTTAGCATTTGTGTGATCCTTGCATTATCTCTATTTTCTTCTTTTTCCCTGTTTTCACCTTATTTACTTTGGTTCCTCACTCCATGATGAGGATTCCCCTTAACTTTCTGGTAATCCAAAGTTGTTCACAGTGAAGAGTGGAGCTTTACAATCTGAGTGGAAGCTCCGTGCACACATGCAAAGTTAGCGGACTTCCTTTTGGGAAAGTCTTGTAGAAGTGGCCATTTTATCAGGGCTTCCCAACCTCTGGTCTATTGGGGTCTTTTAGTGATTCTGTGTTTTTACAAAAATAACATTCTAATCTTTTGTCTTTGGGCAGCATCCTGATTGTAGATGGTGTGCATATGAAGGAAAAGGGAATTGGAGGATCAAATCATTCTAGAAGTTTCTAATAAGAGCAAACTTTTATTAGTTCCCTTGTGTTGAGCTATCCATTGTCACGCCTGGTGCGGTGTCTTCACTCATCTGTCACCTTCACTCATCTGTCACCACGCCTGGTGTCTTTGAATCACCAGCCACTTTCATTCAGTTTCTCTAGTTAATAAAGGATGCTCGGGTCTCTTGTGGTAACGATGGGCAAAGAGTGGGAGGTGTTGTAGGCATGAATGTTCTGTTCATGGCAGGCCCTGGGGAATTAGAAGAACTTGTTAAGGCTCCATTCTTTGGGGAGAGGACCAACTTAGATAATTTTATCATCCACTCCTTAGTCCATCCCCATTCCTCAACTCTCCATCTACCACACCAACTACTTCTGGGAGCTAAGCTTCTCCTGCGTTCTCAGTGTGAACTGCTTTTACAACAGTTACTAGGCTACCTGCATGGGCATGAGGTCTGGATACCTCTGCCCTAATAAGTCAAGGTCTACATCTTCATCTACTTTCTATCCCTCAGTGATTTGTTCAAATAGCTTGCCTTCTTCTGTTCTCTTTGTCCTTTTAGGTTTATAGTCTTTTATTCATGTAAGTTTAGTGGGGACTTGGGAGATAGAGGGGGATAAACATGTGAGTTCAATCTGCCTTCTTTAAATGAATATTGTATTTGCAATTTAGATTTGCGACGCTTTAGCTCAAATAATTCCTTAGGCTCATGTATGGAATAAACATAGTTTCTGAACCATAAATCAATAAGCATGATATGAACATTATATGAGACATTTGAAGTCAGAGTGATCCTGGAAAATTCAAGTGCATGATCATAGTTCCTCGCTAACACCTACTCTCTGCTTTCTTGTTTTTGGCCTCAGTTGAATTTTCTAAAGCCCTGAGTCAAGATGGAATAATAAGATGTCAGAAAAACTTGAACCCAAGCATCTCTCATTCACAATCCCATCTTTCTCACTCTGATCCCCCAGATAGGTTCACCAATATTTCAGGGAATTTACACACATGACTCCAGAATTTGGCAGATTTTAATCTAGATAAGGGTCAACATTTCCACTCTCAACTCAGAAGGACATATTTTTGTTACGTCTTCACATGTGGCCCAGCACAACTGAACCAACAACCAAGATTTTTAAAAATCTGCACTTTGCAGTAGGTTCAGTTGGTTAATTTGTACTTACTGTTCTCCTGCTCGATTGTTTGATTTCTTCCTTTTCCCTTGTAACCGGCTCAATAAATGCATTCCCCACCGGGCAAGACCTGGAGAGACTCTCAAACACTAAGGGTTTAAAAATATATACATAAGTATCTTCCTTAAGGAGGGGAGCTATTTTATTTAAAATGTCTTGATAAACCTTTGGTGTGGATAAGAACCTGAGGGCATGAATAGGCTGGCACCAAAGAAATACAGTTATCTCAGCACGTCCCCAGCAAGAATTTAAAAGCTTGCAAAGACAGTAGGAAGCACACAAAAGGGGTTTCTAAATCACTCTGCATATGAAAAGATTGGAATTCAAAGATAGGAAAGAGTATGGCTCTGCAAAGAGGCAAAGAATAAGACCTTAATGATAGGGATGTCTAATATTCAAGTATGTGTATGTGTACATGTCACAATAAATAAATATGTATTTTAATATTCATTAATATATTATATATGTATATGTCAAAATAAATCCCATTCGTTTCTACACACCTTCAAAAAAGATGCGCAAATATCTCAATGTAGGTGGATTTCCCAAGGGAGTTAGAGTGAACAGAGCAAGGAAGAATGTTGAGTTTGACATGGTACAAAATAGAGGTGGCAGATGAGGAACAGCAGAGTAAACCAGGAACTGAAGGGGGAAAAAAAAAAGAGCAGAAACATGAACTCCAAGCCAGCAGTGGCCCAGAAAACTGTAAATCATCTCCCCCGAAAATCCACAGAGAGACAGGAAGGAACTCAAGGTTCCCACTCTAAATTCATAATACATCAGCTGACATCTGGGTTAGTTTTATGCTATGTCTCAGAGCCTAAAAAAAGGCCAACAAAACTTGTAGCTTGCTGAAGGAGGGCACATCTTATACTCTATCTGCTTTTTTTTTTTTATCTTTTTTTCCCCCAAATATGTTTATTTTATTTTTTCAGTGTTATAAGATTGATTGTTCATGCACCACACCCAGTGCTCCATGCAATACATGCCCTTCTCGATACCCACCACCAGGCTCACCCAACCCACCTCCCCTTCCCCTCCAAAACCCTCAATTTGTTGCTCAGAGTCCACAGTCTCTCTATCTGCTTTTTTTTTTTTTTTTTTAAAGATTTTATTTATTCATTTAACAGAGAGAGAACACAAGCAGGCAGAGAGGCAGGCAGAGGCAGAGAGAGGAGCAGGGTCCCTGCGGAGCAAGGAGCCCGATGTGGGACTCGATCCCAAGACACTGGGATCATGACCTGAGCCAAAGGCAGTTGCTTAACCAACTGAGCCACCCAGGCTTTTGATGAGGACCAAACTGAAAAAGTCTTTCACCTAAGTAAGAACACAATAGAATGCCTCAGGAAAACTCCTTTGCTGAAAATGTCCCCGGGGTAAATTGGGGCAAGGAGAAGCGGTATGGTGGAAAGAATGTAAGTATCCTGTGGGAGATCATACTGGATGGCCCCCAAGGTTCTTTAAGATCCTGAGCGTCTATGGTCCTAGGAGCTATGCAGACTCAGACCATTCCAATTTCCCCCAAATGTAACTAAAGTCAAACTGATGTTATGTATATGCCTCAAAGCTCTCTTAGCAAAGTTTAGCCACACCACATGGTAGTCCTTATTCTTGTTCAAGCCGCTGGTGGGGAAATGGAGGTCTTGCAAAAACTATTCCGGTATTTCCTGTTGGATACATTCTGTCGTTCTCTAAAAACACCAAAAGGAGAAATGAAGAGTCGACAGTGGAAAAGCTTCCAAAACCAGGAGGAGGTGGGCCAACTTGGAAGAGCAGGGTCAGCCTCTTACCCAGAGGTCTCCTTCTGGGCTGGGCCGGGTTTTCATGTCCGAGAAAGGGGTCGGCGTGCTGTTATTATTTGTATATGTGATGCTTTCTCAGAAGCACCCTCCGTGGACTTGGATTTTAATTCAAGATGCTGTCTTTATTTTAGGGATAAATCAGTAAAAAGGGTCGTCACTAACCTGTCATTTTCCTCTTCTATTTTAAAGCTCTCTGTGCATGGGAGTTAACTTCTCCCAAAACAAGCATTTGGAAAATTCCTGGTTAGGCCGCTGGCTTGTTTTGTGAATGATGTTTGTGGTAAGCTCTAACATATATAGCTGCCTTCTTCGTATTGCTGTCTTTTTCATGCATGTTTTTCTTATTTTGGCGTTTTTATGGAAGTGATTAAATATTATTTGGTTTCAAGCTGGTGTAGAAATTGTAGAGATGTAGAAAATCCTCTCTAGCTGAAATCCAACATACATATGCCCTCACAATTATCAACACGCATATGCATGAAGCATTCCCAAAGTTTGCCCTGTTTTACTTTCCTTCTTTCCCTCCCTCCTCTCTTTCTTCCCTCTCATCC
Organism: Nasua narica; assembly: GCA_028533885.1. Taxonomy (NCBI): domain Eukaryota; kingdom Metazoa; phylum Chordata; class Mammalia; order Carnivora; family Procyonidae; genus Nasua; species Nasua narica. The sequence goes on from CM052809.1 coordinate 111,101,701, forward strand.
TTCCTTCCTTCCTTCCTTCCTTCCTTCCTTCCTTCCTTCCTTCCTTCCTTCCTTTCTTGTATTGAGGGAGGGAAATGAAAGTAAATATGATTTCATATTTGGCTTTCTTTCTGATAAAAACAGCATTGTTTGGGTGCCCAGTCTTCCAGCTTTTACCCAGAGTTCAATGTAGAAATGCTGTTTCAAGTCTTACTCAGAATGACACATATTTTTGCAGAGTGTCACCTTCCAAACTTTCATTAATGTTTACATGTTTCAACAGCAAGTCAGAGTGGTATAGGAACTCTTAAAAGAATATTCTTTCCCCACCCCACCTTCCAAAAAATAAAATAAAATTAAGCTGAAAAGAAAGTAAATCCTGGTATTTTCGATGAAAAATTTAGGACACACTGCTTAGTATTTAGTAAGTTCCAGAAAGTACCCCCCAGAAGCAGAATGTTTTTTATTCTATTAAATCAGTTGTGTATAATGTTGTATCTAACAATTTCAGGAGAAACTGTATTTTGTTATTAGAAAATTCAACTTCTGTTGACACTGAGAGAAGGGGAGTATGAAAGAGTAAAATCAGGATTCATGCCAGAATAAATTTTTTGTGAGAAATTCCTCAGCTATCAGAAGACCTAAGAAGTCTATTCTGTATTCAATATCACTTGTAGACTTAATGAGAGAAAAAAAATCTATTTCATTTAATTACTTAGTTTAATTGGAATACTGGCTTCATCATTATATAATTCAGGAGTTGGATCTGCATAATATTTATGTGATAACTAAAAGGAGATTATATTTTTGAATATATTTTTTAAATACTCAATTTGTATATGTTATCATAACAATGATTGGAGGCATGTTCAAAAAAATTTTTTTACCTATCCATATTATTTAGTTGCTAGCAGATAAATATGAAGCACCTAATATTATTATTACATAGATTATAATCCGCTTTTAATTTCACAGTAACAATTGCTTTTGGATGGGTATTTATTCAGGCTCTGTAGATATATTATGTAACCAGTGCAAATAACAACATCTTTCTCTGCCTTGTTCTTATTTGTAATTTGGAGAAGGGTTAATAAGCATGAATCTTACTAACTAAGCAGGTTGAGGCTCCCCTAAAAAAGTAAGATGATCTCGGGCGCCTGGGTGGCGCAGTTGGTTGAGCGACTGCCTTCGGCTCAGGTCATGATCCCGGAGTCCTGGGATCGAGTCCCACATCGGGCTCCCAGCTCCATGGGGAGTCCGCTTCTCACTCTGACCTTCTCCCTTCTCATGCTCTCTCTCACTCTCTCACTTTCCTAATAAATAAATAAATAAATAAAATCTTTAAAAAAAAAAAAGTAAGATGATCTCCACTCAGAGTAAGTTAAACTATTTGCAATTTAAAATATACTATGATTTACATAAATTAATTGAAAGCAAAACATTTATGTTAATTTTCTTTTTTTATCAAAAATGTGTAATGATAGTATTTTATATAACATTTCTGTCATGATCGAGTTTATCTCTTTTATCATAACACGCAGGGCAGGTAATTTTCAAACTGAAGAGTGCTGCACACAGAGAGTAATTATTTGCCACAGGACACAAAACAGTGGCTGTGCCAAATTAGCCACAAAGTCAACTATACCCCGACCCAGTGTACCCTCTATCGGAATGGAAAAAGGACATTTTCTACTGAGGAACCTCAAACTTGAGCCGTCCTTACTTTAAATAAATTATTTTATGATTTTTGTGTCGTCATTAACATTTGTATTCTTTAAAATGACTATCTTCCATTATATTTTAAGAAGATCCATTCAGATAAATACCTTTACTTACTTCTAATCAATATAATACTTTTATGCTTTTAAAAAAAATCTTTTCGTTGTGTCCAGACTTAGTGGCAGTTCAGTGCGGGGACTATTCAATAACAATGAATAATTTTTGAATGGTGAATAATTCTTCAATAAGATTATTCCAGCCTCTAACATTTCCCAATCCAAAGAATCAGTTTTCACCTGATTCATCTCAGGTGAATTACTTTTTTGGATGAGTACCAAACTCTACTGTTGCCAACTCTACCTCTCTCCCCCCTCCATTCCCTCACATCATTTCCCCTGCTTGGATGGAAGGCTCTACCTCTCCCTAGGAGCTTCCCTCCAGACCCCCCTAACTGGTGAGCATTCCTCAGCTAAGAAGAACCAGATGGCCAAGAGGAGATGTTAATATTTCCCTCACGTGTCCTCTGGGCAATCCTTCTTCGCAGGGGACAGGTATGCTGATTTACCACTACTCTGAGATTTACACTAATCCAAATAACAAAGGACAGTTGTCCTATCTTGATGGCAGACATAAGGCAAAAGAATCCTACCTTTACGCAACAAAAAAACAACCGTTTTGGAGAACAACCTGTTCGGAGAAAGCCCTGAGTTGTCCTATATATTATTTATACAGTGCCATTTATTATACATACGATAGTACCAAAAGAATTTTTTGAGTCGACTAAAATATTTTAGGCAAAAGAGAAATAAAAGGCATTATGGTTTTACATTATAGTACTCAAAGATACTTGGAGATTAAAAAGTGTATGTATCGCGGGGTGCCTGGGTGGTTCAATCAGTTGAGCATCTGCCTTTGGCTCAGGTTATGATCTCAGGGTCCTGGGATTCAGCCCAGAGTCTGGGCTCCCAGCTCAGTGAAGAGTCTGCTTCTCTCTCTGCCTCTGCCCCTCCCCCTGCTGGTGCTCTCCCTCTCTCTCAAATAAGTAAATAAAATCTTTTTTAAAAAGTGTATGCATCTAACAAAATAAAATAAAAACATAGGTAAATTCATAGCATCTGTGCTAAGAGAGATATTAGGAATAATTTAAAGCTCAAATTATATCCTTCTTCCTTCTCCTTCATCAAATTAAGAGCTCATTCAGAGTAGTTCAAAGTTCACTGGGCAGGGTAATGAGAGAAGAATTGGTTTGAATTTCGGCACCTTCACAAGCACTAGAAGGAGTTCTCTGATTCATTCTCTGAGACTCATTTTTATCACCTTTAAAGTGGAGACAATTGTACCACTCTAATTTGCAACAAGGATATGAGGATCAGATGAGAATATTTTTGAAAATTTTTTAAAGTCGCATGCAAAAATGCAAAATCAACATTATCTTCATGAAGGTCAAAGTCCTATCCCATTCCTTTTCTGCTCTCTGGTTAGAGGTGCCGCTCCTGCTTGAGCAAGAAACAGAACGGGAAGAGAAGTGATGCACACCCCCCCACCGCCACCCTCAAGAGATCAGCCGGATCTTCACTAGGTAGAATTGCCTTCTGCAGTTATATTCTGACTACCGAAGATGCCACCAAAGAAAGTCTACATAAAACTTGGTAGATTAATTCCCTACCTTTATTTAGCTAGGAAGAAGAAAAAACAAACTCAAACATCTCAGCAGATAAGCACATGACAGCAATGTAGGCCCCTTCCTAGGGCTCAGAAGACAGACTTTGTACCTATTTGTTCTCCTCGCCTGCGTGGTGTGAAGCAAACAGGAAAGGCATGTCATTTTACAAATCATCTGACTCCAGCCCGAAAGCAGTAATCCAGAGAAACCAGAACTTGGGAGCGTAAGGGTATCAAAGAGGGGGCCAGGCCTGGGCCCTCTGATAAGACGTATGTTGAGTGGGGAGTGACTAATATAACTGTGTTGACCCTGGATCCTGAAGGTGCTCTTTGAAGCACGCACAGACGTCTGCGTCTGCTGGGGAGGGGAATTAGGGAAACAAAGCCCTTCTCTCAGTCAAGGGACACCATGATATCCAGAATCTGAATTTGCGGCTTCTAAATGCTGAAAGCATATTGGTTTTCCTATAAAATAGCTCTTTGTGGGAATCCTAGGGAGCGAAGCCATGCTTGTTTATCTACAGGCCCCAACTGGGGACCCAGAAGTACCCAGCTTATGGAAAATGTTAGGTGAATGAATGAGTGACAGAATGATGGACAAATGAACTCCATGAAATACCTAATGGTAACAGTGGTTTTTAATTTTTTGTATTGAAGAAATTTTCAAATGTAAACAAAACTAGAGAGGATTGTACATTGAACCCTTATATTCCCATCACTCTGCTTTAACAATTGTGTTTTGGGGCACCTGAGTGGCTCAGTCGCTTAAGCATCTGACTGTCGATTTTGGCTCAGGTCATGATGTCAGAGTTGTAAGATCGAGCCCTGCATTGGGCTCCACGCTGGGCATAGAGCCTGCTTGTGATTCTCTCTCTCCCTCTCCCTCTGCCCCTCCCTGCACCCCACTTACGCATTCTCTCTCTCTGTCTAAAAAACAAAAAACAATCTTGTTTTGTCTATTCCTTCTCAATTTGGGGGATGGAGTAGGTTATTTTAATGAAAATCCAAGATATCATCATTTCGTCCGTATGTACTATCTCTAATATATAAGGATAATGCATTTACACATTTGACAAAATTAACAATAATTCCTTAATACCTTGTAAAAATCCCAATTACTCTGCCTCAAAAATCTCTTTTAATGTATTATTTGTTAGACTCATAATCCAAACAAGACTCATAAAATTGCATAGTTTGTCTTTTAAAGTCTCTGTAAATCTATAGCAGTTCTTCCCACTCCATTCCTCTCTATCTTGTTAACACCATTGACTTGTTGGAGAAAGCAGGCTATTTATTCAGTATAATGGACCACATTATGGATTTTGTTGACATGCCTGGTGGTGTCATTTAATTTGATCTTTTATCCATATTTTCCCTAAACTGGTATATATATATATATATATATATATATATAGAGAGAGAGAGAGAGAGAGAGAGAGAGAGAGAGAGGCTTGATTAGATTCAGTCTACTTCAGATACACTTCACTGTTAGCTGTATACTTCCTACACCATCTCACAGAAGGGATCCTTAAAAAGCACCAAATGGTGGGAATCTATTTGGCCCTTTTATATGCCAAATATAGAACATAATAGGCTCATATTCTGGACCTACAAGAAACCAGATCCTCAAATTAAACAATATATACCTTCTCTTTTTGGTTTTACTTGTAATGATGGATCTGGATCTGTGCAGTATCTAAATATATACAGCTTTTCTCTGGAACCTGGGGCAAGAAGAACAGTAGAATTCATACCAGTTTAGCGGGCATTCCCCGCACTAAAGAAGGGGTGTCCCACGGGTAAGGATAAACATTTCCAGTTTGGAAGAGAAGGTGAGAAGGGAAAGCTAAACCATGCTTGGAGATTACAATGATTTGCTGATAGTTACTATCAATGAAACATACTGCTGAAGGGAAGGTAGAAATCATCAGGCTCCATTGGGATACGTGCTACAGGGAAAGTATATATCTGAGAAGAAGGAATAAGGATAAAGTAGTAGGGCAGCAACTTAAAATTGATTCGTTCCATTGGCTTTCTAGGATGCTGTAACAAACTCTCAAAACCTAGGTGGTTTGGGGAGCCTGGGTGGCTCAGTAGGTTAAGCATCCTACTCTTGATTTCAGCTCAGATCATGGTCTCAGGGTCATGAGATCAATTCCCACATCCAACTTGGTGCTGGGCATGGAACCTACTTGAGAGTCTCTCTCTCTCCCTCTCCCTTTGCCTCTCCCTCTGCCTCTCCTCTCTCACTTGCATGTGTGATCCCTCTTTAGCTCTCTCTGTCTCTCAAAAACACTCCTCAAAACAAACAAACAAAAAAACCTAGGTGGTTTAAAACAAGCGAAATTTATTCTCTCACAGTTCTGGAGGTTAGAAGTTTGAAATCAAGGAGGTGTCAAGACCCTGCTTCTTCCAAAGGCTCCAGGGAAGAACCCATTCTGTGTTTCTCTCCCTGCTTCTGTCAACAGCCTCAGTCCACCATGTACCTTGGCTTATAGCTGCATCATCCAGACCTCTCCCTCCATCTTTCTGTCAGCTTCTTCCCTGTGTGTCTGTGTCCAATTTCCCTTTTCTTATGAGAACACCAGTTGTTGGATTTAGGGCCCATCCTAACCCAACAGGACTTCCTCTTAAAACCCTATTTCCAAATAAAGTCACCTTCACAAGTTCCCAGTGGACATGAGTTTTTGGAGGATCCTACCCAACCTGATAAAATGATCAAAAACACCCTCTGTGAGAAGGTGACATTTGAGCAACTAAAATGGTTAGAGAACGAAACAGCCATGAATCTGGAGAAAGACGGTCCAGGCAAGGAGTAGCCTAGTGTGAAAGTCTGAGATGTGAACGGGCCTGGTGTGTGAAGTGAGTGAGGGGAAGATCGATAGCAGCAGCAGTGATGAAGGTAGTGGGGTGGAGGGAAGAGAAATACAGCCTTGCAAGCCAATTCCAAGGACAATGACTTTGACTCTGGTGGAGATAGGAATTATCGAAGGGTTCTAAACAAAAGTGTAATATTATTGGACATTTTCATGAGAACCAATATCTACTATATTGACTAGACTGTGAGAAGGATAAGGGCAGAAGCACTTAGAGGTTATTTCAATAACCCATGGGAGAAATTTGATGATGGTTTGGACCACAGTAGTAGCAGTGGAAGTAGTTAGAAGCTATCAGATTATAAGAATAACACATAAAAATGTTCCAGATTTTTCCCTAATAAAACTTAACTGTTTTATTATCAAGTCTTTTGTCACCTGTTCATATGCATTCCCAGAGAAGAGAGGCAAACACCAAAAGTTTAAGAATTGGTTTTATAAGAAAATCTTAAAGTGAGACTTGAGCATTTCCTTTTTCCTATAGTTAACATTGATAGCAACCATAGGGCCTGCTGTGTACCAAGAATTTGTTATTTTACATCTATACCTGTATCATTTAATCCTTGAGATAAGCATGCACTACCTGCATTGTTTTCCATTTCACACATAAGAAATGTAAAGTTTAGAGAAGTTAAGCACTGTGTCCAATCATATGAATAGCTAAGGACAGAACCAGGATTCTAATATATGTATGCTGAACCTCAAGCCCATGTGATTCTCATTGTACCACCGTGTGAAGCAGGAAAACAAAGTCATTGTTCAAGTATCTAATCATTGTGGTCCAGATCTTTAAACACCCTGTTCCAGGGAGACTTTACTTGGTGTTCTCCATATGTAGGTAGTTGATTAATCAATTTGACTGATTATTATTGACCAGGAATATTGTGAAAAGAGATCCTTCCATAGTCAACATACTAGGAGAGAACATGACTAGTCTATACCTTATTCTGGAGCTAAATGTGCAGATCTCTTTCCATCCCCACATTCATTGACTCATATGCCACCTTGAAATAACTACCCCATACCGGGGGTAATTACCAAGCATAGTAAATCAGAGCTTTTTTATTCAGAGACTTGATTTACCAACAAACTATTGCCTATAACTCAAATTCAATCACAGCAAAATATAAAGGGGTGGGGGGGGACGAGAGAGAGAGAGAGAGGGAGGGAGAAAGAGAGGGAGAGAGGAGGGAAAGAGAGAGACGAGACAGTGTTATCAAATTAGTGTTGTTAATGTCTAACATTAGTTTAAAAACTGCCTCAATATAAACCAAAATAACAGAATGTGTCCACTGGACAGATAAGCACATTTAAAGTTTATGATTACTCATTTCCTGGTTGGCCTCGGCAACAGGACTTTAGGACTTAAGCATTTTCAGCAACAACTGCACCCTTCTGGACCGGTTTTTCATCCATCCAAACCCACACCCTGCCTAGCCTTCCCAGGTGGTGTTTCTTCAGCAAACACACTTTTGGTGAGCTCAGTTCTTCCACGGAAGACTGGGGTAACAGCGATCCCAGGAGAGGCCCGCTGATGGGTTTCAGGAGCTTTGGCTTCTCTCCCAACAGAAGCTGGTGATGAGGTTTCTTTCCCTGGGTTGGCCTGGAGAAACGTTCTTTTACCAAAGATAGATTGAGGAGGAGAATCAGTCTCAATACTAACCAGAACAAGCATGCTTTCCCAGTCATGGTTGGGGGTAGGGGGAGAAAAATCAGGGTAGCTCCATTTAGAGGGAGTGACAATGTCTGAAAGCCAGGTAGAAATTGTTTCAAGGATTATTGGTTATTTGGGGTCATCCCCACAACTTGTATCTTTCACTAGTATTTCTCCTAAAAAATAGTGACTTATCTATTGAACCAACACACACACACACACACACACGTACACCCCCCCCCACACACAAACACATAGACCTGCTACCAACTTTGCTTCTACCCAATCTCTCTCTCTCTCTCTCTCTCTCTCTCTCTTTAAGATTATTTATTTATTTGGGGGAGAGAGATTGAGTAGGGAGAGGCAGAGAGAGAGGGAGAGAAAAACTTTAGTGGACTCCTCACCTGACACGAGACTTAATCTCAAGACCCTGATATCATGACCTGAGTGGAAACTAGTCGGATGCTTAACTGACTGCGCCACCCAGGTGCCCCTACCCAATGTCTCTTCAAACCTTCCTCAGAGAAACACTCCTTTTCAGCGGCTCTTTGCTGCTGTGCTCAGCCGTAGCGTATGACTTCCCATTTTCTCTCTCTCAGGGCCAGACCCAGGGTTAGGACAGAACTTTATCCTTATGGTCAAAGTCTAGGCACCAGAGACAGATGTCCTGGAAGGGGTGCTGTGGTCATGCTCAAAGCCAAAGAAATGAGTCCAAAGGAGTCCATTGATCCCGGGAGGGCAGGAGAACATCAGGAGCTAAGGTACAAAGCCAAAGTGGGACACAGAAGGACAAGGGGCCCACAGGCACAGCGGTCCCAGGAACGAGCAGGCAGAACGTTATCAGTGGGCATTCCAAAGCTGTGTTGGAGAGTTAATGTCACTTACAGCCTTTTCGTTTCTTTCTTTTTTTTTTAAAGATTTTATTTATTTATTTGACAGAGAGAGATCACAAGCAGGCAGAGAGGCAGGCAGAGAGAGAGGGGGAAGCAGGCTTCCTGCCGAGAAGAGAGCCCGATGTGGGGCTCAATCCCAGGACCCTGAGATCACGACCCAAGCAGAAGGCAGAGGCCCCAACCCACTGAGCCACCCAGGCGTCCCGCCTTTTCGTTTCTTTATAAAATTCTAACCCAGAGTTAGCATTGCATAGGGGTAAAGTCACAAACCCTGGAACCAGACTACCTGGGTTTGAAACCTGGCTCTGCCATTTACTAATTCTGTGACTTTAATCAGTTTCCACAGTTTCTTCGTCTATAAATGGAGGTAATAATAGGTTTTAACTCACAGCATTGCTGTGAGGGTTAAATAAATTAATATCTATCTATAAAATGCTTAGAAGAGCATCTGTAGAAAAAGATGTCAAACAAAACAATATTCATCCAAGCCTTAGGGGAAAAAAAATTACCAGTTTTCCTGGTAAAAAAATAAATTTATTTATTCTTCTTCCTTCTCTCAGAGAGAGTTCAAGAATTCAAGGAATTCTTCTCTTGAATTTGTGATTTATCACTCTATTTGTTTTTCTTAAAGACTTATTTATTTACTTGAGAGAGAGAGAGCGAGCAGGGGGAAGGGCTGAGGCAGAGAGACAGAATCTCAAGCAGACTCCCCACTAAGTGTGGAGCCCGATGCAGGGCTCCATTCCAGGGCTCTGAGATCATGACCTGAGCCAAAATCAAGACCCAGATGCTCAATTGACTGTGCTACCCAGGTGTCCCTGTGATTTATCATTCTTGCATATCATTATATTCATTTATATAAAGGGTTGTGTCTCCAAGTATAGAGTAATTTTATTGTTCATATTTTAAACCATATATAGATGGCATCATGCTTGCTGTATTCAACTGTATAATCTGTTCTTCCTCAGTTCATCTGTGTTGATATAAGCAGTTCTGGGTCATACATTTGTGTCATTCCTGTTATTGTTAGAGTATTCCCAGTGAATACATGCACCACAATTTGTCTATTCTCCCATTGATGGATGCTTCAGTTGTTTCTACTTTTTGCTATCATAAGCATTCTGAGACATATTTTTTGGCAAATACATGGGAGTTCCTCTAAGCTGACTTAGAAGTGAAATTTCTGATGTTTAGGGTAAGGTTATTTTCAAATTTACTTAATATTTTTAAAATCATTCTTTTAAGATATTGAGACAAATTCACATCATCGTCAGTGCTCTATTATGTGCTAACTGCTACTTGAAGTCCTTTAGACAGATCAACTTTTTCAATCCTCAGAATGACACTATGAAGGAAATTCTATTATTTCCCCCACTTTGAGAAGTACCGTGGTTTTCCACAGATCACGGAGCTGGTGAGCTACGGAGCTTGGATTCACGCCTGGAGACACACTTGTTCCAGAGTCATGCTAACTGCAAAATAGGATATTAAAAAAAGTCAAGGTATTCTGACCAAAAAGCATCACAAGGCAAATAAAAAGATTTCATTGAAGGAGGTAAGGCCTCATTAGATCCAGTATTTCCTCATCTTAACTAATTACATGTGCATAGACCTTATTTCCAAGTAAGGCCTAGTCTGAGATTCCATGCACACAGGAATCTTGGGGAGGAGAGACACTGTTCAATCCAGTTCGGGACCCCCTTCCACATCTGTGGCCAAAGAGAGGAGTCTGCTCCACTTCCCACAGGACAAGTCTTTAGATATTTGGAAGGAGCTCTACTATTCATAGATCTCTCTCCCTACCCTACCTCATATGTCCAAGGAGTCTCTTGCCTTCACTACACATGCCCAATTCAGTCAGGCCACACTGACAGAGCCCCCGGTAGCTCTCAGTTCCCAGGAAGTACCCTCACCAGCCCAGGAGCCCTGCTCTGGATGCCGTTGGTCTGCAGATGAAGGAGCCTCCACACTCCACAACAGATGCTGTTTTCTAGGCGTGGACAGATCCAGACAGCATACAGTGAACGCTACAAGTTGCCAGTAACCCCTATAATGCCGTTTGGACCCTGCCTGCATGAGCCATACCTTCTAGATCATTCAGAAAAGCTGAGTCATAGCTCTAACTCTGTCCCTAGCTCTATAAACAGAAACAAATCAAAGTTTCTACATAAGTGTAGAAAAAGTTTCTTAACCCTTAGAAAAAGTAATACTTGCCCCAACCTGTTGGGCAATAATGTTGTGAGGACAAATATCAGATTGGTACAAAAGACTCAGATAAAATCCTCAGATAAAAATGGATAGGAAGAATGTGGCTATGCACCCAGAGCATAATGGAATGTGACCTTGTTTTACGGCATGGGGTCCTTTAATAATCCAGTGACATCTACCGTGCACTGCCTCCGAAAATGCACATAAGCATGCGTGTACACACATGTAAGTTTCCAAATAGTTGGGGAGTCCAGACATGGATTCTCCCCATTCTCTAATTAAGAAGTGATTTTGAGCCCGAGCATTAAGTGACTACAGAAAATGATATTCCTTCCTGATTCACAGATGGCTTTTCTGGTTTAGAAGTGAGGCTGTTTGGCTGGTCTCAGCACAGCGTGTGGCCGTGGTTGGAGCGGAGTAAAAATATTTTGGGACTGAATTCAGGGTCTGTGGACAGTGAGGCACCTTCTCAGTAGTAGCAACAGAACTCCAAAGTACAAGAGGTGGGGCTCCCGTCCCCTTGTCTCACTTTCTGCCTTTTCCCCCCTTTTAATGTCCCCATTTCGGCAGAAACTGACTCAACTCTCTTTGGACAGATGAAATCGATCCATTAAAGTGATCTCACTAATCTGGGAGAAAATCAGGCTCCAGGACTGTTCCACAGGAGAAGTCAGCCTTAAGAAGTTGCCCGCAGCCAAAGAAGCATAGTTATCTGACATGTGAATTACTAGACAGTATTTCTTCTATAGGTGGTAGAAATAATTTAGGACAAGAACACCTTTCTAGTAATGTATGTTTTCCGTAATTTTAACATAGTTTACAGTATTCGTATACAGTCTCAAATGCTTCAAACTCTTTTCATTGAATATGATCTCCTTTGTTTGTACTAAAAACCAAAACAAAACTGGAAGACAGGGAATGCCCATTTGATAGATAAGGACACTGAGCCCTTGAGAAGTTAGGCCACTTGCCCTAAATCTTGCAGTTAGTAAGAGACGGAGCCAGGACTTTCACCCAGATCTGATCCTAAATCCCACTTTCCTATGCTAGATCATAAAGGTAAGCATGTAGACAATATCCAATTTCAGTTTTCCAATGGCCCCTTTGAAGTCAAGATCTAGTATGACTTCAGGGATAGTAGAGGGTTATCCCAGGACCTGGAAGTCACATAATTCTTCTCTTACTGGGTATACTTAAGCTGGGTACATGGTAGAGTTGACAATTGCCTCCAACTGATCAAAAATAAGAAAAAATATCTGTCCCTATTCTTATTGATGACTGAGATCTCTTTAACAATGAGCAGTACCTTTCATGCCACAATAAGACACAGGATTGGAAATGAAAATATCTGAGTAGAGGTCAGTGCAAATGGCTGATAGCAGATCTCTCTCTGAAAACAAGGCTTAACAGGGGAGAGGATAAAGAGAGTCACCACCAAAGCCAGGACTGTGTGAAGCTACCGAGAGCCAATGGAAGAGAGAAAAGCCAGTCTAAAGACCAATGGCACCTGCTTCCTGTCATCTTTGCCTTTCTCCCTCTCCACTGAGCTCTCCTCACTCAGAGAAGAATGGAATGAATATGCTTTTGGCTGCCAGAGAACTCAGTGTTTCCCAAAGTGCGGTCCCCAGGGCTACAGCATCTGGATCACCCAGAAGTGGTGGTTAAGCACGCAGATTCCCAGGCACTTCACGCCTTCCCCTTCCCCGCTGACCCACTCACACACCTTTCCAGTCCTGATCTCAGGCTGGGGCCAGGAATTCACCCTTGTAGCAAGCTCCCAGAATGTCTGCTGTAAACAGGAATGTTTGAGAACTATTGTTCTAGAGGCCCAATTAGATCATGAGAACACCGATGAATATTCACTTCTGAATGATCTTAAGGAAAATACCTCAGTGAAAGCTATTTTATGAATTTCCATGATCTTAAAATCATTGGTGTATTTTTTTTAAATTATGCAACCCTGTGCATATACCATTTTGGTTAGATACACAAATGTGATCTCTGTATATCTGCATACAAGCTATTTAATTTCTTTTCCTTTTTTGTACAGGTCTTACCCCCTTTCCTCCCCTGTCTATTCTCATCTCCATGAGGTCCCCCGTAATCTATAATATAATCCAATCTGTAGTCTCCTTTATAATTATGCACACACACACACACACACACACACAGATAGGTGTTGCTTTTCATGTTACAAAGACAGAAACATATTTTACATTTTTTTTCTGTATCTTGTTTTTCTTGCTCAACAATATCTAATAGAGATCCTTCCATGTTACAAGGCTTAACTCTGATTTATTCTTTTAAATGATAGCATATGATTTCACAGTGCAGATGAATCATAACTTACTCAATCATTCTCCTATCGATGGATAAAATTTGTTCCCAGGTTCCTACTCTACAGACAATGCAGTGATTTACATCTTTGCTTTATTTCTAGGGTTAGATTCTTATTCATAGGATAGAGAACTATATAAGTGTTGGCTACAATAATAATTAATATTGGTATTTTGTAGGTGTATATGTATTTTTATTTTTAACCACTTTTTTCAAATTGCTTTCCAAATAAGATGTTTTAACCAGTAGTTCATATGAGTATTCTTTTTCCCCTTTACAACTTCTCGTTATAAAAGTTTATATTGGTGGAGAAATGCAATTACTTATATAAATTTGTCATATTGAATTTACAAATGTCCTTCACTTTAAGTATCCCAACTTTTGAAGTACCATTTGAGTTTTACTAAGACACATCACTAGCAAATAGTAAGTATTGAGCTTTAAGGTGCCTTGCAGGTACGACCAACAAAACAAAAGAAAAATAGGCTGCCTTCAATAAGACTACCCTCCAAATATTTTAGATCGATTGATCGATAAGAAAAACCTCCAATATTTGTCATGCCTTGCCAAAAGCCAAATCCGATAGGGTTAGTCTTTTTGTATCTGTAAATATAGTAAGTCGAGGTCAAAGAACATTTTCTGGGAACAATAGCTATTTTCTTCATTTATTTTTATGACACTGAAGTGGAAGAAGAAAAGCGGTGATCTTGCTAGATCCACAAACTTTAACCAGTCTTTGTTTGATGAGAACATCTGGAAGCGTCCAGCAAGGCATCAAGGTGCACGAACATTCCCCTAGGACCACATCCGAAGTGCCAATTACAGCTCATGGGAAGTGGCAGGATTCAGAATGGGATATTTAAGGGAGACGAGAGCTGTAGGGACAGGGACAGAAGAAGGACTGGAGAAGGGGGAGAGAAAGATTTAGGTCTGTGAGCTAAAGGAGGGAAAAACCAGCTTATAAGTATGGAAGAAAAGACACACACATAGGATAGCTCACACAGGCAGAGTTGCTGTGGAAGCACATTCCAGGAAAATCTTAAGAGATTACTTTAATAATAAACCACGCATTCTTCAGCAAGCCATCACGGGATTAACTACCCTTTTCCTAGGCTGGGAACACAGTCGTCAGGATTTTTTTTTTTTTTTTTCCCTTCTCCCTCACAGGCAGGTTTTATGCAAGAGAAAGTCATGCAATGACCATAGTTCTTCAAACACGGCTTTGAATTTTCCTCACCTTAATGTGCTAACCATTAATTTTAATGGTGATAAGAAAAGAGCGTTTAGGCAAGGTTAATGTCTGGGTGGGCTTGGGTGTAATTCTCCAGCTGCAAGGATGTTCATTTCAGACCTCCTGAAAAGTCAACGACTTCTATGGGACAGGAAACTGTGTTCCATCTGAGATAAAAAGAGTTAAATTTCTTTTCATGCTTCTTTTTTTTTTTTTTTCTCACTGTGAGCAGGACACTGAATTACTGCCAGAAGCAATATCAGCACCCTAGAGATATAAAATACTCTTCAAACCAGAGTTCTCCACTGTTGACTCTTAAGATTTCTGTGTAAAATGACAGAGCTGTCTACTTTAAGCTGTATGTGTGAGCCCACTGCTCATAAATGGACTGTTTCCATCCGTCTTCTCTTGAAGCTCCAGCTCATTGCAGATGAAATCATTTTTTTCCTCGGGCTCCTTAGACATATCCCTTCTATTTGGTAGAGCAAACATACGTTAACATTTTTAATAACAGTCTTTTGATTAAAAAAATATATAGGGTTGAGTGGTCACTTCTGAGTTGAGAAAATATTACCTATTGAGGTTAAAAGAGAAACACCTTTTTTTCCTCCCCTAAATTGCCAATGCCTCTGTTTGCCTGAAATCAGCTGTCATTCGTCCAGCTACTCAGTCTTTGCAAGTGAAACCATCCTTCTGGACTCCTGGGTCTTAGAAATAAAGCAGTACGTCCTAAAATGTACCAAAGTTAAAGTTCTCTGCATAAATGTTATAAATACTGTCCTAAGATTAAAGTCTACAGACCTCTTCTCATTCACAGGAAGTCATTTTTTTTTAATTATAGCAAATTACCTCAGAGAACACTGAAAACTGTCAGCACCACCCTCCCCACCCCCACACCCTCAGGTGTGAGGGGATGAGACAGGTGGCAAAAATCTTAGAGTCCAGGAGAGGTGATGCTCTCCCTGTCCCAGGGTCGCGCCGCTCTGCCCCCCCAGCTCCCAGGCAGTCCCAAGCCTGACCTACTTGAGAGCAGGGACTGCCCCTCACACTGAGCTGCCCCAAATTACACAGCGGCTTTGCAGCTGGGCTAGGCTTGGACCACAAAATGCATGCTTGGTGTCCCATAAGCCCGATTTGAACCCTCAGTTTCCAGAGGTAAAATGCAAATCCTCTGTGTGTCGCTTACTGAATAAAATCGATAACCCCTTCTCATCCAAGTCATAATTTGGCAGTTTCACATTTAGTACACACTGTCTCCCATTGGGAAAAAAAAAAAAAAGGAGGAACATAGACATGCTTTCCAGAAAATAATTTCAAAACTCTTTAAAAGTGACAGAGTTTCTGGGACTATTGTACAATTGTTCATGATTTTAAAATACAGAGAAAATGAATTCCCAGCTTGTGAAGGTTCAAGAAGCTATGCTGTGGAGTGCCAATATTTTCAAATACTTTATTTTTCATGTTGCAGATTGCTCTTGGAGGTGTTATGGAACACTGTGGAATTTGCGCAGTCATGTTATGGGTCTAAACGCGGATGTACATCACCTTTGTATCAGAAACACAGCTTTTTTAGATAGGTTAGATAGAGGTGAATGTTTTTGTTTACATTGATTTCAGAGTATTGTTTTTATATCTGTCTATCAGGATTTTTATTTCATCCCTAAATACAGCATGCTTTACATGTCCACACACAGATTTCCCATCAAGTTAAGAGCGCCCGCACCAGCAATGCCTGCAAAGGGACAATCCCATGTTCTCTGGAGAATCAGCAGATCCGAGCTGGGATCCGTTGCCTCTTGCCCGGAAAGTCAGGAGTAAAGGCAGCCCTTTGTTCCGAGGGCCCCAACGGGTTAGGATGACTTTCCTGTGCCACATCACTGAAGTGGCAATCCAGCGAAGGAATTTGGGAAACGAAGGTCGGGTGGATCCCACCCCTTTCCTGCGGAGTTTCCCTTTCCTGTCCTTATTTGCCCCCTCCCCTGTTCCGCGTCCCCAGCTCCCGGCGGCTGGGTCAGCGACTGCACCCTCCCTCGTCCCTCCCCCGCCGGGCCGGGGCCCCCTGCGATCGCCCCCAGCTGGCGGGCTCGGAGCGTAGGGAGCCGGGCGCACGGCGTGGCTGCCGCTCGAGTTAATAAACAGTTAAGTTTGGAAGACTCGGCAGACACGTTGAGGGGGAGTTACCAAGCCCAGGCAGCAAAAACATCCCGGCGCATTCCTGGGGAGTCCTCGGCTGCCAGCATCTGATTAGAACCATATCTCGCCGGGAGTGGCCGCGCGGCTCGGAGGCTCCCGGGCCGGCGGCTATTTAAGCGCGGCCCGCTGTGTCGGCTGCGCGGCAGCCTTGGAGGCTCGGCACCGGGAAGTCATGCTTGCTTCGCGGAGGCGCTAGCTAGCCGTGAGTCGCTTTCCCGTCCTTCCTCCCCTTCGCTCCATTTTTCGCCATCTCCTCCCCTCTTGCCTTTTTCCCCTTTGGGGTGCAGCTCGGGGACTTGGGGACGGGGGAGGAATCTTAGTAAGGAGGCTGTACTTGGGGAAACAGCGGTTTTGTGGCCTGACATCCGAGGACTGCATTTACCTTTGGGGTCGGGCTGCAGATGTCCAGCTTGTGACATTTCACAAGCGCCTCCCTTTGTGTGTGTGTGTGTGTGTGTGTGTGTGTGTGTGTGTGTGCCTGCGTGCTTGCTTGCTTGCTTAAAAGGTCTGCGGGTAACTCTGGTAGGACGCTGGTGTGCTGCTGACCGCCTAATTAACTCCTCCAGGGGTGTTTATTTTTGCCTTATGACAAAGGCTGGGGACCCGGTTTGTGCTCCGGAGAAGCTTTTTCCCCGTGGCTGGCAACGTGTGGCATGAAAATGTGAACTTTGTCTTACACTGCATTCTTAAGAAAGTGTCTGCCGGAGAGACTGAACAAACTTGTTTTAAATCCCTGGAGCGTTTAAAAGGAGTTGGCCTGCTTGCTGTATACTGGCTGGAAAAATTAAGTAAGAACTCTAGAGAAGGGGGATGAAAAATGAATGGGTTAAAGCCATAGAGCCCCAGTCAGCCTAGCGGTTTTCACAGCATAGAGCCGACTCTGTTATTCGTGTCCGCTTCCTTTCCTCTTGCTTGACTCAGTTCCTTGCCTGGAATTTGGTTCTCCGTCAATGTCAGCAGGGAGCTGTTTGAGTCCAAAGGGAAATTTAACTGGATTAAAAGCACTTAAGGAATCTGGATGTTATCTCCACCCCCTTACCTCCCTCCCTCCCCCCCACCCCACCCCACCCCACCACCTTTTCCTCTTTCTTTTCGGTTTGTGTTTGGAAGGAAGACAGGCACTCTTGTAAAATGAGAAGAGCAGTAATAAGCTTCCAGACACATGGAAAGACTTAAAAATTATGGAGGGGAGACTTCATGAATAGTAAATGTTGTTATTACACTATAAAGTGACTTAATGAAAAAATTTCTGGCCCTAATCAGGCAAAGCAGGGGAGTGGGGGAGAAGGAGGTAAGATGGTACTAACTCAAATAGAAGTAATGGTTGAAGAAAGAAGGCGACTACAAAAATGCCTTCAAGATGTCTGATAAGGCTCTTGGAATGGCTTTGATGGGACATAGAATTCATCTTCCTTGCAGGCTTGAGGTTAGCTCCTGGCACTGGAGCATCTATCAGCAGTTGGGGAGGGGGGAACTAGCTGGGAATGGGGGAGCCCTGCAGCGACCAAATGGCTTGTCTCCCTGGTCTATGACATCTCCACACTTGCTTCTTATGCCCACGGTCAGACCATGAGTAGGCTGCTTTTCTCTGGGCCTGGTACCCCACCCACCCCAGGCTCCGTCTCTCCCTCCTTGAAGGGAAACAGGCCTCAATGACACCGTAGGAAAGTTTATTGCCTTGAGGATCCAGAAGTTGTTGGGACTGAGCTCTCTTTAACCTTTGGGGGAAGGACCGTTTTGGTGAAGCGCTGGGTGTGTGGCAATAAACAGTGCGACACTTCATAGAACATGGAGTGTGCGATGTGGACAGTCTCCTGGAGAAAGCATGCAGAAGATCTAGAAGTCTTTTCCAGTGTGTATTTCTGGGACTGATTGCTTCTTCTAAATTCCTCATTTAGGAATTTGTCTCCCCCCAAGGCAGGCTGGATTCTTTTTCCTGTTGGTGAATAACTTAACTTCCCCCTTCCCTTCCCACTCTCAGCTCTGTCCCTTCTTATCCAAACACCTGCCCTGGAAACCAGTTCTTCTTTAAACTATATCCTCCCACATTTTATTGGATGGCCAGAACCAGTTGTTGGTAATGGAATGTCCACCTTTGAACCCTGACTCCTGTGTTGTTGGCATTCTGGTCTTGGACACAATTGGATCTTCACCTGAGGATGTTAGGAGAGGGAAAGGAGCCATGCATGGCACTTGTTAAAAGCCTTGTCTAATCTGTTGGGGGGAGTCTGCATTTCCACTCAAGATTTTTGACAGTTTTAGATTCAACTAGAAGTCCAAATTGCCATGCATTCGGTTTATCTCTTATCTTGCTCAAAGGCTCCAATGGCTCTTAGTCACCTTGGTAGGGTTGAGGGAATTGCTTTTAAACACTTGTTTGCATGAAGGTGGTACAGGGACCTCTAGAAACTTCTGACCAGATGGTTGGGGGTGATATTTATCGGCCTACTTGGCCATGCCTCAATTGTCTGAAGACTAAGAGAGCAGGAAGACATAGGCCTTGCTGGGTGGTTCCTGGCCAGAAGGAGGCTTTTTGGACACATGGGCTCTTGGCGACACAGCAAGTAGATGCTGCTTCATTTCGAATTCTACCATAAGCCTATGCTTGCTACCACGGATATTTTTTATCTGAATGGTTTTGAAGGCATCATGTGTTTCTCTCCCTCGATCTGAGCTGCCTTAGGGATTTAAATGATGCTTTTCTCAAAGACGAGTGAAGATGCTGAGACCCTGGAGCAGGCTGCGGAAGAGTGGACTCTCCCGTGTGTCCGGGTGCCCCCATGGGCATCAGTACCTGCCTCCTCACCGGGGAGGGCGTGAGAGCAGATTGGCTGGGGAGTGTCCAGTGACAGATGGAACCTGTCAGGCTTTCTGTCCTCCGAGGGAATCAGAAAGAGACCTGCACTGGCAATAAGAAACACCTGAGTAATAGGATGTGGTATTTTGAAATTCTCCGAGGTGCTGCGTGTTTACTTCTGAAGTGGAAGCCATGCCACCGAATTGCACGGAGGGAGGCTGAAGTCACCTCCAGGCGAGCTGGGTGCAACAGCAGTTCGGTGTGCTTCATGAGCGGACCAGCTGTCTCCTCTTCGACAAAAACCGTGCTAATTCTGATGAAGGGAACAAGGGATGCCGAGGATGGACACGAAGGCCTAGCGTTCATGGCAGTTTCTGCCTCCCACCCGGGTCAGGCAGGTGGCGGGGTGAGCGCGTGGCTTCCGGAGACCTGCCGCCTTGATTCAAATCCCAGCTACACCGCTGTTGCATCCGTGACCTTGGGCAAGTTACCTAAGCCCTCCTCCTCCTTCGGCTTCCTTCTCTGGAGAGAAAAAGAGTACCTAGCCCAAGTTCGTTAGGGAGGTTGTTAACCTAATCTGCTCAGAACACTTTATTCTCTCTGACCTAGAAATGTACGGGTTTTGTTTCATTTTTGCCCCCCGAACAACTTACTGATGTGTCCTCGTGAAAACTGAAGGCAGACTGGAGAATTTCTGTACCAAAATTGGGCACTGCTCATCTACCTGAAAGATGCTGATCAGTCCAGCGCTTCATATTAGCAAAGCCGGTGTGTTTGCTGCGCTCGCCGCTAGAATGGACAGGCACAGGGAGTTATTCTGTGTTCTCCGCCAGGAAGCCTGTAGTTTGCTTTGGTCAAGCTGACCTCCTCGGGGCTCACTGAAGTCTCCACCCCCTCTCAGTCTCCCTACGGAGTGCAGGGGGAGCCGCTCTTCCCCAAGTCAGCATTATAGGAGAAGGAAGTGGGAAAGCAGGGACCACCCATACATACTAAACTGAGGGACTGGACTAGAAATAAAGTCTTCCGAGTGCGTGCGGCCTGTCCTATTCTTGCCCACATAGCTGGGCAGGTTGCCATGGTTACTCCCCTTCCCGCATCCTTCTCCCACCCTGGGAGGAAGCCTGCCACTCTAGGGTGAGCAAAATCTGAACAAATTGCTTCCTGATCTAAAAATGGAGGTTACTTTTTTATTGAGGTCGAGTCTCCTGTCTACCTACCTCATCCTTTTCCTCTTCTCAACTTATTTTAATCTTAACACTTAGTTGTCTAACTCTTGCTAATTCTTCCATCATCAAGGTAGCACAACATGAAGGCTTATGAAATTTCAGGAACACAGGAGCTATTGCCTCAATATTAAAGAATGCTGGCAGTTTTTCTCTGCTACCGTAACTTATACAAGCTAGGTAGAGGCAAGTGATCTTTAACTGCCTTGAACCGGTAAGAATTCTGAGTCAACTCAGCAGGCGGAGTGTTCAGCTGTAAGGAAATTACCAGAAGGCAGGATGCAAGAGGACTGTCACCTAAAGTTTTAGGTTACCACAGAGTAAGGGAGCGGGTAGACTAGGAAGTAACAATCCTGAAAAAGTGAGATCCAAAACACTGCTCAACTTGGAATAAATGTGGAGGAGGGATATGTAGTTTCACATTTTCTCTGGGTAAAAAGCTACTCTGTTTCTCTCTGATGCACAGTGTTATGCTGAAATAGACAGATCTGTATATGACAGGTGAAGCACATAACCTCTCATTTCACAATTAAATTCATTCAGTCTTTTAAGACTGGACACTTGGCTACCTTCATGTGTGTTTCACAGCTAGAAAGAACTGATCTAATAGTAGTTCCCAGAGTGTGGTCCCAGACTTGCAACACCAGCATCATCTGGGAACTTGTTAGAAATGCAAATTCTTGGTGCCCATCCTAGATCCACTGAGCCAAACTCCAGCAGTGGGGCTCATCCAGCTGTATTTCAGCAAGTCCTCCACAGGATCTAAGAGTAACTTTCACAATTCATTTGTTTTATAATTCAGTTATTCAATGGAAAGCATAACAAAGTATGTGCATTCCTACAGTCATGGAAATAATAAAGCAAAACATTTAAACATAGCTCAGCTTAACTGGATCTTAGGATACAAAAGATGAAAAGGCGCAGACCTTGACATTTTTCCTACTATCTCAAGTATTGTTTTCTTGATCCAAGGAAAACCAATAGACTACTTACTTTTGTGTTATCACCTCATTTCCAAATCCTCTCTCCTCTTTTGGATTCTTTAAGAGCATAATTAATTTCCATTTTTTAGGAGACTGTCCCTGTTGCTTCTTTTAAAAAAAGATTCTTTAAACTATATCATTACCCATGAACCAGATGATTTTCTCTAACCTATAAAACTTTTTTATTTTGTTTTTCATGCAATAACCAGAGTGCAGATGAAGGCTTTTCTAAATTGGTAAATGAATCTACTACATTTGGTTTTTTTGTTTGTTTGTTTGTTTTCTAAAGGTTTTATCTATTTATTTGAGAGAGAGAGAGAGAGAGAGAATGAGAGAGGAGAAGGTCAGAGGGAGAAGCAGACTTTCCGCAGAGCCGGGAGCCCGATATGGGACTCGATCCTAGGACTCCGGGATCATGACCTGAGCGGAAGGCAGTCGCCCAACCAACTGAGCCACCCAAGCGCCCTACTACACTTGGTTTTTATAGAGCTTTATGGTTTAAAAAGTACCAGTCCATTTTCCCATTTATCTTTCACTTTAATAACTTAAGATAGAAAAAAGTATCTTTCTTAGTTCAAATATGATCATTACATATCCGCTTGCTCAAGGTCATATCATTAGATGGGAGACTCAGGATTCAAGAATGAATCTTTATGATTTGAATCTTGGTGTTTATCTGAACATTTAGTGAGTACCTATTATGTGGATTATGTTGCTAGCCCGGCAATGGAAGACTAGCCAGGGAGTGGAAATCTAGAAGAAAGTCTACCTCACGTGAAACAAAGAACGTAGACTCTGGACCTGCAATGGAATGACAGCTGGGCCATTTCTTAGGCATGCTACTCAATGTCTCTGACCCTTAATTGCCTCGCTCACCTTGCAAAAGAGTCCTAAGAATGACGGGTGTTAATCAGAGACCGATGTTTAGCAAAGATCACACTTTAGACTGAGAAACACAAGTGTGTGATCCAGAATTAGAGAATTGGGATTCTGATTTTGAGGAGGTGACATAGATTAAGGGTTAAGAGCTTAGACTCCGAATTGCAAATGACTGTGTTCACAACTCACTTTGCCATTTAAGACAAGAGATAGTGTATCTAAGTTTCATTTTTCTCCATCAGTAAAATGAGTTTCCTCCAAGTTAAAGTTAGGGTGAAGCCCATTAAAAAAAACTGCTTTCTCTTTCTGGTAGCTGCTACTTCAGAAGTGCTCCTCCTCTAGAACCACAATTTTCAATGCTGCAGTTGGGTTGATATTTGGAAAATGCTCTTGCTTTAATTGTTTGTGAGCTTGAGGCAAGCTGAAATCTAGAGATGAACACATTTCAGCTGAAAAATTAGAAGACCTTCTTTCTTGCACACTTTGAAACTACTAAATGTGAGGGTCAAGCAGGAGAATGTGGCAATGCTTCATAAACCAGTGAGGCCCACAAATATTAACTCTTAAGGTACCACTTAAATCCCATCCGGGTAGGACCATTCAGTCCTCCTAAGGTCTAGAGTTGATCCCTGCTTAAGGAACTGGAAAGTGATGAATAACTTCATTTAACCATATCCATGTTGGATATAACTGCCTTCCTTGTTCTAAACATTTCACACAACTGATGTCACCTATTTTCCATTTTTTAAGTGTCCTATTAGGGGTCCAAACCTGTTTTGATCTTCTATGATATGTAATGCAGATGCTAAAGTGCTTTCTGTTATCATTTAGTTGTCATATGTTTGGACACCTGTCAGAGGGCTGGGAAGGTTATATGAAGAATGTTGAACCAGTCTGGCCTTGGGGCACCAAGTTAATCCAGGTAGGAAACATATAACTGACCCCTAGACCAGAGGATCAGAAGTGGGAATGGTATGCTTGCGAGAAGTTGCTCAAATATTTGTCTTTTGAATGAAAGTCTCAGCTATGCTTTAATTACATTAACCCTGGGTGGTGGTGGTGGTGGTGGTATTTTTTTGTTTTTGTGTTTGGTTTTTTTTCTTTTAAACCTTTAGTTCTAAAGTTAAACATCATAAGTGCAATCTCATTTTTCAAGTAGAAAACGAATATGTAAGTGATCGAATAGGCTCTTCCATCCACAGCTGGTTGATAATAAAGAGATTTAATACCAATTTCTGCTTAGACCAAGGTTCAGCTATAACTGAAACTTTTCAGAAACATACATATTGCAACTGACAAACAATTGAAAAACTGATCTTATTCAATGTTGACGCTCTCTTCGGAAGCGTATCTTGTTGCATATGGATGCTTGGTTAATTGCCTGTTACCTTGTTCTTTGGGGACTTCTGGTTTATTCAGCTTGTCTAAAGTTCTCAACTACTAAAGATTGCCTGTAATTTTTTTGGATGATAATATTGACCTGACACCTGCTATCAGACACATAAATGCCGACAAATCACTGCCAAGAAGAAATTTAGAGAAAATGACATCGACTTAATTAACATATCATGGTGTTATAATGAAGTGGTCTGGGTGGGACCCAGAAAAGAAAAGGACACCCGTGTGATAAGGGACTGAACTTTGAAAAGAATGGTGGATGTCAGATAGAAGAAAAATGCGTCCTAGGCAGAAGCACGTAAGCAAATTAGGCAGGTGCATGTCCAAGGATACAGACTGGCCAGGTTGACTAGGAGAAAGTGCAGACAGCAGAGAGGGAGACATGGGTTTGGAAAGGAGAGATGGATTGCACTGAGACTTGGGTATGAGGACAAGAACTTTAATCTGTACTTGTTATGCAGTGGATCTCTTTGTTAAATCAGGACAACACAATGCTGCCTCAAATGAATTAGCCCAGCTCTATTGGCAGAATGAAAGTTGAGCAAAGATAGTTTAACAGTTAAACAAAAACCTCTATTCCATGACAAATCAGCAATGCAGAGAGAAGATTTGCCTAAGAGAATGTTATGGAGGAAATGGAAAATATATGTCACCCCTAATGTTGTTTAAGTGCACTACTCTTTACCAAACTATGTGGGTATCGAAAGGTAGGACCTGACCTCACAATTCCATTGAGTTGGGGGAAGAGTTCTATATGAATTAGAGGGCAACAAGAATCGTGGCAAGTGGAGAGAAACAGTAGGCTGGTGAAATGTCAGTGAAGACTCCCTAAGGCTACACACCGTGAGTAGACTTTGAATGATGGGAGGGAATTCACATAGGCGAAGGCAGTAACAGCCTAGGGATGCAACATAAGAAGGCAAGGGTGTGTGTGTGTGTGTGTGTGTGTGTGTGTGTGTGTGTGTATGTGTGTGTGTGTGTGTGTGTACAGGGCAAATGGAAAAGATTAGCCTCTCTAGAAAACAAATCTCTCTTTCTCTCTCTAAAGATGATAGATAGATAGGTAGATAGATAGATAGATATGCCTGGTGAAGTCTGATAGGGCACTCCCACAAGAATTCAACCGTAAAAGCAGGTCAAATTACAACTAGTTTCTTACAACTTGTATTCTCATCGGACATTTTTGAGGAGGTGAAGGAAAAATTCATCTCACAAGGAGTTTCTTTACTTCAAGAGTTCTAAATATCTTAAAAATTACTTATGTTTTGGGTACAGAAAATACCAAAATAACAGTGTAATATGAGTTGGCGAATCGTGAGAGACAAGATACATGATATAAGGAAGTATCGCTCTTTTAGAAACAGGAACTTGGGATGGCGATGAGGCAAGATTAAGGAGGAATACTAAAAATAATTCTTAAAAAATTTTTGGTGGGGAGTGGACATAAAGGACAGTTGTAGAAAATAGAGGGTCACAGGTTTGGCAGGGTCGGTAGACGTGAGAACAGTCTCTGATAAAATCTTAGTTTTGTGCTAAACTATGGCCAGTACCGTTATTGGTCTTTGAGGCACGTCCATGTACCAAACACATTCTGCAGTTCTGTTTCCAGATAGCATCTAGAGATACGAATGTTCACTTTTGTATATGAGAACTCGTTAATAGAAACAGTGGAACCGACCCTGTTCCGTTTTAGGATCCATACTCTTACACTTCACGCAGCCAACACTTGTTTAAGGGCTTCCTGTTTGCAGTGATAGTAAAGTCCAATTTGTGGAAGACTGACATTAACCGGGCACCATTGGATACACCCTCTCCAGTGCTCTCATAAGTCGGCCATGTTACTGAGATACCAAAGCCGCTTTAGGGTGCGGTCCTGGTTACATTTTCATAATATTGCTTCATTAAAATCTTTGATTCAGGAGTTTTGCCTGATCTGCAAGTGGCAGAAAGTGGCATTATTGTACTCGGAAAATCTGATGAGTAAGAGTGCCACAGAATGTGTCTGGTTCTAGAGTATCGAGATTCATGTCGTCTCTGAATTGCTTGCCCTTCTGAAGCGACGAAACTGAATGCCAAGTGAGCATAGCATTTCTTTCTGGTGTTTGCGATATAACGATTCGGAAATTTGGATAACTTTTCAAGAATCGTCATTGATGTTCTTTAATAATCACGTGAATCACAAGATTCTTTCCTCCGGCTGGCTCGGTCACACAGATGCTCTTCCAGATTGTTATATGGTTATAGAGGACTCCCAAACATGGAATGTAAATATCCTCCATCTAATTAGTCTTTTAAGTAAACGTCAAAATTTTAAAACTGTCTGTTGAAGAGGGTAATTAAGCCCTTAAGACAAAATTTGCAACCTTCCATGGTTGATATAAATAAGAAAGCAATTTATGTAGGAGCCCTTGCAGTAGTAGCAATTATTTTATTATTAAACATTATTAATGGCACTGAGGGTTCTGCCCTAATGAGAAACATTTCCTCTAAAAAACTCAGCACCGATTGTAACTGTTACCTGCTTGTTCTCTCTCCCCTGCCTACACTGTAAGCCCCTTGAGAACAGAGGCCCTGTCTCTTTCAGCACTGTGTATAGCATACCACAGCACTTGGCACCTACTGTAACCAATAACCAATAACCAGATGGCCAAGGGAATGAATGACAAGCTGCTCTCCTTTGCAGCATTGATTGTAATTTATTATAGAGTGGCCAAAATGGGAAACGTCAGCTCACCTTTTCTTCTGTTGGTATAAGTCCAATAGTTTTGAGTCCTTTTTTTTAACTTTTATAGTGAGTAACATCCATATGTTCCTCTAGTTTATATCTGCTCGGGGCCTGAGAAAGGCAGATAAGCTGTTCCTGAAATTCTCCAGATGGTGTGGCCTTTTCAAGTCCTTGGGTTAACTTCTACCAACGGAGTATTCGTCATAGCTCATACATCGATCTAACCCGATTGGTGTAGTCACCCGGCTAATAATTATTGTAGCGGTGAATAGTTTTCAACCTGATACTTCACCCAAGGGCAATTTCTTATTCTACTTCTGTTTCTTCTTTTTAAAGTTGCCACTAAACTGTTTCCTAAAAAACCAATAAAAATGGAAGAAATAGATGAAACTTTGGCTCAAGCACTGGATAATTAAGGTTATCCCTTTGACTTAACACAATTTCTGCCAAAATCAAAAATTTTTTTTAATTGGCATAATGCTGCTGTAATGTGGGTAAGGATGTGACATCCATTAGGCTCTTTAAAATGCCTAAATCGTGTTGTCAATTCATTACTGTTCCACAGACCCCATTGGGTCCAAAAAAACAGCCTGAAAACTAATAGACCAAATGATCCCAGCATGAAAGAATTTTTTTCAAATCCTAGTGACCATTTGATCCAAATTTTCATTTTTTAATACATCAAGAATTTTTCTCAGTAGCTTTGTATAGGTAAGTCTCCATGAATGATGTCCAAGCCAATAATTCAAAGCTTAGAGTGAGCAGCATTCCGTAAGTGTATATGTTCAGTTTGTAGGTTCTCTTAGCTTTTGAGTTTAATTTCACATGACTGAATGCTAAAGCACCCTCATGATTCTAGCTCTAGCCCAGGGTAGACTGTAGATTTACCTACATTTTAAATATGGCTATCTGGCAAATTAGCTTGTCTCTAAGGAATTTAATTTTTAAAATACAGAAAACCACAAGTCACCCTAATATCACTATTCTAAAGGTATAAGGAGCAGAAATCTCTCACCCTGCTCACTCCTTTCTTAACCAGCATTTCCTTCGTACTGATCTTCCTAGTCTTTCAAGTTATATGGAGAACATATCTAAAATGGAGAAATGCTATATATTTTGCTTCAAACAAGGAGCTTTAACAACGCGACTATTTTAGTTGGTAGTGGCCTTTTATAAAGGATTTTCCTTTAGGTGGTCATATTTCAAAATACCAATTCACTTCGGTCAGCTTTTAGAAAACTGACATTATGGGAATTCTATTTTTAGGATAAAATGGATCTTCTTAGAATGAAGGTTATGAGACATAATGGCCTTTGATTTTTTTTTTTTTTTAAGCTACCTCTAGGACACTTGGTTTATTTGAAGTTTGAGGATCATAGCTTGGCAAGATGGATAACCTTGGATCTGACATTTGAGATTTGTTAGACCTTAACCTTTCAATTAAAAGGCTTTGTTTCCAAAAGATTAGCCAAGTATTTAAATGAAAAAACCAGCCATGTTGAATCACTCAAAGTGGCAAGTTCATGCAAACTATCATACTACAAAGCATTGTGACTCTTTGATGCAATGGTCCACACTCAGATTTGTCACCACCCCAGCCTCCACACCACTGCTCAAAACCTCAGAGTCTTCCCAGTACCATCTAGACAAAATGTAGTTCTGAAAATTCACTCTAATCCAATTTGACCCAACTTTCAACCTTTTCCCCTCATATCACCCAGCACAGTCCTGTATTCTAGCCAAGCTGACATAAATATCCTTTACTCACTGCTATCAATTCCTCTTTCCTGAAGTGTTTTCTGGCTAATTCGCATTCTTCTAATCTGAAGAACTGAGTTTAATTTTCTCTTTTTGCTTGTATAATTCGAAAACAAAGAAGTTAAGACCATATGTGTTAGCCCTGTGGGATTTTTAGTGGGTTGGTTGACTTTTGTACTTCACCTTCTCTCCTGTCAGGTAGGGATATCGATACTTCCCCCATAGCATTAAACGAGTGAGGCTTAGCATCATACATCACACATCACACCTGGCATATAATAAACATCCAATAAATTTAACTTACAAAAATATGGTATTCCTTCTGTCTTCCTAAGAAACCTGTTTAAGCCATCACCAACCTCATACTTCCAATCCCTCTGCTCTCTTTTTTTTTCCAGGACATTTACCACCTTCTGAAAGACTATAGTCTATTTATGTGTTTCTCCTGTTAGGGGATAAGCCCTACAAAGGAATAGACCTTTCTTTTGCTCACTGACATATCCCAAGCTCTAAAAGAGTGTATGGCACATATTAGGGACAAAGATTGGTTACATGAATTAGCTTGCATTCAGGGGCAAACTTAATTTTCAGCCTCTAAGTTATAGTGGTTTTAAGCAAAGAATAATCACCAAACCCCAGGTGCTCTGAACAAAATAATAATACTAATAATATATACATTTTTAAACTGTCAGTATTTGAAGACCTGCTTACTCTTCTAATAGCATGACTTCAGGGCAAAATCTAGGGTAGCTAATGACTTCCCATTTGTGTAGTCACTCTGGCTAGGCACGATGTGCGGCCTTTCAGAGTCAAAAAAAAAGGCATTTGCTTTTACCCTTTTAAGGGACTTTTTTAGATGGAGGTGCAAATGTAGAGTGGAACTTAGAGTAGGGGACCTCAACACTGGAGGGTTTGACCCTCAGAAAGAAATTTTAATCACATCCACTTCTGATAGCTCTAAAAGTAGAACTTTGCTTATGTTAGTGGGACTAAGAAAAATTAGTCCCTTAGTGTTGTTTCTCTCATTATTTTCTTTGGTGGAATTCATTATCTACATGCTTCTATAGTTCGTTAAGGAGTGCATCCTAGTTTAAAAAAAAAAAAACAACTTTACAACTATAAACATTCCTAATTTCAGACTTTGCTGCACTAGAAGGCATCTGTGGGGTATAGAAGGGCTTGATCATTAGTTTTTTGAGGATTTGTTTTAACCTTCTTGTCTACAATATTGAGTCTTTTTAATAAAGATTGGATTAGGAACTTAATAGTGGCTTTCAAAGAAGACTTGTCTTTGCACAGGGCTATAGAGTTCAGCTGAGGAAATGAATGATCTAATTACATTCTGTGATGCTAAAAATGCCTACATTCTAAGACCAGAAAATAGCAGATGCCACCGTGAATCTGTCCAAAGCTTCTAGGACCGGCTCAAGTTATATTTATTTAATGACTATAATAGGGATAATAAAGAGAGGCTACACGTGGAACACCAATCTAATCATTTATATCCATCCCATGGTTGCTGTAGTACTTAAGTGTCAATGACTTACCAGGCACGGAATTTTGCAACAGGTCATTACTAGTTCAGAGACTAGACAAGATTGCTCTAAAACTAATGAGACATGTTGCTTAAATATTACATTTCTTATGTACCAGGGAAACTTCTTTTACAGTGAGTCATTGATGTTGACATTCCTGTGTAGGCTAACCAGAAGCCTTTTTGTAGTTCAATAAAAATAGGACTATCTCATAATGGGCCGGGAGGTCTCAGTGAAAGCCCAACAAAGTGGCATGTGATAAGCAACCATTGCTCCTAGTTCATCTTATGCTAGACCCAAATGGCACCCCCATGTTTTATCATCTTAAAAAAAGGCCAATAGGGATGGCATGCATTTAAGAGGCCTGGGCGAAGAAAGAGCTCTCATTCCATCTGCTTATTCTGGGAAAGACTTCTGTGTGTAGTAGGTCAGTTTTTTTGTTGTTTTGTTTTGTTTTTTTACCAACTTCTTGCTTTAAAACAAAAGCATGCCCATTAAAGGATCCTTGGGTCTCTGAATACTAGGCAGGTATATGAGTAATAACTTAATGCCAAGAAAGAATACTTGACACAATGTCCAGCAAAGCTCTGATACATAGAAAACAGAATATACTTCAAAAGTTTTTAGCACGACAATTAGGTAGCAGTAATCTCGCTATTAACTTAAATCATATTCATTTAACATGGAAGGAATAGAGGGTTAACCAGCATTAGATTCACACGAAAGCTCTCTGTAGCTATAGATGATTTTGAATAACACATTTTAAAGGACACAAAGATAGATCCAATAAATGAGTCTTTATAGTTTAGAAAACCAGAAAAACTAGATGGTGCTAGTACATAAATTTATCATCTCAGATAAGTTAAGCCCTTTTGGGGAAGTAGCAATTCCTTTGGCACCATATGAATTGATGACTTGTTTAGTTAAGTCATTTATTACTTTGTAAAATATCCAAACTGAGTTATTTATCAGGCTAGCAGTATAGGCTTATAAGAAACAGCATATTACATTGACTATTATTTCACAGAAATATACAGTTAAGACACTAATTATTTCTTCAATCTTGTAGAATAATAACTAGATCAAAAGTAAAGCATACAAACAAAATCATATTGTGATTGGGGAAAAATAGCGCTTTTCTAGTCTCCTCAAAGTCAGTGGTGAATGCCACCTCAGGAGCTTATCTTAAAAAGAAAAAAAAAAAGTAATAAAATATTCAAAACTTGACCCTTTGGAAATGTTGTCTAATGACATAACCAGGATAATTTTCTTAAACATCTTATTTTTATGCAGCAAATCAAAAATCTTTTTTTTTTTTGTCCCTTCCCCCAGCTCTGGAATGGTTTTAATGTCGGAAAAGATGATGTGAGAAAGCAACCCAGTAGAATATGTAAGTTAGAAAATCTTTGAAGTCACTCTTAAATCCTAGAATAAACTTTTTCTTAACTCTATACAGATTAAGGTGAAACTCGAGGTATTTTCCTTGTGTTCTTTGATTACTGTATCTAAGGAAGAAGATAAGTAAGTTGTATCATTTTGTAGGTACACTTAGTTCTCTGAAACTTTACCATCCATTTTAATCTTATTGGTAAAAGTCACTTCAATGACTTGCCAAAGGTGGTATGGAAATGGACTGTCTGAAACCTTCTTGGATAAGAAACATTGTTTAATGTTTGGTATCACATAGGAGTGACTTTTTCTTGAAGGCTCTAGTAAATACAAGACTCCTTGAATTACTTTTCCAAACTTGCTGATTGTGCTTCATGATCCTAAGGTAGATGTCTAGCTGTGTCCGTGCAAGGGAGGACCAGATAATGTTGATGACTTACATGATTTTGACAGGCATAATTTTGGTTACATTTACTTGGATTTATAGAGAGAGAGTTCATGAAACAACACCTGTCTCACGTGCTGAGACTTTATAAGCAAAAGTCTAATATTAATTGGTAGGTTTTCTAATTGCAGTGGGAACTTCCTACGCTCATCTATCTGTGCTGTGAAAAGACCCTACACAGATATTTCAATACAATGTAATAATTTATTATTTGACATAGTTGCTTCAATTGTGCAGCAACTAAAATCCCAAATCTGTCTCCTTTAGCATGGGTGACTGTGCTATCTCGAATATTCCCATCCTTCAGTTTAATTTAAAAATACTTATTCATTCTCACTACTTACTTGGTCCAATACCATTTCCGAAAAGATAGAAGAATAATGACAGAGTGTGAACTTTAGCTCAAAGGTACTTGTGCAATTTTCTATCTTATGCTCACTGTGCAGCAGCTTCTTGGAGTGTTTGTAGATAAACAGTTTCTAAGCAGGTGGTCTAGCTATTTCAGGACCCTTTTTGGATCCTGCCACCTACATTTTCCACACTTGAGTAGTATTAGTATATCACCTCAAGAAGCAAGAAAACAAGTTGGCAGATTCAGCTGTCTCCTTGTCCACCAGAACCTAAAATTACCTAGGGATTTCTTATCTGTTAACTTACTTATTTGATCAGCAACCAAGAAGTAAGCAAATGAGCCTGTACACTTATTTCTCCCAGAAGAGTTCCCCTGGCCTTTTGGAGAGTTTTCTGGAACTTTGTAACCTTCAGGGTGGTAGAACACTAGTATCAGTAGGAGAGAGGGCCGGTTATCGGGTTGCGGGTTCTATGCAGACCTGAAATTTGGCAAATGAATAGAAAGCCTCTTTTTATTTTGTAAATAATTCTTTTTGTCTTATTTCAAGCCAACCAAGTCTTTTTTTTAAGGGAAATTAGCTAAGTTATGAAGAATTATCCATAAAGTGATAATTGATGTATCAAGCATACAGGTAACAAAAAGTAGTTTTAAAAACACATATATTCTTAACCACGGGGCTTAGCAGGGCTGCCATCATTCTTAGACATGAAGCGTGAATCCCCCATTGGAGGTAGAAACCTGGCTAGAAAAGGTCCTATCAGACGTGGAAATGTGAGCTAATGGCAAGTTTCTCGTGGAAAGCTAATGCCAACCCTAAGAGGAGACTGCACACTAAAACAAAGGACATATTCTACTGGAAAGGCCACCTAGAACCCAGAGATAGCATATTAGAGTAGGATCACTTAAACGGATCTTGTGTTGTGTCTACATAGCTATAAGAACCTTTTTTCCCCATAGTTTTGGTCTATGTACAGACACACAGAGAAAAAGAAGTTCTGCCTATCCATTTACAATTACGACACACACCACAGTTTGACTCTCCTATGCTGAAGGGACGCGGCCCCTGGATTCTCGTTCCTTTAAGCTCTTCAAAACACAGCTTGTCTCTGAAACATGAGTTGTGGAAAGGTACAGAAACACTCAAGCACTGGCTCTGAGGATTATATAAACGTGGGCCTCTGCCTGGAAAGGAAAACCACATTGGGATTTAATATAATTCAGCCAGGCTATTAAAGAAGAAACCAAATATCGGGCAAAGTTTCTTGCCTTGGAAGAGGAAAAGTTTAAGATTACCTGCTTGCTTTTGAAGGGCTCTGCTGTTGTAGATCATAAAATAATTCCACTAGAGCCCGTGGCTCTTCATTCTTCCTTATGTTTAAAATGCAGATGGTCCTAAATGACATGCTTTCTTTAGCTCTTCTAACATCTGCAGAGGCTTTCAAGGTGACTCCTGGAACGGTACTAGGGTAGAAAGTGGACTGTGTTTAACAAGTAGGATTTATATGTATAAGTATCATAGAGGAAGGGTCCAAATGGAAAAAAAAAACAAAACCAAACTATTGTATCCTGAAGTCCATGTGCTAGATATGCTGTGCACCCATTCTGACTTAATTCAGTATTATTTCATATGGGAACAGGAAAGCACAACTTGATGTTGTGTATTCTTGGGCACACACTAAGATTCAGTTCTATGATTTATTTTAAAACTGACTTGTAGCTAGAAAGAGGAGTTAGTTCTGGTAGCTAACCTAGGGAAGAATAGACATGCAAAAAAATGAAATATTTGCTGGCCAGTCAGAGTTAAGTATATGTATATGTGAAGGACGACTGTTGAAAAAGGTATGAATAGTGTCAGTGTATAGGCCTAGGAATCAAATGGTACAGTGACAGTCCTTTTCCCTCACCCTGGTTCATTAGCTTTGGACTACTTTTTTCCTGTAAGGGTCAAGCATAATATCCGTTATACATTTAAATGCCAAATTCAAAGTAAAAGTCATATGTTTACTGTATTTTTGTACCAGTTTCATAATGCTTCTCATCAAATCATTACCCCAAGGGCCCTGCAGTAGAAAATTTCTATAGGCTTCCATGTTAACAGTGGTTGTTTGTTTTTTGGTTTTTGTTTTTACATTTTAAACCCTAAAATTGTTCATGTAAATTGTTCATTCTTTAGAATACCCTCTTCCGTTGGCTTTCGGTTGAGAGGAAAGCAAACTGAAATACGGTGTCCTATTTTACCATTTAGTACACAACTCAAACAGAATTTGAGTTCTTCTAAACTCAAATTTTAAAACTGATTTATTCCAGTTGCCCATTCCAATTATCTATCAACACTTCAGCTTTTAAAAATCGTATTCTTTCCACATGCTTTTTCGGTATACTTTCTGGTTACTATCACTTCATAAGTAGAAGTGGCAAACTCTGCAAGAGCCCCTTTCTGTCACTGTCACTGCAGCACAGTGTCCCCAGCCTATGACAGCTCCTTGGTGCAGGCTACTGTCCCACCACCGAAACGTGCCAGGTTTTCTCCACTGAGGCAAGCGCTTGGTGGCGGAAGCAGGTGCTGCCGTCACTGGCCTGCAGTGGTCTCAGCATGAGGGGAGGAGTGCTCAGCAGAATTCTGTCACGTCTCCACAGGCCCTGTGGTCGCACAGCTCTTTCAGCCTGCTCACGCGTCACAACCACTCGTCACTGTACCAGTGAGGCTGCCCAAAGTGCCGAAGTTTCTTCTTGGCTGGGTTAGGTGGGAACCCTGGCATTTTAGCCCAGGTCTTCAGTAAAGCCTGCTTACTGAACACCCATTCCCCAGCCATAAAGTGTTCTCCCTTCTTCCAAACCCCCCAAGCACACGCATCTGTCCCATGTTGACCACTTTGGTCCATTGGCCATTTCCCAGAAATGTCTTGACTTGCTGTACCCACCATATTGCCAGCTACCTTTGAGAGTAAAGCCCAAGGT
Source organism: Nasua narica (assembly GCA_028533885.1). Taxonomy (NCBI): domain Eukaryota; kingdom Metazoa; phylum Chordata; class Mammalia; order Carnivora; family Procyonidae; genus Nasua; species Nasua narica. The sequence goes on from CM052809.1 coordinate 111,136,895, forward strand.
GTATGGCCCTCCCACCCCACAAAAAGCCATATTTAGCCTTTCCTCAGAATTAATGGGAATCACTCATGGCTTCTTCCATAGGTAACTTGATACCTTTCTAATAGAAAAGGCAACAGCTAATAAGGTAATTCAAGATGGTATTAATATTATAAACTTGACTCAAGGATGCAGCCAATCTCTCTGCCCCACATGGCTCCTGAGATATAAGTACAAATGAGACAAGAGCAGAAAAGGAAGCACACTGTTAGGGGGATCAGGGCCCAGGAACCCCCACACGCAGAGCTCTGAAAAATCAGGCTGAAGCATACTGCACACTAGCCCAGAAATCCCCCATTCTCTTTTCCATGTCAAATCGTGTCGGCTACATTGCCCTGGCCAGCTCACTTGAATATCCAGAGCACACATGCCATAGCTAGTTGAGCCATGTCCAGATGGTTACTGGTGTCAGGGGCACCATGGTAGAGTGTAACCCAAATGATCCAATGCCAGCAATGTAAAGCAATGACAGAAACATGATTTGCGAAGCTCCAAGGTTTCAATGTCACTTCCTTCCTTTTGTAGAAGTGCGTTAAAGGGATAAAGTTGGACTCCACTTTTTCCTCTGTATTTGGTCTAAGCTAGAGGAGGTGATCCTCAAGAACTGGGGTGGAATGATTGGGATGTTACAGCTGAGATGGGTATGCACTCTAAGGTCAATTAACCCAATTCCAAGCCTCGTTTGTTCATGTGCACAAGAATTCCACGTGGCCAAAAGACTACAGGGATATTCCAACTCTTCTTTCTTAAAGTCTGAGAAAGTGTAAAGAGGGGTTCTAGACTCTGTGCTCTCTGCATATCTTTGTTCGTGCAAGCACACTAACTTATACCCAGCTTTCCCAAGAGGCAAGAGCATACTTTGATTATGAATTTACACTTTATTCTTTTTCTAACTTTTTTACACTTTCTTTTTCTAATTCTAACGGAATAGTCCTTGCACTGAAACAACTGAGTAATGGGATTGTAAAACTGAGCATGAACTTAATACGTCAGTCTAACTTGTGAACAACTGCAGACATTCCTAGTGAACTGCTTGCCTTTCCCAGTCTAGAGAATGGGCCTTCATCTGGAGAGCATTAAGCTCCTTTTTAAAGCTTAAATTCTCCTAAACGCTATTTATTTTGATCACTATTTTCTAGACTCTAGTAGGAGATACTCCTAATAAAAACTTCTTTTAAAAACAAAATGGGTGTGGTGGGTACAAAAATTAAGAGAGGTCATGGTGAGTCAAAAAATATTGAAATTTGCCAACCCAAGAAGTCAAGCTTCCTGTCATGCTTAAAAAAAAAAAAAAATGAAAAGGCCACACACTGAATAGTAGAGAATGTACTAAAATGAGTTTGAATTCTTTGATGTGTGAGCTGCAGCTCAAAATTAGCCAAATACTTTCTTCCAAGCAGCCAAATCAACATTCATCAGCTAGTTTGACCAAACTGGGCTCCAGCTACCTCGGTAAAAAAGAATCCAGTGACAATACATGACTAGATCATGTAAAGTCCTTGTTCTGTTTTGATTCAGAAAACATCTATGAAATGAAATTCTGCTAGGCTGTCTTCCTTTTCTGTGTTTGCTGTATCTACTGAATGGAACGTATTCTTGGTTCAGTCTGTATGTAGTGGGTTTAGCACAGTTTTCTTAAAAAATAGTTTTAAAAAAGTGACACAGACACATATAATCTCTAGGAATAGGACAGCAGCGCCTCATATTAGGATCTAGATTTCTCTTGACACCAGCTCCATTCCAACTAGCCGACCGTTTAATGGTGGACAGGTTACACATTCTTTCTTGCCCTCAGTTTCCTAATCTTTAGTAATGAAAGGGTGTGACTGATTATTCCCAGGGTTTCTTCCATCTCAAAGTCTATCCACTTGGTATTTCTTTCAGGGGACAAAGAGTCATGGAAGTAGATGGTTGGAACTCAAACTTGTCGGTACATTAGAATTACCTGGAAATCTTTAAAATATTTTGGTGTCTGTGTCTCTTGCCTCAGAGATTTGGATCTGATCGATCTGGATGTAGCATGGATATCTTTTTAGGAGCTGGCTCTCCAGTAAAAATTCCCCAGGTGATGGGACCTAGACTCTCTAATCTGCCAATGGTAATGATGTAGGCTTGGATTTGAGTAGATTCAGAAGCCAGGGTTGAAGGAGGGCTCTACCACTGGCAGACACTCTCGCTTTTTCACCTGGGCCTTACTGGTTAAAGCAATACATCCTTTTCTGTGTGTACTTGCTAGCTGTTTACTTGTTGGTCCTTGTTGTTCTGAAGTTGTTTGAACAGTTGCTATGAAAAAGCAATGTTGGAGGCAGCATAAGACCACACAGGACACAGCACGTGAGACATAGCTTTCATTTCATCATGGCTACCTTTCATTGAGCACTTTCTATTTAGTAGGCATTCTGGTCATGACTTTGCAAACCATATTGCCATTTTACATATGTGAATATTAGATAAGTTGCCTCAAGCTCCAGAGCTAGAAAAATGGCAAAAATGCATATGATCCCCCAAGCCTCAACCCTTAGCAGCTCTGCTGTCCTACCTCTACCTAAAATTAACCATTTGGGGCACTCTTGGTCTGACTTGGCTCCAAAGACAGGGAAAAGCTTCTCAGTTCAGTCCTTTAGGTCCTACACCATGCTTTCCAAGGGTTCAAAACAATGAAAATCCTCTCTGTCAATGCATAACTTGTGTAGACCTCCTTGACTCAGGCATGTTTTGTTCCCTGAGGCCCCCACGGCAGTGTCAGCACTTACAAGAAAATCTCCAAAGGACTCCTTTTCAGGGTGCATTAACATAGTCTCATTTCCCCAATTAAACAGACTGCAAAGATCTTCCCATCTGTTGCACTGGGCCTTTGCAGAGTAGAGTAAGCCTTCCCCAAAAGCATAGGATTCCAAGCAGTTTCAAGGAGAAAGACTTTACATCAACTATCAGAAATAGCTGAACTTCGCTGTAGCACTTCTGGCAACATCCCTTATTCTCAAAAGATTACTTGGGAAATAATGGTGAAGGCCATTTGCTGCCCTCTTGGACCCCAAGATCTGCCTTAGAGGTTAATATTTCACGTGTCCTAATGCAGTACGTCAGCTGAGACAGGCATAAAGTTCCAAAGGACAAGGGAGCATGTTTTCTGACAAGTACAAAGTACTAGACACTCCAGCAAAGATGTTTATGTTGCTTTGTTCTTGACTCTTCTTGATGCTCTTTCCTGTGTCCATTTTATGTGGTGTGTTCAGGTCAGTGGGGTGATAACTTTAAAAGCAGCTTAGAAAATAGAGGTTAAAATCAGTATGATTTTTTTCAAAAAGATAAGAGCCACCAGTATCTGTAGGAGACAAGGGAACACAGCTCATGTTCAATTTTGAGCCTACTCACTTATTAGTGATTGATTTGGTCTTACTGAGTCCATTAGCTTACTCATAAAATAGACCCATTTTATTTCACAGAGCTTTCAGGATACATGTTTCAAGTGCTTGGTAAGTAAAGTGTTTGTCCCCTCCTTCTTAGCATTAAAAATAGATTCCCTACCATTTGTGGAATGGGGCTACCATTAAATTAGTCCTTACGTTGTTCCTTTTACCAGCATTTTGAGACTGAGCAAGCATATTTCTCTCTGCTGTGTATAATTAGGGTAGGAAGATTGCCTAGGAGAGAGAGGGGACACTTGTATCAGGATATTGCTGAGAACCCTGGAATCATTAAATGCTATCATTGTTGATACCCGCGCAATCCTCCTGAAGGAAAGGGTGCCAGCAAGGATAAGGAGTGGCCAGCCAAACTTCTCCCTACGCAAATTAATCCCTGTACTGAGTATATTCCAGGTTCTAAATACGAGACATCTTGCATGAATCACTTTAAGAGCCAAACAAAGTAGCAGATTTTTTTTTCTTGTGCAAGTGATATACTTGTCATAAGATGACTCAAGCAGTCTTCTGGTATATATTTCTCAGAACCTTCTCAGAAACTGAAAAAAGATGTTGCAAGCTCCAAAGTCTCTTCTAGTCATCTGATTCTCGTACCATGGAAAGGGGAAGTTCCCACATTCTTTCAGGGAGGTTTGTGTTCAGTCTAGAATCCAAGTTATGTATCTTTGCTCAAATGGGAGGTAATTTTCTTGACTTAGCAGGGTTTCTTTCACAACTTGCTGTTCTGTATGAGGCCTTAAGAAGGAAACAAGATTCTACAATAGCTTTAGATCCTCCTCTCTTTCCAGCTATGCCTTCTTATTCTTCTCCTTGAGTTTCTAACAAAGGAAACAGCCCACCCCTAGGAACAAGAACCAGCTAGGTTTGGATGGGGAGCTGTTTATGTGAGCTTTTGTATATGTTTTCAAACTTTAATTTGTGATCCCTGCTTTAGGATACCACCCCTTGCGTGTGTTTCCTGATTAATTTTGTGCTTCTTGGTCAGAAGAGTTTTTCTGTGACTAAACTGAAGGAGTGAGAAATCTGTAGGCTTTCTGAATGTCCTACATCTGCTTTTTCCCCCTTATGAAAACCTTTTACCTTACTAGAGCTTTAAAACAGAACACAGAGATTAATGCAATCTAGATAATTTTTTTAAACGATGCCCCTAATTTGGGAAAGTAATCAAAGAAAATAATAGGACACCTTTTGGCCCCCAGATCCCTTTTCCAGACCCAAACCTTTTCCAAAAACAATTCATTATAAAACATGCTGAAGGTTTTTAGGAGAAAGATGGACAATTCTACAACATTGTTTGTTAGAAGAATTATGCATTTGAGTTGTTACATGTTTAAGTTGATTCTTCTCTATAGAGGGACCTGAGTCTAGAAGCCAGACTTCCTCCCTCTATCATATGTCAGATGGTAGCTTGGACATTTGGAAAGTCTGTGATGGGGTATTTGCTCTTTTAACCTTGGGAGAAAGGTAAATGTTTATCAGTCTGGAATATGGGATACTGGAAGGATGCTTTTAGTGAAATCTTTCAAAAAATCTCTTTAACATTTCTTTATAAAGGAGCTTATCTCTGTCTTGGGGCTTTGGAGCAGAGTCTACTCTAATCATTTCAGGGACCATGCATATATTTTATCTATTTTTTTAATCTTTTTTTCCCAAATATGTTTATTTTATTTTTTCAGTGTTACAAGATTGATTGTTCATGCATCACACCCCGAGCTCCATGCAATACATGCCCTCCTTAATACCCACCACCAGGCTCACCCAACCCCCCACCCCCCCCCAAAACCCTTAGTTTGTTGCTCAGAATCCACAGTCTCTCATGGTTCATTACCCCCTCCGATTTCCCCCCATTCACCTTTCCCTTCCTTCTCACAATGCCCTCCATGATTTTCCTTATGCTCCACACATAAATGAGACCATAGATAATTGACCCTCTCCACTTGACTTATTTCACTCCACATAATCTCTTCTAGTCTTATCCATGTTGATACAAAAGTTGGATATTTATCCTTTCTGATGGAGGCATAATATTCCATTGTATAGATGTACCACATCTTCCTTATCCATTCATTTGTTGAAGGGCATTTTGGTTCTTTCCACAGTTTGGGGATTGTGGCCATTGCTGCTATGACCATGCGTATATTTTAAATGGCCTGGCCTGCAGTCTAGACCTTCCTTTGGTTATTGCAACGTGATATGCACATACCTTTTCTTCAGGAAATTTATGCTGGAGAATCATTTTCTTTCTATTATTTTTTTTCTTTCTTCCCCTTTATAACTATTCATTCCTCAATAGTGGAAGGATATAATTAAAGGGTTCCAAACCTTTAAAACAATTCCAATGGTGTGAAAAGTTGTACTTAGCTGTCTGAAAAGAGAACTTTTTGCTATAAAACCAAGGTAGCTCCATTCACTTTAGAACCCTTCCATCTTGGTCCAGTCTGCTGACACTAGATTTGAGACCTAGTCTTGACCTGGGAGGTTGCTGTGTCTTGTATCACTTTTATGACTTACACAACACCATTCCCACTCCTGAGCCCCTCAAAATGTTTTGTGACACCTCTCAAATTCCTTTAAAATATTCTCAATTTAGAATACAGTTTGCCAAATTTAATGACCTAAACATTTTCTTGTCAGAAATAACATCCTGCAGAAAAGTACAACATTAGGCTCCAAAGATGGTCAATAAACTCTTACTCAGATTATATTCAAGCTGAACTGGAAGGGAGGAGGGGCAGGCTTCAGGGAGAGGTCTTAGCTACTCTCTTCAGGGGCAAATAGGTGACTGGGATGAGCTGGATGTGGGGGAGAGGGGAGTTTGGCATATTTGAAAAGGTAGAGTCAAAAGGTGAAAATGCTCTGAAAGAAATGAGAAACTTGGGGTTGCTATACAAAAGTGAAAGGAAAGGAGATTGAAGATAAGAAGGTGCAGAATATTTAAGCATCTTGCAAACAAAACAAAACAAAAAAACATCTAAATCTTTGTCCTAAATGCAAGGGGGAACCACCACAAGACCAAGCAGAAAGCACCAATGTTATTCTAAAATTTAGAAGAACTTCGTCATTAAAAAAAAAAAAAAGTATCCAGATCATTCAGAAAATACAAGCCATAGATGGGAGCATCAAGGTTGTTATGGGAGCAAATGTAGGGAGGGAAAAGGTTCACAAAAGGGGATGGGTGTCTGATGCATGCAGTCAAATACCCTGAAAAGGCTGAAAAATCCAGTAATTGCATTTGATCAGGACACCCATCAGCAGTTGTAGTTAAGTCTCAGAGTAGAATTGAGATGAACAAGTCCTTTGAGAAGAAAGGACTACGAACAAATAGCGGGTAGGAGATCAAGTTTAAATGTTTAATCATGACAAGATCATGAGATGATGATTAGAGGGTACAGGGAAGTGTTTTCCTTATTTCTGAGATGAGGTCTGAGCAACTTACAAAGGAGAGGGACCAATGAAGAAAAGATGAGGATACAGGAGGATGCATGTCCTTGGATCTCCTTAGGTCAGAGCTTGGTCTCATCTCCCGATGTTGTTAACAAGGGCAAATATCCTCTAGAATTGGAATAAATGTTCTGAAATTAAGAAAATAATTGGACTGAAATTGGAAAAGCGTGGATATGACTAGATTTATCGTGTCACTGGAAACAGTTCTTGGGAACCACTGAAATCAAGCAAGGCATCCAAAATAGAGGTGTTGTATTAGTGTCCTAGAGCAGCCATAACAAATCACAGAAACTAATCAACTTAAAACCACAGAAACCTCTTCTCACCCAGTCTTGAGGTCAGAAGCCCAAAATCAAGATGTCAACAGGGTTTGTTCCTTCTGGAGCCTCTGAGGGAGGACCTGTCCTGTGTTTCTCTCCCAGCTTCTGTTGGACATTCACAATCCTTGGCATTCCTAGTTTATAGATATGTCAATCCAACCTTCACCTCTTACTCACATGACCTTCTCCTTTGTGGGGCTCTTTGTCTCAAATCTCCCTTTGCCTTTCTTTTATAAGGACATCTGTTACAGGATTTAGGGCCCCCCCAAATCCAAGATGATCCCAACTCAAGATCCTTAATGACAATTACAAATACCTTTTTTCCAAATAAGGCCACGCTCAAAGGTTTGAGGGTTGTAATTTTGGACATATCTTTTTAAGGGCCGTTACATGAATGTAATAGAGCATCTCTGTACCTAGTATGAGGTTTCTCAGAAAAGATCCATCAGTGTAACAGGTGAGGAACTCTGGCTTGGGGCCAGACAGCCTGGGTTGGACCCAGGTTTTACCACTTAGCAGCTGTATCATTTAAAAGCCCTGTGCCTTGGCTTTCCCTCTGAGAAAGTGCAATAATACTATATCATAATACTCAGGGGGTTACTCTGAATTTTTTGTAGTTAATACACATAAAAAGCTACTAGTACCTGGCCCCCAACTAAATCTTGAGTAAATAGGGCTTTGAGTCCTCTGCTACATAAGACTTTCGCCTATAAGGAGACTGTCTCCCTGGCTGCCTACCAGTCAGGGGTCTTTAAGCACGATTAACTACTAAATCTCCAAATTAAATAATTCAGATAACATTAATCATACATAAATTTCTATGTGTGTGTGTGTGTGTGTGTGTGTGTGTGTGTATTTCAAGACTGTTAAGACTATACAGACCATTTAAAGACTCATAGGGGGAGAGATGAAGTATGCACCTTGAGGAAAATATGTTGACGTTTATGAAGCAAGGGAAGTGAAATTTCAGCTGACTGAGAAGCAAAAAATGTAAGACTTACTTTTTACCCTCTACATATCTAGATAATAACATACATTTCCATGTGATGGACATGGTCCTTGAATTTAAAAAGCTCAAATTAGGGCACTTGTGTGGCTCAGTCAGTTAAGCATTTGCCTTTGACTCAGGTCATGATCTCACGATCCTAGGATCAAGACCTGCATCCAGCTCCCTGCTGAGTGGGAGTCTGCTTGTCCCTCTCCCTCTGCCTCCCCCAACACGTGCTCTCTCTCTCTCCCTTCCTCAAATAAATAAATAAAATCTTAAAAAAAATAAAAAGCTCAAATAAATGGGTGCTTTAAAAACAGAATGAAGAGAGCTTTGGGGGGTGGGTAGAATATACCAGTCCCTGGGTGGTCTTAACAGGTTTACAAAACTATGAATGACTGTTTTCCTCAGGTCTTTAGTCCATGTCGAAAGTTAATGCTCTCTCAGAAGCTGTGTAGAACTTTTGACTCCTGGGAGGCAAAAGAACCTTTTGAAACATTAGTTCACTTCTGTGTGCTTACAATGAATCTAAGTTTTTCTCTTTTACATAAGGGAATCTTATGAGAACACATGCCACAATTGCCTTGAGGATAATAATGTTAAATAATAGCATAAAAGTATTTCCACTCAATAAATTGCACAACAGACATCCCACAAATTCATTCTTCCCATGATACATGTAAGTGTTAAAGTCAGAAATGGTTGTCCTTTAAGGTACAGTGCTTAGAGGAAAGAGGAAATCATATGCAGAATCACAATGTGTAAAAAATATATATTTATCAATGGGAATAAGATAAAATTTTTATCTCTATTCTTGACACTGCCTTTATAATTAAATGAGTTTTTGAATCAGAATTTATAATGTCTAATTTCAGATGCCAGTTGCAATCTTCTCAGATTTAGTATCCAATATATTTGTATTTTGCTATGAAATCTTATTTTTGTACATGTGACATGATCCCTACATTTAATACTAGATTTTTATGCCAAAATTCCAATACAAACTACTGAGGTAGGTAATCATTAAATGTTACCAGATGTCAATTTTTAAAGAAAAACCTAGTAAACACCCTCTTTCCATTTTGGAAATTACAAAGGAAACAGTCCTACCTGCTCCTCTACGGAGTTCAGTCTGATACGGGAGAAAGAACACTCGCGAATCACGAGTTGCAAGCCTGGTAGCATACCGTCTGGGTTTGCCGTGTTATGATCTCATGATGCCTCTAAACTCTGCCCACAGGTGTCTGTAGTGGGTTATGTTCATTTGAGACTTCAGGGATCCCCTGGTGTCACTCCGTGTCTGCTGGTGCTGGAGTTTGCTGTCTGCCATCTTGCCATGTCTAACGAAGTAGAGACGAGCACGACTAACGGTCAGCCTGACCAACAGGCTGCACCAAAAGCACCATCAAAGAAAGAAAAAAAGAAAGGTATGGAGAAATCTTCTTGAGGCCACTGAGGGGAGCGAGTGTTGCTTACCTCTGAAGAAATGTGAGGTTTGAGGTGAACAAAGGGAGAGCTGGCCCTTGCCTCCCGTCAATCTCAACCTACTCTCAAGTTCTCCTTGACAGGGAAGTTGGACTTTGGCAGAGATTAGTTTGCCCCACTTATAACCAGACATGTCTCTGAATCCTGGGATTTCACCCACCGGAGCTTTCTGGGAAGCGTTCATCATAGCTCGTTTAGTTGATAAACACCACTGTCCATTATTAGATGTTTATCTTTCAGGAACCTATTTACCCCTTTGCTTTACTGAAGTAGCTGTTTTTCAAAAACTGAGATCTTTATTTTATTAGACCTTGTTCTCTTGACCTGAAGTACCACTAGAAAGTGCAGAGTCCTTAATCATGCATAGTTTGAGAATATGCCATGGCTTGCATGCCATTTACTATTCTACTTTAGCTATGGAATGAGATGCCTGCAGTCTTTTTAAGAAAAGCAAAAGAAATTATGAAGGTGAGATATGTATCTTAATGATTTTCAAAGAAATTTATTCATAATTTTCTTCTACCTTATTGGCAATTCGAAATGTTAGTAAATAGTGCAGTAGCTTATTTTTCTTTCATTAGAAAAAGCATTATCCTCCTTATTTTCATTTAAATTTTTTTTAAATTATGAAGAATATCCCCCAAATCCTACCTCATACAGTCCCATACATTTCCCATAATTCAGTCCATTTTGCACCTTTAAGAGTTCATTTTCTCTCCACCCCAACACCATATACAGTATTACAGAATACAATTTTACTCAGAGGAAGTAAGAATAAAGATAGAATATTGCATATTTGAGCAATTGTAATATAACCAATATTATACTACTCAGATTTGGAGATTCTAGAACATATTAGGTCATACCTGGGGATGATATTTAAAGACATTTATAAATTTTATCCTATATTTCTTTTTTTTTTCCCCCTCAGGCTCTGAAAAAACAGATGAGTATCTTTTGGCCAGATTCAAAGGCGATGGTGTAAAATACAAGGCCAAACTAATTGGCATTGATGATGTGCCCGATGCAAGAGGGGATAAAATGAGCCAAGATTCTATGATGAAACTAAAGGTAAGAAAGGAAAGCATGCTTTGTCTCTATCTTAAGCAAATATCCAACAGCAGGAATTATATTAGAAGCTTATGTTTACCTATATCTCAATTATTTGAAAGAAAATTCTATTTCTAATCGGATCATTGATCCAGTGATGCCTCATTTTCTGAGGAGTCTTGAGTTTGTTGGCACGCTGTGAATGCTGTTCTGGAGCCTGGGCTTAATCATGTAGTGCAGGAGCATAGATGCCTTTTCCTTTGGGCACATCAAGTTTTAGACCCTGGAAGTATTTGGGTAAATTCAGGTCTCTATTTGGAGCCTGTAGCTCTTCCATGTTAGCCCTTTGGGTTTTTTGTTTTGTTTTGTTTTTGATTTTTAATTTCTAGTAGTGTCGCTGTGTGAAACTAATTAAATAAATAAATATGGTTAAATAAGACCAGACCTTGAAGGAACATCTTTGAAGATCTGATCCAGTCTTCTTGTATTTACCAATGACTGTTCTGAGGCCAACAGAATTACAATGACTTGTCCAAGTTTACCTAACTAACTCATAATATCCTGGCTTGATGTCTTCTATTTCATCCTGCCATCTATCACGAAAGGTGCCTAATCCTTTTGTAGATGGTAAACCAAGGTGAAAATAAAGCTGTCTTGTAAATGTTTAGTATCAAAAGCATTATTAGATAGTTTTAACTGAATTTTTCTTGTTTTCCCAATCTCATCAGGGAATGGCGGCAGCTGGTCGGTCTCAGGGACAACACAAACAAAGGATCTGGGTCAACATTTCCCTTTCTGGGATAAAACTAATTGATGAGAAAACTGGGGTAAGAATTCACTTTCACTGACACCTTTCTGACCACCTGAGTCTAACAAACAATTTGACATAAATCTCAGCTCCCTGTTTTCCTTTTTGAAAGTCTGTAGGAAAAAGAATAGTATATATTACTTGTCCAGAAGTAACAGGCAGAAAACAGATAGGGTAGGAGCTGAGGAGCCAGGATACTTTATTTTAAAATTCATTTTCTGTAATGGATGTAAACCTTCAGTCTATAAACACAGATGTGCTATAAATATCATTCAGTATTTTTTTTTGGACCCCAGGTATACAGAACTAGATTAACCCTAACCCCTCGTTTCTGATGCTGTCATAGATCTATGCCCAGGTCTCATTTTAATATATTAACTATGTGAAAACTTACTGGATAACCTGAACTAGATTATTACCTGAGACACATCTACCTTTTCTATCTACTCTCTTTTCCCTTCCTCTCCATCCTACAGGTATAACTTTGCTCATTTTTTGTGGTTGCTGTTATAAAATAAAAAATAAGTCTTACCTGTTTTGCTTATTTTTTGTAATCTTGTCAAAAGACAATCAGATCATACTTCAGGTTCTCTGGGATTTTGTTTTCTCTACTCAACATCATAAGATTCATTTACTTAAAACGTTGTTTGTAGTTCATTTTCATTGCTGTCAAATACTCTGTTGTATTTGTACCTCCCCAAGGTACTGTGGGAAGACCTCCAGTTATTACCCATGCTTTCCTAGAGATGGCCATTATCTATCATGTAAAATCCTCTGGTCACATAGAGAGCCCTGGAATCCTGGCACCTGCTCACTCATCCTGCTGGTCCTCAGGCACTGCTGTTTCCATTCTCCCTTGTCTCTCAAGTCTTATTTTCCCAAGCCCATCAGAGAATGGTGACAAGCTTTCTTCAAGCATTCTCTTTTTCCCCAAATCTTCGAAGATACCCCACATAAACTTTCCAGTGGCATTAGGCATTTGGAAACAAAAACCAAGACCACCTAAAACTATCCCCCAAAGAGTTGGAGCCTTGCTATGTGCTTGAAAGGATCAAGAGAAAGGGATGCAGGGGTGGGGGGATAGAGAAGAAGGCGCTACTAAACCAATAAACCCCCTACACCGTGTAACTCCTTGATAGTGATGTGAAGATGAGAAATACTGGATGCCAGCATTTGGTAACATCCAGAATGTTCTGCAGATAATTTTTTTGATAGTACTTAGGATAGTTTTCTGGCCACTCAGAGCCATTGTCCAAGGATCCCTGTGCACACTGTTCTACCTTAGTTATGCTATTCACATGAGTTTGACTTTTAGTTGGGAAAGTTGACCCACTTGGATGGCTTAGCAGTGAAACATCCCATCTTTGCTGTCGAAATTCTTGGTCTCCTGATCCTTAATCCTTTCTTGCTATGTGGTATCACATCTTTGGGATGAAGACAATCAAGTATCAGTATTCTAAGAAGTGTTTTTCCCACTTCTGTTTTCTACTCTTTATTCCTTTTGGAGCCCTTACTAGCAAAGATAAATGTAGCTCTAAACCAGAGGCAATAATGTCTTCCTTCAAATGTTTTGGCTTTTTCATATCTGCCTAGGTATCTGATGCTTCATTGCGCCACCATATAGATTCTAGTTTTATCAATAAATCATTTTTTATGTTTCTTTTTCAGGTCATAGAGCATGAACATCCAGTGAATAAGATTTCTTTCATTGCCCGTGATGTGACAGACAACCGGGCATTTGGCTATGTGTGTGGAGGAGAAGGCCAGCATCAGTTTTTTGCCATAAAAACAGGGCAGCAGGTAAGCTTCAAGCCTTGAGGTATACCTGGAGGGGGATCTAGGTCAATGTTGATTTTAGAACAATAGTGAATTATTCCCCCAAATCCTGAAAGGACTTGGAAAATTATCACGGTCCTTCTTGTTTTGTTAAACACTTATTTACTCTGCTGCCCTTTATGTATCTGGCGGTAGGGATTGGGGGAGCAGTGATCCCCCATAAACCAGGGGAGGATGGTAAAGAGCTTTAAGAGAAAGGAGGAGAACAGTACTAATCAGAACTGATGGGGGACAAAAAGAAGAAAATACTGGTATTAAAATGTTCATAAAGATGCTTTTTCTTGCTTCAGGCTGAGCCATTAGTCATTGATCTTAAAGACCTCTTTCAAGTTATCTATAATGTAAAGAAAAAGGAAGAAGAAAAGAAAAAGGCAAGTACCACCCAATATTGGCCCTATTAAACTTAAGACTATATTCAGGACCATGTTTGAACATTATGTAAACATATGGCCCATCTGGAGAGTTGGCTTCTTTGTGGCTCTTTCAAGTATAGGAAGTTTAGAAATATATCATCTGTTCTTCCCAGTAGAGCAATGGATGGATGTTACAGTTAGATACATCTGATTTTCAGTCCCTGACTCTCATCTTCTCGCCCCACAAACTTCACAGTGGTTCCAGAGTCCACACAGGATGAGCAAGTTTAAGTTCAGAAACTATATTCAAATCTAGTTTTGATATGATCAGGGCAGGGGAATGTAGGGCAGTAATAATATGCAGGACTCTTGCCTTGTGCTCATGAACCCATAGGTATATAGAGAGCTCTATAGACACATAGATATTTAACTCCCTTTAACTGTACCTACTAAGATCACTGAATTTGTGTCTTTTTTTTTTTTTTTTTAGATGGAAGAAGCCAACAAAGCAGTAGAGGTAAAACTGCCTCTCTACTTCTCATTAATTGCACACGTGACATGTAGAAGTCCTTGTTTGCTCCCTGTCCAGGCACGCTTCCTTCCTAGCTTATGAATACGTATTCATGATCCCTCTGGCCATAGAAGATGTAGAGTTGAATTATCAGTGCCAAAATCATAACTGCTTAGCAACCCAATACAGTAGGAAATTACATTCTATAACAAAAGTCACCAACTAAACCCTTAAATATTTGCCATCTTTTCAGAATGGGAATGAGACCCTATTGACCCTTGATGACCAAGCTAACAAACTGAAATTGGTATGTATGTGATTTCTTACGATTCTTATTTAACTGAACATGGGTTTACTTCCTATAGATGTACCAAATCTGCACTGAATCTGTATGGAAGTCCAATTATGACAACTATTGCCCTAAATATTAATATAACATCTATGTCAAGATAGAAAGTGATCCTTTTAGTAAACACATCTGAATCTGATCCACAAGATTTTTTTAAGAGTGTGGACTAGATGGATTTGTTTGGGGACATGTCCACACTTCCAGGCCTAAAAAGCCTAACAGTAATCTGTATTAGTTAAATGAAAATCAAATTGTGACAACGATTTTCCTAAACCTTAGTTTAGGAAACGATTACAACAATATACAAAGTAATATTTTTTAGTAGACACATCTGAATCTAATCCAAATACTTTTTTAAGGGTGTTGACCAGATGGATTTGTTTGGGGACATGTCTACACCTCCTGACCTAAATAGTCCAACAGTAAGTGCCTGTTTTTAAATTTGCAATGTGATGAAATTGACATCTATAACTCAAATTGGCAATTAACCAGAAATCTTGAGCATCTCGTTGAAATTTGGAAGGTACCTGCTGATTTTTCCACATAAAGTATAACTGGCTACTAGAACAAATTTGCATCTTAAGTTACCATGGGAACCTATCAGCACTAATTCAGTTATATTATTTTTGCTGGGAGGTTAGATCTGAGCCATAGGACAGGCAGTGCAGTCCTAGGTATTACTTAGGATCAGAAAAGGACCTGAAAAATAATCCTTAGCATAAGTCGCACCCAAAGGGAGTGTTTGCTAGAGATTAATTGTAAAACCACCTGGCCTCTTCAACATTTTTTTATGCTTTCTATTGTGACGTAACAACATAAGCTTGGTGTGAAGTAAGGCTTAAAACAAATAAGATGCTCAGTTATGTTTCACCAAGGACTGTTCTTGTTTTAAAAAGTTGTTCATTCTTTGAAGGACGCTATAGTGTATCAGGCCTTCTGTATATTGATTAATCCATAACAACTCTGTGAGAACAGAGAAATATTTTCCTTTATTGCTAAGGAAATGGTGATTCAGAGAAAAACTCATTCACCTGAGGAAAAGGTCCAGATTCCAAACTTAAGCACAAGTCTCAGGGCTTCCAAAACAGGCCTCAAGTTAAGCTATGCATGTACTTTTGAATGACTTCTTTTATTTTTTTTAACAGTTTTTTTAACCTGCCATGCGCAGGGCACAAAAGTGAGAGGCACAATGTCAATGACATCATGGAGTATACTGTCAAGGGGGGGAGACCAGCATTAAAACTAATCACCAAGCCTATTAATTGATGTTAATTACATGGTATTTGTCTAGTTTAAAGGTTCATGTAATACCTCGGAGTAAATGAGTTTCTGGACTTGACCATAAAAGATGAGAAAAGCAATAAGAGACAAAAAGAGCATTAGTCTAGAATAATGAGAGGACTGTCTGTCTAGGAATCTCTTATATCAGGGACTTATCAAACAAGTCTACATGACCAAGAAGGTCATAGGAACTAAAGCAGCAGCAGATAAAAGACAGGGTAAGTCGCGCTTGCCAGAGTATTGCAGAGAATGGCAGTCCATGAACTTTCAAACCATAAGATGCTCAGGCCCATGGGATTGGAAGGGGCAGGGGCTGCATACTCTCTTTTCTGTCCCCGACCCTATGAGATTCATGATGCAGAACAGCATTTCAGAGGCCCTAAAAAGCCTATGATAGAGAAGAAGCCAGTTTAATGTTCTTTTCATCAGTGAGTCCTGACTCACTTGTTTGTGGAACCTTTTATTCTTCATAATGTTTGTTACCTTCCTAAGGATACACCTTTTGAGAGACAAGATTAGATGATCCTGAAATGTCTATCCTAGCCCAGAGGTCCTTTTGATTCCTAGACTAACCCTCCTCCACAGTAGCCCCCTTCCCAAAGTGAATTGATATCTGAATGATCTACTTTCAAAGTGTAACTGACATTCAAACATGGAAATTGAAAGAGATCAAAGCACTCAAGCTATGAAATAGAATTCCAGTGGGATAGGCAAGGAAGCACATTAATCTGCTTCAGTAGACTTCTAGAAAGTTCTGAAGGAGGAAATGAAAACAACATGAGTAATCCTGAGTCTTAGTTATATTAGACTTAATGCATTCTAAGAATTTTGGGTTTATAGAAATAAAAGTGACTTTTAAACTACCAATAAATTAAAGTAATAAATACCATCAAAGTAGATTGTGTCTGATAAGTAGGAGAATGCTAAAGGTACTAATTATGTGCTGGTTGGGTTTTGCCCGCATGTTCTTGCATATTGACTCTATATTCATAGGTCACAAAACAGATTTATCTCTACTTGATAAAAGCAGAATGTTTAAAAATATTCACAGTCTTAGTATGGTTGCTGTGGAAGAGAGGAAGAGAGGAAGAAATCTCAATTACCTGGATTTTATTACTGGTACCCTGATCCACCTGGTCCTCCCCCAGCATTCGTACAGAACAGTTTTATGCATTTCAAATAAAGCGCATGTTACAAACTAAGTGGCAAATAACTGAACAATATTCTTCCATACTGCCACTCAAAAGAAAAAGAACGATAGAAAAAAACAAAAAGCCATGTTCTCAGACTTAAAAATGACCATTTGAAAGCACAGTTATTATGAGAAGAACATAAGGTATGAAGGAGGTTGAGTCTGGTCCAGGGAGGGGATCAGGGCACCAAGCACGGTGTCTTGCAGACTTAAGAGGCCATGGGTGGGCACAGGGGATGCTGAAGTAGAAAGATCAATAGGAAAAGGCTTTGTAAAGAATCTGAACTTGAGTTGGGTCTTTGAGGTGTGTAGGAACATAGAGAGCAGTTAGGCTAAAAATAAACTGGGTCTTATTGTAGGTCATTTTGAAAGGATGGCTAATGAGGTTTATTTTCACATAGAGGATACAGGAAGCCACTGAAAGCTTTGAGCAGGGAAGTCCAGGGATTCATCAGGCTGGAATGATTGTGAGAGACCAGCTTCCTGGAGAAAGCTCAGCTGTGGAACTCAGCATATAAGAGCTCACGTTCGTGCAGACCCCTTTGTGGCTGCCCGATTCCTCCTCTTCCTGGAGCTCCTTGCGAGCCAGGACTGCATTTCACCTTCATGTTATCAGTGCTTGTTTCTCAGGTGCCCAAATGATGGCCGAGTGGATATAGTGTTTGACAACCCAACCGAGCATTAATGAAGTTCTGACCTAGGGGACGGATGAGGAGTCTCACGTCATCCCATTGTAGTCTATGAACTAGACTCTTAATCCTGGATTAACAATAAACCCAACCTGAGGAGAGCCTTATACATTTTACTTATAGGGTGACTATTCAGAAGTCTAACATTGTGGCTCCTGTTTGGTGTCCTAAGAACTTCTTCTGAAGTATTTGAAAAGGAGAACTCTACCAGCTGTGAACACCCAACTGTTCTAACCCAGAGGTGGCTCATCATAAATGAATAAATATTGAAATCACAAGCTTTTGTAATACATTTTGTCCTATCTTTTGATTGTTAAAGAGCCCTACATTAAGAGATCTTCCAATCCACTTCTTTGATTTAAAAAAAATTTTTTTAATTACAAGCTCTTTCTTCTGACAAATTCTTCTGGTTATAAAGAGAAAAACTGGCTTTTAACAATTGTGTTTTTATACCTAACGGTAAAGGAAGCCTAAGATAGAATACCAATTAGGCCTGATTTAAGACCTAAAGTTCCAAAAAATTTGTTCTTTTAAACCCAAGGAGGCCTATTTGGGCCCCCTTTTTATTCAGTAGTTTGAGAATTTCATATTCCCTTGAGGTTGTTTTGTCCCAGTGATCAAAAATATTTAGTAAGCTGCTCGGGGTAATGCTAGACCTCTAACTTCCATCTCAGGTAGGCATCTTTGATTGTTTATATTCTTCCACGGCTAGCATAAATGAGAAGTTAATGGATCAAAGTCAGTCAGAAGAAAGGTATGTGAGTTTGACAGCCCTAACCCAGGATGAGCACAAATTTGGTATGTCACTGACCTGAATAAAGACATGTCAGATTCTTCAAATTTGCTGATTTTTTGTTGCGAGGGATACCTTAGCTAACAATGGAGAATGAAAGTAATCAAGATAGGAAGGAACTAGATCTTGTAGAGTTAAGTATTTGGCATGTTTTTCAAATTAACTCTAAAGCCACATCTCTACCTTATACATGAGTTAAAGATTACATTGTACATATGAGATGGTGGGAAAATCTGTTTTTGCCCCATAGAGGAAAGACCAGTTATAGGGAAATATATTTGACTTTAGACTTTGTCACAACCAGCACTATAAAATATTGGCCAATGAATTCGCTTATTTAAAGAGATGCTGTTACATGACCCTGAGGGTATAATAGATGGGACTATGCCTCAGGTGGGAGGCTGGGTTAGGTTTTTGAGGTTTTTTCTTACATTCAAGCTCAGTATGCTTAGATTATTGCTTAGGGTGACTCGCAATCAATTCCCTTTAAGACTCGCAAGGCAGGAATGGGAACGAGGATGGTGGATGCAGTCAGTCTGCAAGGGTGAGCAGATGCATGACTAGAGCAAGTTTCATTTTAACGGAAGGCCAAACAGTGGAGACCTAAATAAAGGACAACAAGGCGGGGAGGGACGGGGAGTAAAGAAATGCACTCAGGGAGGTAATGGGATGAGGTAATTGTCAATCGTCTGTCAAGACCAAACTCTAATGGGAATTTTGATGATCCTGATCATCTTATGTAGCTTTCTCATTTGAAGTCACAACATGGACTAACACTTTCTTTTCTCTCTTTTTTTTTTTTCTTCCCAAATGTGATAGGAAAGCAAAGATATCCTGTTAGTGGATCTAAACTCTGAAATCGACACCAATCAGAATTCTTTAAGAGAAAATCCATTCTTAACAAATGGCATTACCTCCTGTTCTCTTCCTCGACCAAAGCCTCAGGCATCTTTCTTGCCTGAAAATGCCTTTTCTGCCAATCTCAACTTCTTTCCCACCCCTAATCCTGATCCTTTCCGTGACGATCCTTTTGCACAGCCAGACCAATCGACACCCTCTTCGTTTGATTCTCTCAAATCTTCAGATCAGAAGAAAGAGAATTTGAGTAGCTTGTCTACTCCCCTGAGTAACGGGCCTCTGAACGGGGATGTTGATTACTTTGGTCAACAGTTTGACCAAATCTCTAACCGGACTGGCAAACAGGAAGCTCAGGCAGGCCCATGGCCCTTTTCAAGTACGCAAACACAGCCAACAGTGAGAACTCAAAATGGGGTAACTGAAAGAGAACAGAACGGCTTCCATATCAAATCCTCCCCGAACCCTTTTGTGGGAAGCCCTCCCAAAGGACTGTCTGTACTGAATGGCGTAAAGCAGGACTTGGAAAGCTCTGTCCAGTCCTCACCACATGACTCCATAGCCATTATCCCACCTCCACAAAGTACCAAACCAGGAAGAGGCAGAAGGACTGCTAAGGTGAATTGTCTTCTCCACATATCCATTGGCAGAATGCATGCTCGGTACCAAAGGGTGGTGTGACGCAAGCTCTCTTTGCTGCTGCTCTTGTAGTTGCCTGTGTGGCTGTGAAATAGAAGGTGGGATAAGGCACATCTTTCTCCAGGAATACCTTCCTCTGATTGCCGCCCTTGCTAAGCTTCTCACTCAGCAGTGTTTTCACACCCTGTTTTCCGTTTGCATGTCTTATCACTTGTTATTAACTAAACACAAGTTTTTCCATTTTTAATGCTGCTATGCTTCTGTACCTCTGGTAAGTTTGATCGTCATGTTCTGGAAGGGGAGGGCAAGGGTTCTTTGTGATGCCTTGTGTACCTTCCCCACACTAACACACGCCCCACACACCCCTCCAATTGCATTAATGTCCAAGGTGGTGGTGGAAAATTCTTGAGTTTGCTTCTTCTATTCAATGCTGACTGAATGAACCATTGCTTTAAAGGACACTTAAATACTACTACCACTTCACTGAAAAGCAACTTAAAATGTGGTTTCTGTGAATATCTCTTTAAAACCCTCATTAGAATATGCAGGCTGGTCTCATAATTAGACTATAGTATCACCTTTACATAGACTGATTTAAACCTAGTAGAATAATCAAAAATATGTAGGTTACTTATTTATATATTTATAGTTGTCCTTTCTTTCCCAGCTTCAAGCTTTTAGCTGACAAGGAGACTCGACAGATACAAATGTGTAAATGAGTAAAATAGATTTCACCTTGAGAGTCCTCTTTATATCGGTTGCCAAGACCAAATAGTCTGTCCATTGCAGGGATCTGTCTTTTGAGGGGGTGTGGGTGGGAGTGTTGGGGGGGAGGGGAGCTTTGGCTTTTTGTAGTAGTTTACCAGTAAGAAGAATAAGTTTTACTTATATGGCTCCCAAATTTGAGATACAGAATAGGAGACAGAATAAAGCTGTCTTTCACAATTACTGAGTAACTCTTGTGTCTCCCTCTCTGCCCTGTCAGTCTCCAGCAAAAGACTTGCTTGCATCAGACATCTTTACCCCTCCTGTCTCAGAACCTCCAGGCCAGACATCACCTACAGGACAATCTGCAACCCTGCAGACCAACCCTCTGGATCTCTTCAAAACAAATGCTTCTGTCCCAGCGGGACCCCTTGCGGGTTTAGGTAGGTGCTTAGAGATGGAGTTAGATTTGCCTCCGTTGTTTTCACTCATAAGATTATAGTGCACAGGAGGAAGGCACTTCATATCCATGGAGGTTCCAGGGACAGAAGATCTGAGTATCCCAGGGAGCCTTTCTCCCACTTTTACTTCCTTAGACCCCACCCTCAACTGGTACCCTTGACTTGCAACTGAACTTTGGCTCCTGAAGTTGGCATATGGAAAGAAAACCATTTTCAGTATTGCACTTACCCAAGCCAACTGGCAATGGCTTACAGAAGACAACTTATGAAGGATTCTGATACTCAGACCAGCTTCATTGGAGAAATGAGGTAGAGCTGAGAGAGTCTTGTCTATCTTCTATATTGGAAAAACTGGTGACATGCATGCCTGCCATGTAATTTACCATTACTAGATCAAAGCCCTGTCTCCCAGTAAACTGATATGCTTCTTCGTTAGGGTATCCTGTCCTAACCCCAAAAGGGATGTAAGCTAAGTCCGAAGCAAGTGTAAGTCATACAATGCAAGTCTTGGGTTCTTAGCCGGTCTCTGTTCCTGGGCATACAATGGATGTGAGATAGGCATATATTCTGATAGGTCTCTGAATACTTAAGCCTCAACTGCTCCTTGCCAATATTTTGGCTCTAATTCTTTTTTTTTTTTTTTAAGATTTTATTTATTTTAACAGAGAGAGAATACAAGCAGGCAGAGAGGCAGGCAGAGGCAGAGAGAGGAGCAGGCTCCCCGCCGAGCAAGGAGCCCGGTGTGGGACTCGATCCCAGGACGCTGGGACCATGACCTGAGCCAAAGGCAGCTGCTTAACCAACTGAGCCACCCAGGCGTCCCTGGCTCTAATTCTTAATGGAATTAGAAGACAAATGCTAGAAATCTGACGTTGAAAAGAACACAGAGATAAGGGAAGAGATGAGATTTTACCAGATGCCCAGGCTGTGTGCCCGTGCTCATTCATAAATGTGTCGAGCTCACGTGAGCCACTGAGCCACTCTGCTCTGTAGCAGGACACTGGGGAAGGCCACTTGGCTGAGGACTAGCCCTGCTGTTGTTTGCCCACAGCCTCCAGCTCCTTTCTGCCTCCATGGTACAGTCTTCAGAAACCCCGACAACAGGCTTTGCTGTCCTGCTGGGGATTCTCTTTATTTTTCTGCTTTTTGGCACCTCTACAAGCTCCCAACAGACTCTGTCATAGGAGGGGGTTGCGGGGAGCTATGGATGAAGAGGGACTCTCTTCCCCCATTTTGTAAAATTTGATCAGGGCTCTTAGTTTTCTCTGCCTCCTGTGGAGTCAATCATCAGGACCCCATTTTTTGTTTCCCCTGTTGCTTTCCTGCAAAGGAAAATACTTTCATTTTTTCATATTAAATCTGTTTAATCATATCTGGAGTACGGTGGCAAGAGGGGGTTTTTACCCAACCGCTGAGTGGCTAAAATCAATGTGGGTGTGGGAAGTCAACTTGTTCCAGGTCTCTGCTTGCATTTACACCATCAAGGCTCTCCCCAAATGCTTCCTGTCTCTTGCGGGCTTCCCCTCTTTTGCATCGTTCCTTTTCCTTCCCCCCAAGTGGAGCTGGTGAGTGCCTTTTCCTTGCAGAAGGGTCCAGAGCTTCCACGCACTGCCTGCGACTAGAGGCAGCTCACATCTAAGAGCTTGACAGTCTAATATCAATGCCCCAAAGAATTTTTACAGCCAATATTTAACAAGTCAGCTCGAAAATACAGCTGGACCCTATAACTGTTAATTTATTCAGACGAAGTGAAGCTTTTTGGCTAGGTGCCCCTGTTGAGGCCTTGGGGTATACAACTGCAGAATACTGATGATCCTTCCAAGTTTGGACATGGGACTCAAACTGAGCTCCACAGTATAGCCCCTGTCCACTAGCAGGGATCCTCAGCCAAACCATGGAAGATTGTAGGTCTGGCTTCCGCTAGACCCAGCTGGGGGACTGTCTCTTCTGGAGAACTGGGGGTAAGGAGAGGGTATTGTAGAAAGCTAAGCCTTCAGCTTTGACTAGCTACCCTGCGTTTTAATTTAGCATCAGAAGGTAATAAAATTAACTTCTTACACCCACACTTTCTTTTTCCTTACCCCTTCCCTCTACTTTCTCCAGCAAAGCCTGAAATATCTTGGAAACACAATGCATGAAATCCATCAGATGGGAATGAAGGCTGGCATAAGCACGTACTGAGAAAGCCTTTAATTCTTGGCAGATATAATATTTTTCTCTTTACCACCACTCCCTCTAATACCATCTATGAGTAAAGCCATACGTTTTCCCAAGGGAAGGCAAGTCATCCAACATGAAAAATGATAAAATTCTACCCCATTTGCACATCCAGTTGGCGTAAAGTATCAGTGAGTGACTCTGGCTTTGGTTAACAACATTTAAATAAATTTGTTTTAAAGTGCTAGCAATCACTTCGCTCAAACCCAACCCACTTTTAGAACCCCATAGTATGGAATGTGAGGGAACTTTTCCCTTGATTAGTTGTGAAAAGAATATGTATGCTTTTTAGTGTAAATCAAGTCTAACTTCTGTAACTATAAAACAAGTATTTGAATTAATTTCCATTAAAAAAAAATAATCCCATCCCTTGATGCCAGGGAGGCAGAACAGGAGAAGAGGGTGCTGGATTTGGAGCTTGTATGCCTGAGTTTTAGTCTCTATTGTCACAGACTGTGAGCTTCCCAGTTATAATAATTAGTATTCTTGTACCCAGTTCCCTAACCTCAAAAACAAATATGTTAATTTTGTAAGGTGACCTTTTCTGAAACCGACCACTGTCTCTGAGCACACCATACATCTTCATAGCCTTCATGATGATACAGTTGAGTCAAGTAACATCCATCTCCAATACTGAGAAAATTTAAGATAGAATATCTTGCTACCTCAGCCCCTGAACATCACTTTCAAAATATTTCTGTCTGGAAACAAAAATATTCCTAATGCAAGGTAGACGTTTGGAGGTCTCTTCTTCGTTCAGTTAGAAAACTTTCATAACTAAAGAATGCTCTTACTCTACAGCTCAAAGCAAGCAGATTTTGAGAGGAGAGCATCATTCATGATTAGGTATGAGGCTGAATTTAGGGTGGCAGCAGTTCGACTGGGTCATTAATACACTTGGGAAGAAGCAGGAGAGAAAATGTCCTACGTATGAGAACAAGATGTAGGGAATGATCTTCTCAAGAAGAGGGGGAGAACATCGGAGAGACCTGTATTTTAGTGATTTCATCAATTCTTAATCAACATGGTGAAGATGCAGGAAATGGAGCCATTTAACAATCTCACAAAGATTAGATGCCTGGACATAGGCAATTAGCTACCGCAGAAGATTTTGGGTTTTTTGTGTTTTGTGTTTTTATTTTTTGCTTCATGTTGTCTTCTCTCCCTTCCTTCCTCTTTTAAGTATTGTGTTCCAACTTCTGGCAAAGTTTAGTGAGTGACACATGGCAGGAAGCACTTTTATTTGAAACAGCTCTCCCAGGATAACCAGCCTTTCCTCCATTTATATGTATAAAAGTCTAAAGCTATCTTGGCATCAACCAAATTTTATCATCCTTTTATATAGCTGTGTCAACCTTGGCAGCATTTAAAAGCAAGGAAACTGAGATGGTTTCTTCAGGATGCAAGCATGTCGAGGCCTAATATACATGTGTGATAGCTGGTTTCCATAAGACTCCAGACAGGAGCCAGCTGCCAAATGAAAAGATCAAATCGATGACTCAGAGTGCCCAGTGGATTATCTTAATTAACTACTTCATAATCATTATGGTTTGTTTATGTAAATATATTCACTCAACAAATGCATTCATGCTATCAATAGACTCTGTCCTAGCTGTTTGAAATGTATCAGTGTGATAAGCACTCATTTTTTCATGACTAGGTCCTTATGGAGTGTATTACCCTTCTAATGAGAAAAGTTTAAAAATCTGTGGTAGAAAGAAAGGGTTTCAAAATGCAACCAGCATTTGAATGCCAGCTATTCTGTATTAGGTAGTTAATCTTTAGAGTGATCTCAATCTCTCTGGGTCTTTTTTCCATGTCAGCCTTAAGGCTTAAGGAAAGTGTTTGCCATGAGATGCTTGGTAAATGCTCCACCCCCTCCCCCTCCCCAGAGTTGTGCTTTCTGAAACTCAAAAATCCTCTTCCAGCTTGTATCCTGATAAGTCCTTTCTTCTGCTTCCTTCAGGTGGTATACCAGTTAGCCCCCCTCAGGCAGCACCATGGAACCCAACATCTTTAGTTTTCAATCAGTCCACGGCAGTGGTCCCAGGAGCCATGATGAGTGGTCAGCCTTCAGGATTCGGTCAGCCAGTAGTTTTTACCACAAGCCCAGCTATTCCAGGTTGGAACCAGCCTTCATCTTTTGCAGCCTCAGCTTCCCCTCCAGCCCCTGTTGTTTGGGGCCCATCAGCATCTGTGGCACCCAATACTTGGTCCTCAACAAGCTCTTTGGGGAACCCTTTCCAGAGTAATATTTTTCCAGCTTCTGCTGTGTCTACCCAGTCCCCTCCTATGCTCTCCTCTCTTCTGGTTGCTCCTCCTCAACCACCTCCCAGAACTGGCCCTCCAAAGGACATCTCCAGTGATGCCTTCACTGCCTTGGACCCACTTGGGGATAAAGAAGTCAAAGAAGTGAAAGAAATGTTTAAGGACTTCCAGCTGCGGCAGCCACCTGCTGTGCCTGCAAGGAAGGGAGAGCAGACTTCCTCTGGGACTTCAAGTGCCTTCTCCAGTTACTTCAACAGCAAAGTTGGTATTCCTCAGGAGAATGCGGACCATGATGACTTTGATGCTAATCAGCTGTTGAAGAAGATCAATGGTAAGCTACCCACTTCTCTGTCTACCATACCAATGAGTATTTCCCCTGTCATATGGGCCCACAGAGTCCTTAGAAGAGCCCTCTCCCACCCACCTAGGCAAGAGCCTAACTCTTGCTCTCTTTGGTTATTAGTGGTTATTGACCCATTGCCTTATGGAGCAAACCATCTACCTTACCTGTTTCTGAGGGCTGGCCCAATGCTGCCCTCTTGTGACAATTCCTAAAAGGGCTGCCAAGAGCTCTTGAAATTCGGTGGGTTGTGGCACTTGGAAGGCTTGGTAACAGAGCCTCAACCACACTCCACCGCCTTATTGAGGGAATTCTTAATGTCTCCCACTTGAGGTATATATGCACAGCCTCCTCTCCTGAAGAATTTGCCTGTAATAATCACCGGGAGTCCTAGTATTTGGTGGTGATTTTTGTTCCATGATGTAAATCCTAAAAGTATGGAACTTAATTTCTGAGATAAGCTTGACGGGGAGACTTTTGCTATTATCTGGGAAAAATTTGTCTACTGACTTCTTGGTGTTTTTTGCCTTCTAGAACCACCAAAGCCAGCCCCCAGACAAGGTTCCCTGCCAATTACCAAATCTGCTGACAACGCATTTGAGAACCCTTTTTCTAAAGATTCTTTCAGTTCCTCACAAGCCTCTGTAAGTATCAGCTACTAGAAGCTCCAAAGTACATGCCACATAGAGCTACTGTGTCGGGAATTAGTCTTGTTTGTATAGTAACTCTTTGGCGCTAAAGGATGTTTAAATAAGATTTATCATTGAGAACCATCACAGTGAAAACATCAGCTCAGGCTGGGGAGAGACTATTTTTGTAGGGGCTATTATCCTGAGATTGAGAAATGAATATCATAGAGAAAAAGTCTCAAGGACAAATCTCACTTTGCCTGGCTCACAAAAGCATTTTGGGAGAAAATTGAGCAAAAATAATATTATCTTTAAAAATCTTTCAAGGAGTTAGGTTCCTGATTCCCTGCCCTCAATCCTTTAGTTCATAAAAACAGTACCTGTCAATTTGGAGAGGCAAACATTATTCATATGAACCCTGATTTTGATGTAAATAATAAATGCACATCACGACTTATAAGCAGGCAAACACAAATCATTGGAGACTCGTATGATATATGCTTTGTCTGTGACCTAAGTGATTTTTAAAGAAATTTGAGAAGTCTTAATAATAGGGGTTTTTTTCTTCATAAGTGTAATTAAACTTATTGACTGGCTGGTTTTATCTTCATAGATGGCTTCTCAACCCACATCTTCTGATGTATATAGGGATCATTTTGGAAATCCTTTTGCCTAACTTCTGTAAGTAGAAGATCTTATTAAGCTCAGGTTCGGTAAGAAAGCATGGCACAGGGGGTGAGGGTGAAATTTTAATTTTCGAATTGGTACCAGGTTAAATCTCTGTAACTTTGAACTAATAAACATGGAAATCTATGCTTAACTAATTCAGTAATGACTAAGCAGAGCATTTAAGAATAGAATTCTTATACATGCTACAAAACAGTAATATACCCATGGGGATATGGATTTCTATCATAACCTATGTTTTTGATATTTCAAAATAACATTTTTGCATAACACTAAAGTTATATAACACATAATAGCTTTCCAGTTGTTTTGTTTTGTTTTACCTTCTTACTGAAGTGACTGCAAAACATCCTAGTAGTTACTTGGTTTCCTATAGAAGGTTCAGGATCCAAAGACCTTTTGAAGCTATAGAACAGGTCAGCTGAATAGAGCCCCCTTCCCAGACCAATTTATTTTTCTGTGAGCGGTCTCAAAGTTAGTCTAAAATAGTCTGAGGGCATTCAATCCAGAAGTGGTGACAACTGCCCTTGTCTCCTTCAAAAGCACCGGTGAGCAGATGAGTTTGCGGGTTGATCTCACTAGTAGATTTTATCCCAAGTAAGTTA
Source organism: Nasua narica (assembly GCA_028533885.1). Classification (NCBI taxonomy): domain Eukaryota; kingdom Metazoa; phylum Chordata; class Mammalia; order Carnivora; family Procyonidae; genus Nasua; species Nasua narica. Next base: position 111,164,861 of record CM052809.1, read on the forward strand.
CTAGGTGTAACTACCTTAGACCGAGACCCTGAGAGGGCTCAGCTTGACCCTTTCTTTATCATCGGCGAGTGGAAGCAACTTTGTCTGATTTCAGAAAATTGAAGTTAGTGGAGGAAAGAAGGCTTGGCTTCATTTTAGAGGAGGAAGGGCACAGCTGGTGGGGGAGAATGAGAAAAAGAATGAAAGGAACAAACCCATTATTTTCAGTCTTGCCCCATCCAGGTGGGACTTCTACTAAACTCTGTCCTGACCTATCTACAATTTAATTATTTTAAATAGAGAAATATCTCAAATCGGACAGGAACAGTGAGATTGACTGTATTTGCAATTTGAATTGTTGCCCCTCACTTGACTTCTGGAATTACAGTGTTTCTTAGAATGCTTTTCCGAAAAGTCTGCTTCAGAGAACAGGCTGAGATTATTGAAAAGGCAAGTTCTGGGGCCCCCCAAGTTCTGCAGCCCTAAGAAGTCCCCCTCTGGTGCTGAGGAAAAGCTCCAGATTACAAGCAGCCTGGTTGTTTCTAATGCTGATAGAGGGGTGTGATATACTGAGGGGCTAGGAGTCTTAACAGAGATTCATTCTCGCCCTCATCTCCAAGGGAGGCAAACATGGACAAAAGGGAAGGAATAAAGTGCATCTGGAGTCTAGGAGGATTTTTTGCACTAAATTGCATTGACAAGAGGTCTCCTTGGAGGCCCTTTCTTTCTTAGGTCCTGAAGGAAGGATTATTTTGGTGAACTTGCTTAACTTACAGATTGGGGTTGGGGGTAGGAGAGCATGATCATGGGAGAAAATAGCTAACATTATTGGACATTTGTGTTAATCACTTTATTTCAGGCTCTGCATCTATTATCTTATTTAAGCCTCTCACATAAGCCCTGGAATTGAGGTTTTAAATGATGATTTGATATTTAATACATTGATGTTTAACCCAAAAATTCTAACCACCGGTTTTTTCTCTACACTTCTCTAGGAACTTGATATGCTGACTATCCAGAGGAACAAAAAGGTTGGCCTTAGTAGTCAAGGACGAAGCTAATAGCCAGACGACCTCTGCTCTCATTCCAGCTTTGACATATTATCTGTTGCCTTATTGCTTGCTGCCTTTTCCACTTGTAAAATGACTTTCACTTTTCTGTTTAGATTAAAGCTGAACTGAATCTATGCCTTTAAATAAATTAATTAATCTAAATTCTCTATCTTAAATGTAAATGAAGTAGTTTCCCTACTTGAACCATTGCCTAGTGTGTTCCTAGAGCCTTCGAGAACACTCTACTGTGTACCCTCTGGTTGGGAGATGCAGCTACCACAAATCCTCAGATGACACTGTTTTGAATAAATTTTAAAATCCTTACTGTTCAAAGTTGTTTGGAGGTTCTGTTTTACAGCATAAATACTAAAGATTACAGTATAACAAAGCACCTTCTTGAATCTTGCTTCATATCAACATTTATAGAGAATTTTTAAAGTAAAATTGAAGCAAGTCCAACTTCTCCTTAGACATTTGGAATCTGACACACTTAAGAACCTTTTTTAAAAATATAACTCTCTTTCTGAAGATTATTTTCCCTCAAGGACAAGATTGTTCTTTTTTTCCCCAGTCTCTTGCTTGATAGTGCAAATGAGGGGAAAGCATTATTTGTCTCTCCTCTCCTCTTCCCTCTGATTCTTTTTTCAGTCAGTTTTGCTCCCAGATTCATATCACATTACTTCCCTTCCACAACCAACAGAGTTTTATGGGGCAAGGAAAAGATCTAAGGATTCATGGATCTGAAATGTCTCTGCCTTCTCAGTAATCACTATGTCCCGTAACTAGAATTGCAAGTGGACACAACCTTTATCCTTTCTATGGAATAGGAGGCCATCCTCTTGATCTGAAGTTCCAGGAGAGCAGTTCAGGTTGAAGAAAATGAATGAAGAAAAACTGAACTCAACTCAGCAATGAAGGACTGTTTTCTGGAGAGCCAACACAACCGAAACTTCAATGTAGTTGCGCCAAATATATTAGGTGCTTATATGGGGTCATGTTAGACCTTTATCAAGTAACTGGAAAACTTGCTTTAAGTCACTGTCTCAAGTAGGAAGATAAATGATGAGTGCGGGAGGGGGGAGGAGCTGTAGAACAAGTATTTGGTGTTATCATTGAAAATCTAATGTCTGCAGGATTTTTCTCCTCATAACCTTGGAAACTCTCCCAGTTCATTTCCAGTCATATTGTTAGCACAGTTCTGAAGGATTTGTTCTTGCCAAAATGAGTTTCGTTTTGTTATGTTTATGTTGGGCTTTTAATGTTCTCTCTTGACCCTTAATGCTCAGGTTCTCATGGGTGTTAACCATACAATGTTACCTTTAGGTAGAAGAGGAGGATGACTGCTCAGGATCTAAACAAGATGGTGGCCTCACGGACCTTTATTGATTATCCCCAAGTAGTCCAAGCTAAAGTCCTGTGGTTTTATGTTTAATGGTAATAGTTGATCATGTATGGCATAATTTTCCATCTGGCTTCCTACTCAGTCATTATAAGCACAGACCTAAAATAGTATTTTATATGTCCCAATACCTGAATGTGCTCAACTGGAGGCAATTATTTCTAGGTAGTTGAATTTTTTGAAAGTAGACAGATTTTGAAAAGGATGATCAGCCACACAACTGTTTTGTACATACTTATTTTCCTGTACACTTTTCTGTATGCAAATGAAGCTATAAATTTACTCATTTCAATAAACTGGAATGGCAGAATCTCATGTGTTAGCATCAGTTTATTCTTACAGTTGACCCCCACTTTGAGCTGATGTGTCACAATGTATAAAATATTATCAGTCCAAGATGAGCAAAGATTAGTACATTCTGGCTTGTCATAAAGATGAAGAGAAAATGGAAATCTGTGAAATAAGACCATGAGTAAACTATTGTCTGATATCTTTTAATGCCTTATTCTCCTCTCTCTGACCTACACATATTCCCTTCCTGAGAGTTTAATGGGAGTCCAGTGGATAAGATCTGTACCAGAACAACCATTACTGACATCTAGTATAAAAATCATTTAGTAATGAACTCTTGGTTCACACCTTCTACCCTTTGCGTCTGCTTGTTCTTGATTCAGCCATGTTTGACCTCACCAAGACACAACTGTGTGGCCTGATGCGGGCTGGTGTAGGCCACTCGGGAGAACTTCTGTGTGAGGTGGGCAGGCCCACGACCAGACATCGTTAGCACAAGGACATTATTAAATACTCTCCCCTAGTATAAAATCTCAAGGCTCCCATTTTTTCCAAAAAGACCTAGATCTCCTAGGAAGACGACCCTGAGGCAAGACTTGCTTCAGTACAAAAGTCTTGATCTTAAACTTTTCTAAGGATTAGGACAAACTTGGGAGCAGGTGGGTGTCGTTGACAGGTATTTATGATATAGGTCGTTCGTTATTACTGCTTTACCTTTCCCCTTAAATGAAACATTCAGTCTGTTTCTGCTGACAATGAGTAGAATACAGAAAAACAGGCTCCACACCAAAGCAGCTTCCAGTAAGCCACAGATGTGCTGGAGAGGGCTGCTGATAAGAACATGTTGCACAAATTATCTGGCTTATCCAAATGCTCTGCAGTGTGTCTAACCCACTGAGCCCGTGCGCTGTTTCCATGTGGCTTAATCTGTAAGATCTTGCCAGAGGTTAACCCTTGCACGTGCGAACAAGGGGAGGACATTCACTTCAGTGCAGTAAGAACTACTGTTGGCCAAGCAGGGAGAGGTGCTTACTGGAGTGTCTCTGCAAAGTAGAAGCAGATCCTCTTCTTTATAAGTCCATTTAGTGACAGTACTAGTCACACCCCTATGTCAGAAGCTCAGCTTTCATGGTAAAACCTTATTATACCTGGAGGTGGGTTTCTTTTAGGCATCAGCTAGCTCTAAGCTAAAAGCTGAACTTGAACAGCAGCAGGCCCCTAAATTCTTCACATAAGGGCAATTCAAAATGAGAAGGTACTGATTTTCTCAAGATAGTCTCGCATCTGTGACGTGCTTTACCATTTACACAACATAATTTCATTCTATTGATATCATAATCCCGTGGGGTGGGGTCTGTCACTGTTCCGTCTCATCTGAAGATGGCATCCATGCTTTAAAATTGCTTCCAACTCTTGAGTGATTTCTGCAGTATTTTATTGTAAAACTGCCTCGTGGTAGGGATATCTTTTCAGTCTGTGATTTCAAACCGCTCCATCAAAATGTTAACCATGGTGTCTAGAGAGAGCAAAACACAGCAAATTCTGTGTCTTTCTTGTGCTGAAAGCAGGAAGGGGAAAGAACAGAGGATGAGCTAACTCAGAAGTTTGGATGACCCTGCAAAAAACTGATGAGTGTGGACTCTGACCCACGTTCCCGGAATAGGTTCAATGCAAAGTCTTCTAGTGAAAGCCAGACGCTCTCTAAAAGTCCCTGGTAAATATTTAAGCTATTACCATTGGAAGAAATTGCTAAATAGTAAAACATCTAATTCTTGCCAGGAAATGTTTTTACTAATTTTCTTCTATTAAAAATAACTACGACTCAGTTCTAAATTGATACGCCAAACTTAGACACACACAAGGCAGTGTGACAACAGCAGCCTTGTTAGCATGTCCTAATTACAGCCAGGCTGATGGCCAAGGGCCAGCCATGTGTCATCTCACCTAATGAGGGCCTGAGTCCCTTGTTTGTTCTTGCTTTTCTGGAATTATGTGCTTAATTACTAAATCTCTATTGTGTGCTGAAATCATATGAGTGCCAGTCTCCAAGGAGATGACAGCGTGGACTACTCCGTGGCAAAGAGACTGGGTTTCCACCTTGACCAAAGTTGAGGTGGTTATAAAAGAAGGAAAAACACCTTACTCTGAATGTTTCCAGGACTAAGTTTTCTTCTGATGTTTCTTACGGAGTTTTCTGTCATCTCTTTTCATTTGGTTAACTTCAATCACTATTATTTTACTTGAATCCTAAGAAAGTGAAATTATTACCATTGTAAAAGTTACATGATGACCTGACTGGGCTGAGGCTGAGCTATGGATGGTGCTGGGGGTGTGTCTGAGGGTACTTCTACCAGATAATCTGCCAACACTGATTGATCATCACAGAGGAGTGTTGGAACATAGGAGCTAATGGAGAGGGAGGGGGAGGGGAATGGAAAGCTGACATGATATTTGCCTCCCTACCTCCCTCACTAGCCTGAGAGACTGGCCTAAAGGCTTGCTGATGGAAATGATAGAGCTAGAAGCTGGAGGAGTTGTCTTTTTTTTTTTAATGAAAAGCTCTGGGGACAGGCTGGCACGTTAGAGCCCACGTGTCCCTTGGTAATGAATGGACTACATCAGACTCACAGTGGTAAAAATTACTAGTGGGTTATTTTTCTGACATAAAAAGTCCAGATTGATGGCTACTGGTAGTGGCTGAGCAGCTCAACAAGGCCCTCAAGGACATAGACTCTATTTGATTTTTCACCCCAACTTTTGTAGCCTTTTGACACTCTGTTCTCATGTTTATCGCCTAATAGTCACAAGATGGCTGTACAGCTCCAAATATGACATTAGTGTTCAAGGAGGGCAGAATGGGAAAGAGCAGCATAGTCAAGGTCTATTCCTTGTACCAGGCATTTCAGTTTTCTCCTAGGCTTCCCAGTTATTCCACTATGTCTCATTGGCCAGAATTTGGTGACATGGTCACTGCTCGGTACAAAGGAGGATGGGAAATCAAGCTTTTAGCTTTGTCAACCTCTATAGCGAAAGTAGTTAAGGACGAGACATGGCTGGCTGAATAATTTCTGGGGCCTAGGGCAAAATAAAAATAGAGGATCCATTGTTCATAAACCAGGAGGAAAAGTGCCATTAAAGACATTGGTGCATGAACATATCCTTCCTTTTGCAACCTTTTTCTTATTATGACATATTTTATTTGCTATTTAATGTTGTTCTAAGTAAAAAGGAAATGAAATGTTAAAGTTTTCATGTCAATTTTATTGCTAATCTTTAGCTGGTAAGTGGAATCATTGAAATTATACAATTTGTATTTCGTAACTCATACATGCATATATATTTAACACATGTATCTCATTCCTACGAGAACAATAGAAACACCGCATAAAACTAACTCAACTGTTTTTAATTCACTTCTTGATACATGAACATTCTACCAGTACATGTTACCTGTAGTTCACTAATGAGTAAAGAAAAATGGTGGAAAGAAGAAATATGGGCAGCTCTACGTTTTTCTTATATTATTATTTTCAGCATAAGTAGATGGTGAATGTAGGGAAGTAACATTACTAGTAAGAAAGATCTGATAGTGTTTCTTGGTCATTTGTGTTTCTTCTTGTATTGGAAGTCAGCTCTTCCCAGTCAAATGGAGAGTGTGACCTCTCAGGGCTGTTACTTACATAGTGCTAGGCATAATAGGCCAACTTTATACTCACTTTTGCCTTGACTCATTGAACTCCCACACATCATGGGTCCACCTGAATTCCATGTTTGTGGGGCAACGTAAGCATTCTGTGCAGATGTGGTAGCATGGAGGAAGGAACACAGTTTACATTTCCTCTGCTTGTGTGCGTGCTCCATTTTCCAATCAAACTTACTTTCAAATCAAAAGTCCAAAAACAAAATTAAGAATTTCAAGGTGGCACTAATAGAACATGAAACCAACCATGGGGCCTTTCCGAGTGCTTGAGTCCTGTCCGATTGCACAGTTCGCATGTCCTTGAAGCCTGCCTTGGCAAAGAGGGCCTTGGAAATGGGTGATGGATTAGCCAATGTTTCTCCCACATGCCTGGGTAATAGTTTAACCCTGAGTTGGCCTGCCTCCAAGTGCAGATCACAGCAGTCTTTGACGACATGGCATCCTCAGGGCAGAAGAGAAGCCCACACATGGAAAGCATAGTTAGCAAAGCCAATGTCAAGGTACCTCCACTAGAAGGTGTAAGCTCAAGAATGCAGAGGACTAGTTTCTGTGCCTTAGTATCATGAAGATTACCAGAGACTATAAAAGTTAGAAAGGGGTGGGATAACTAAAAGCCCCCATCCAGGAGGCTTTAATGTTGGCAAAACGTACTTTGACATCAAAGTGATACCCCACCTCAGTTAGAAGGATAGAGGAGGCAGGACTGTAGAATTCCTGAGCTCTTACTTGCCAAAGTGCTTCCCAATTCTTCATTTCACTTTACTACAAGCATGACTGCCAAATCTGGAAAGCCAGACTGGATTCAGGGATGGCCCACAGAAGTCAGTGAATAATAATAGCAAACACCTACCCAGCATTTACCGTCCACAGACACTATTCTGAGTGTGTTATAATAAACAATTTAATTTCCATGTCAGTTCTCTGAGGCGGGCTGCTACAACCACCACCATTTTATAGAAGAGGACACTGAAGAACTTCCCAAAGTCACAGAGCTAGGGCTGAAGCGTCCAGTGCCCTTGCAGTTAACCTCAAATTCACCACTCCAGCACCCCACTGCCTCCAAAAACTGGCCGCAGTGTCTTTATGCTGGCCTATCTTCCATTCACCAAGATTTTCTTCTCTTCATAGTACTGGTCTCCCCTTCTACTTCCTATAACCAACATGCCTATCACGATACGCTTACGCTTATGTTTAATTCGGCAAGTTGATCTCCCTTTGGGCTTTTTAGGGCACATTTTCAGAATGAATTAAGTGTCACTTAAAAGCTTGAATTATCTAGCTATTATATATGCAATACATCAATCTAACCTCACGCAATGCATTCTAATTCAGGTATTTCCCATCAGCACATTTATGATTTTTTTTTCAGTGTTCCAAGATCCATTGTTCTCGTACTATACCCAGTCTTCCATGCAATATGTGCCCTCCTCAGTTGAACGTAAGCTACAGGTGGCTCACAATGAAAGATGGGTTGTGAGTAATGTTCCCAATATCTTCTACATCATAAATAATAAAATCCCGCATCTGCTCCCCAGCAGGCTGGTTGGATGTTCCACGGTCAATGAGGAGCCCAATTTTATAATAGTAATACTGTTGTGTATCATGCTTTTAATGAGCTGAATCAAAATTATGTATTCACAACACAGTTTATTTTACACAGTTCTTCTTCATTCTCTCCTTCTCAGTTCTGCAGGGTCTAAAAAACCTATTAGTGGTGATGACTTTCTTCATTCTTCTGATTTGACAAACACAAACCCTGGCACTGTAGAGATTGGGAACTGAACAAGTGAACACGGAGCACAGAGATGCCTTGCAGCCCAGCCACCACACACACACACACACACACACACACACACACACACAGGCCCGTGGCAGGGAAAGCACACATCAGTAAAGAGGAAAAATTGAAGAAGATGATGCCAGACCAGAAATAGGATTAACTTTCTGAGTTAAATCATCTGTAATTACTGACTGGCCCTTCCCTAGAGAAGGATTAGCAAAACATGCCTGGAGAAGAAAAAAAAAATTTTTTTTTTCTTAAACTGGGTCAAAAATTTGCTTACACTACACTGGGGTGGAGAGAGAAAGTGTATCCATGTTATGTTTTCTCCGTTTCTTCCTTCCTTCCTCCCTCTCTCTCTCTCCTTCCCTCTCCTTCTCCCTTCCTTTCTCCCTTTCTCCTTTTATCTCTTTCTCTATTTCTCTCTTTCTTTCTTTCTTTCTTTCCATCTTTCCTTCTCTCTTTTCCCAACGTGCTCTTCCTTACAGGTGTCCACTCTGCTAGGTGTGAATGCCAACGTTTAGTCAGGTCCTGCAACCTGATGCAGCCATGATGACTCCCTCTAAGGGTATTTTCTCTTTCAGCTATGTGTCCAGTGGTTCACATTTCTTCCCCTGATCCTGCTCTTCTCTGTGATGATGGTTAGTTTGATGGGGGGAGAGGAATGTTGAGAAGGGGCTTAGATCCTCAGACAGGTCCTTGTACTGTCCTCTGATTCTTCCAGTCTCTACAGCATATACCTCAGCTACTTGGCCACTATCTCATAGGATCTGTAGCCAATATTCTGGGCTAAAGCATGGGGAGTCTGTTCCTCTCCATGCAGCTGAGGGACCTATGAGGCCTGGTGGTTCTGCACGAAGCCTGGGCCCCTGCCTTGGCCCTCACTAACTGGGCTCTGGAAATCCGCCCGTGAGTGTCTTTACATCTCTGCCCTCAACCCTAAGGCCACATTGCCTTTGACGGACAGCAAGTTTGCCAGCTACCCTCTCTCTCCCTCCTCAGAGCCTGGGAACTTCTTGGTATCCTCTGTGGCCCACAACAACCAAAGAAACCTATTCAGCCAAATTCAGCCCCTCCTCTGCTCAACCACACACCACAACCACTTTTGTTCTGGTTTGGCTTCCCCATACTGGGACAGTCTGGAAGTTGCTCTCCCAGAGTTCCAGATGGCAAAGAAAGAAACATCTGCTCTGACCTCAACCTACTTACCATACTGGCCCCATTCCAAAGTGTGGCCTACTGCAAACACTCATCTCCAGGCCTGCCTCCCTTCCCCCTCCCTCTCACCCTCTCACAAGTGCTCTGCTCCAGCAGGAGAGGCAGTCTTTTTACGTTACCTACATCACAAGCCAGGCCATCCCCACTACTTTGAGATTCACAGGTGACCAATCGCTGCTTTATTCCACCATTTCTTTCCCTGGGCCATAAGCCTCACATTCAGCCTTGAGGCTGCAGAGTCAAAAACACAATTTTAAAAGGGGAAATTAAAGATAATTTAAGATTTGCTAAGCATCATCCCCTATTATATTTACATGTTGTTATATCGATGTTTACATGTTGTTTTTTGGGTTTACATGTTGTTAATTGATAAATCTGTATATAGTTTTGTCCTCAAATACTAGTTCCTTTTTGTCAAAGTTCCAAGTTCCAGAAGTCAAACATACCTGAGCCAAGTGAAATCAACCAGTCATCCAGTAACTCTGAAATAACTATGGAATAACTATGAAGTAATCATTATGAACCCACTTACCACTACGCATATTGTCAAAATACTAATGCAATAAGAAGAAAGATGAGTTCCAGATATAGAAAACAGAAAGACAGTTATTGGTGACTCATTAATGAAAATAAAGACTATAAGACTCTTTAATGAAAATAAAAACTATAAGAAGAGCTTCCTTGACAGAGATAGAGCAAGAATTTTGTGTATGATTTTAGACACAGCAAGTTCAAATTACCATGAGCAAATCCAAGTCCACCTTGAGATTTCTTAGAAGTACTTGAGGATTGTTAAGCTGGGAAGTAACTCCATAGGTGTGCATTTTTCAATAAATATCACTTCTAAATATCCCTACTTCTAAAACAAGAACCCAGAAGATTCTGATAAAGTAACTGCAACTGTGAGACTTCTGGTTCTGAAGAGTAGGCCTAATCATAAGAGTGGGTAAGAAAAGAAGGTGAGACTGAGCAGTGAAGAAGGTAGACAGACCCCTAAGAAATATCAGCATTGTATAATGGACAAGGGAGCGGAGCTGGCAAAAGAGACGCAGAAGATCAGGAAATGTTGTATCATAGAAGTCAAGGGAACAGAGAGTTTTAAAGCATAAGAATGGCCAGTCGAGTCAGATGCCCCTATGGGACAAAGATCCGGACCAAGAAGTGTCCACCAAACTTAGCAATAAGGAGGTCTTCCATGGAGTAGTAAAGGCCAAGGGCAAGCTGCAATAGGTTGAGCATAACTATGTAGTAAGGGAAGAAAGTTGATACAGACTGCAAAAGAAGTGTGGCTAACAAAGGCAAGAGCAATAAGAGAAACCCAAAATGGAGCAGTCAAGGAGCTAGATGTTCAATAAAGCAAAGAAAGGGGATATTGGGAGGATGAGAATGAGGTAACTAGAAGATTTGGAAATTGAGGTCAGACAGTAGGATTTTGACATTTGCGAAGATGAAGCCTTTACAGGTGTTAGATTGACATTAGGACAGTGGCCTAGATGGGATTAAGATAAATATTCATAGAACTGATGGAATGGAGAAAGACCGAGGTGGGGTGGTACTTCAGAGAACACCAAAATCACTAAAGGAAAGGCTGGATTTAGCCTGGGGAGAAAGAGAGAAGACAGTGTCAAAAGTCTTGGGTGAATGTAGACAGCCAACAGTGTTGGTAAACAGAAGGGTAGACAGTGGCACAGCCAGATCCTGTCAACTTCAAAGGAAAAAGGGATTGTATTGAGTCTTTCCTTAAATGAAGTGCTGTGATGCAATCAAGGGGGCCCTAAATAGTTCCATGTGGCTGTAAACAGATCTGAACCACAGGAATTCTTATTACTGCAAAGGGATGCCAGACTGACATCACTCCCATTGAACTTGACACACAGCCCCAGAACCACTCCATAGAGAAACTGTTCTCTCTTTATGAAAGAGCCTGTCAGGAAGTGCTGTAATGAAAATGGCGTAGAACCAACAGTGGCTAGAGCTGGAATCTGATGCTGCCCCAGCCCCAACTGTGTGACCTTGGGAGTGTCACTTCCCCTTCCTGGACACCATTTTCCTCATCTACATTGATTTATTCATCTACTAATGCATAATCCCCACTATCTTTGAAGCCTCATGGTGGTAGGCACCATCCGAGATGGTGAGGACAGAGCGGCAAGCCGGACGCACCCCAAGCCAAGGGGCCTGCCACTTGACGATTCTAATCCCCTCCAGCAAGTGTGTGTGTTTTAAGGGAAAGTACTGCAGTTTCAGGTAGCAGCATACGCCCCGTGGATCTTTCAAGATTCAGTCAGAAACAGATACGGGATGAGGTGGCAGCTCCTACTTGGGATACTGAGGGAGTCCATGAAATCTCTAATAATAAACTTCCAAAAAACTGCTTCCATCACTTTAAGAGATCCAGGTGAAAATTATGCCCAACACATTTACAACACTTCGGTAAAAATTAAAAAAAAAAAATTAAGTGTTCTGCCTGATGGTTGCACATTCTAAAGTACACATGTGTGTGGTTCTGCCTTAAAAAGGAGGAAAAGTTAGTCTCCACAGGCTTTCTTGCCTCACTTTCCTTTTCATGTGGAGAGTTTGAGGTCTCTAATGGGGCTAATTTCATTGGTTCCTGACCTTGTTGTCAACCTACAGGCTGCGCAGAATTGCCAAGTAATGTGGTGATTCGAATGTGGGCAGCAACTCTCATTCTCTGCCAGTCACTAATAGGAGCATTAGTGGAAAGGTAAGGCATTGCTGGGAAAAGTAGCTGTCTGTTATCCCCCAATCCCACCCTCTGTTTTACCAGACTGTGTATGTGTGAAAATTGCCTCTTTGTAAGAGTAAGTATTGATGAGGGCCCCTTAAGCCCTGTGTCCCAAACATCCTTTCAAAAACATAATAGATTACTGCTTCTCAAGCTGGTTATTCTAAATCCTGACCCTAGCCACACATTTGAATGACCCAGCAACCTTTAAAAAGATATGGATGCAGGGTCCCCTCCCAGATCAGTTAAATTAGAATCGGGTGGGGGTGGGCAGGCATCGATGGCTTCGCACGGGTCCCAGGTCATTCTACCGGCCAATCAGTATTGTAAGAGCAGCTGTGACATCCACATTCTCTAGGACTTCGAAAACATCTTACCCTTTCCACAAGCCCCAGAGAAAGTGAAAATATGAAGGAGAGGGGGTCCTTTAATATGGGTTGGAGCAAATGGCCCCATCTCAGGATCTATCTTGCTGACAGGTGCACTTCTGAGGTAAGGAGAACATATCCTCCTGCAGGCTATTGTACATGCGTTAGGGAGTTTCCCTAGATTCTTCAGAATGATCCACCGAGTCTATAAAGAAAGCCAGCTTTGCAACTTAACTGCATTTTGCACTTCGCCATGACCCCGTGCCAGTAACCCACACAGCGGGGTCTCAGATTGCCACATTGGTCCCTGCCTCCTGTTCCAGTCACTGCAGTTCTTGCCTAATTTCTTTCACTAATTTATGCCTCTCTGAGAATCATCCACAGACCCATTTTTCCCCACACTGCACACTCTCTCGTCCTTCCTCCCAGAGTCTCCCCAGACAAGAAACACTGGAGATTTGTTTTGTTTTTGTTTTGTTTTGTTTTCAACACTCCCACTAATCTTACTCAGTTCAGCACTCCCAGGCTGGGTGCCCGAATATGCTTATCAATATAAGAAAACAGTAGGTCAAGAATTACAACATGACTCTTCTTTGATTGGACTTTGGCTCCCAGGAAGTCCGGTTTAACAAAAACCCTGACCGAAAGCAAGCAATGATTGTCCCCCAGTTGTCCAGCCCTTTGCAGATAAACGCCCTGTGGGACCTGTCCGGCCATTCCACTCGGGGCCGCCTAGTCAGAGCCGATGTCTGCCCGCCAGAGGTTTGCCTTTGTACTATGCATTTTAGAAATGTGTCTCCTGACCGCCAAGCCCACTCCTAGGTGAGTCGCTTTTCCATTTGTCTCCGGAATTTCACTGCCAGCTTTGATATTTCAAGGTCTACTTCTTAGCAGGAAAGCAGATAAAAAAAAAAAAAAATTTCAACCCACCTTGAAATAGATAGTCCCAGAGTTTAAACTTTGAAAAAGGGTGAGGAAAAGTGCAGGAGTATGTTTCTGAGAGTTTTCTAAGGAACCCTGTGGCCGTTTCCAGCAGTTTCTTTTAAACAGCCATTCAAATGTTAAGGCCTAGATAGTCTTTTAATACTTGGAATTATAAAACAAAGTTGGTTTTCACCAGGATGCGATGGATAAACCTGAGGATATCAGTATTTCACATCTGAAAACTTTAAAAGAAAGAAAATCTCTTCCTCATTCTGCCTTAATGTCTACCATTCTCAACGACTGACTACCTCACCTTTCTGCCTCCGTGTCAGGTGAAGTTTAGGCATTTTGCTTCCCCTCCTTGACATCCCAAGTTGTGTCTGAGGAGGGGACACATTTTGACCTCAGGCTTAGGGGTGTAGTTCTTTCTTTCAAGTAGAATCACCATCCTGTGGGCCCATCGGCCATGCTTCCAACAAAGATTGACTTTCTCTCCTTTTGTTCTGATCCTAATTGGGAACAGGAAACTCATGCCAAGCTGAGCCAGGAAATAAATAAGGTTGATTATATGTGCTTACTGAATGCTGCACCTGGAATTGCTGGAGAACATATACACCATCCAATACAGAATGATGAAATCTGGGGACAGTATTGAACTATTTCGGGTTTTGACAGTATAGTTGGGGGACAATATCTGCCCAAACATTCACCCTCTGCCCAGACATCACTGCAACCTGCAGCCATTTCCACTCTGGTCATCTAACTCTTGGTGTAACCAAATTCTGGTTTGGAATCTGATGGCCATGGCAAGCACGTCGTCACCAGCCTCTCGGCTGCCACAGGGCCGCCACGCCTCCTGGCCTTCCTTCATCACTTCCTCTGCCCCCCTGAGCTAAAAAGCCATGTTTCCATTCAGAAAACATTTTCACTTACCAGGCATCGAGGATAAAGGGCATTTGGGAAGGCAGTTACTAAAAGTTGCTTTAGCCTTCTGGTACTTACCTTGACCCTTCCTTAAGTTAAAAAAAATAATTTAAACAACCCGATTCCTGGACTGAGACTCCCACTGATCAAAAATGGGAGGCTGCAGGGAAGGCTGCAACCACTTTGAAGTTTGTGTCCCTGGGTCCTGGCCGCACTCAGCACTCAGCTGTTTCAGGGAAGACCACAACGGCCCTTTGCCCCCCCGCCCCCGGCTCAGAGCAGCTGTACTGCCGAGCTGGATCTGGCTTCAAGTTCCTCATTTCCAAGGCTGTTAGGGGTTTGTTAGGGTTAACCTGCCCGAAGACTCCGCGCTCTGCCCCTGGAGAGATGGTGGAGGTCAAAACAGAGTGTTCAGATCCTTCATGAAGTAAGACACATAGTTCGACCAGAGAACTGGAGTTTGAAAATGATTTTTTTCAATGCAAAGTTGATCAGAATGGAGCTCCAGGCACCATTACTAACGAGCAAACCACGTAAGTTTGAGCAGGTTACTCAACCTTTCTGTACCTCGGTTCCCTCATCTGTAGGATGGTAGCAGTATTCATTTCCTAGTGCCACAAACCAGGCGGCTTCAAACAACAGAAATCTATTACCTCATGATTCTGGAGGCTGGGAGTCTGAAATCAAGATGGCTGCAAGGCCGTGCTCCCTCTGAGACCCTGGGTAGGATCCTTCTTGGTTTCTGCTGGTGGCCGGCAATCTTTGGCATCCTTGGCTCGTAGCTACCTCATTCCAGTGCCTGCCTCTGGCACCACAGGGCTATCTTCAGTCGTCCTCCTTCTGTCCATATTTGTCAGGTTCTGAATTTTCTCTTTGTATAAGGACACCAATCATCCTGGATTAGGGCCCACCATAATGAATTCACTTTAACTTGATTTCCTCTGTAAAGACCCTCTTTCCAGATAAGGTCACATTCTGAGGTACAGGGGTTCGAACTTTAACTTCCTGGGTGGGGGGATGGGGTGGGGGGACACAATTCACCCCGAACAGTGATAACAACAATAGCACCTATCTAAGAAGGGTCTCCATGACAGTTAAATTATTATATATGTATTGTCCTTAAGATATCTGTGCCTGGCACTAAGCTCACTATATGTGAAATATTCTTTAAAATAGTAACTTGCGGGGCGCCTGAGTGGCTTACTGGGTTAAAGCCTCTGCCTTCAGCTCAGGTTGTGATCTCAGGGTCTGGGATTGAGCCCTGCATCAGACTCTCTGCTCAGCGAGGAGCCTGCTTCCCCCTCTCTCTCTGCCTGTCTCTCTGCCTACTTGTGATCTCTCTCTGTCAAATAAATAAAATCTTTAAAAATAAAATAAAATAGTAACTTGCTATTACTTCGATATGCTTTCTGGTTGAGGAAAGGAAGGGATCGAATTACAGTCAGCCTTCAGGGGCTATCATCACCTGACTGAACACGTTTCACCTGAAGCCAAGTGGACAGTGAGCTATTGCTACCGGTGAATCGTTGGGGATCGATCAATAATCCTTTGTTTGCGAACATTAAGAGTGCCCATGAGAATAGGTCATAAATGGGGCAGCATCTCTTCGGTTTCTCAAAGTAGAATACGAGTGTTAAGACCAGTGTGCTGAAAGAGTCATAGCTCTTGACACAGGTCCTGGAAGTGGGTGGCCTGAGTTTGATTCCAGGGTCCACGGTTCATTAGCTTTGTGACCCGAAGCAAAGTCCTTAATATCTCTAAATCTGTTCCTCAGCTGCGAAGTGGGAATCAAACTGGGACTTGCTGTGTGCAATTCCTGGTGATTCTTGCCATGTCCCCAGCACAGTGACCGGCCCACTTCGAGGGCTCCAATGGGCACAGCTCTCATTATGTTTTCCTTTTAATCTGTAAATAAAAACATACCTACACGGTTCAAAGATCAAAAAATATAACAAAGTGTACATTGAGAAGTCTTGATTTCCCCACCCAAAACTTTTCATGAGCTTTATGTTCTTCCGTATAAAGTACTTAGCATCTTATCCCCTCCGGCCCTACCCTAATCTCCTAGCAAACCACCTTCATTAGTTTTCTGTGCATCCTTCCAGAACGTTTTAGTGCAGATTAAAGCATAGAGTCATATGTAATCTTATTCTTCCCCTTTCTCTTACATATTACCTTGTACTTTGCTTTTTCCTTTACAGTATATCCTGGAAACCTTGCCGTTATCAGTGTAGAAGGAACTTCCTAATTCTCCTCACAACTGGTTAATTTCCCATTGGGTAGCTAGGTGGTCCAGATAATCCCTCTTTGACTGATGAACACAGGTTATTTCCAATCTTTTGTACTATAAACAACGTTGCAATGGATATTTTTAATCCTATATCATTTTGCAAGTAAATAATTACACCTGAGGACTAATTCCCAGAAGTGATGTAAAGGAGTCAAAAAGAAATCACCTTTGTCACTTCACTAAAATGGCCCCGTGGCTCGGGGAGGTTTGGACCACTTTGCACTTTCCCCAGCAGAGTCTGAGAGTGCTTATTTACCCACAGCCTTCCCACCAGCGTTCAGTCAACTTTTTGATATTTGCCAGTCTCATGGGTTAAAAAAAATGGTATTTTCAAATAGCTTTAGTTTTCCTCTCTCTTTTTATTGTTTTTTTAACTGAAGTATAATTGACATACAATATCCTATTAGTTTCAGGTGTACATCATGATAGTTCAATGTTTTTATACGTTATGAAAGGATTCCCACAATAACATTGCATATCTTTTTATCTGACTAAAGGACGTGGGTATGTTTTCCTTTGTGAGTGTCCATGTTCTGTACTCTTTTTCATATTGAGCTTCTTGTCTTTCTCTTATGGATTTCTATGACCACTTTATAAACTAGTCCATTGTCTCTGGTATGAATTACAAACATTTCCCCCAATCTTTCATTCATTCTTTGACTGTATAGGTGGTGTGTTTTTGGTGTAGTTATAATTTTCATATTTATCTTATTCTTCATTTTTCAAATAGTTAAGAAAGAGCACTAAACTGGGAGTTAGAAGTCCCAGGAGTGGGTAGGTAGGTGGCCCTTGGAGAGAAACTGCCTGGGTTTGAATCCCAACCTGGCTACCAAGTGCCCTTTGCTGTGTAACCTGAGAAAAATTACTCACCACCTCTGTGGCTCAGTTCATTAGCTTTAAAGTGTGATAATACTAGTAATAGATATCTCATAGGCCTGATCTAAAAATTAAGTGAGGTAGTAAGAATAAAGGCTTCAAAGAATTTCTGATGTAAACTAAGCACTCTCAAATGTTAGCAATTATTATTCAATTTATTTGAGTTAAATTTATCTTAACAATCTGGAAAAGTACCCAAACACCTGTAAATGGAAAAGCTAGGCTTCATTATTAGATTGAAGATATCCAAAATGTCAGTTTTCCCTCCTTCTTTGGCTGTATACACCTGCATTTTAAATATTCATATTCAATACAAGTTAATAACAATATTGTTATTGTTATTATATATATTGTTATATATTGTATATATATTGTTATAATATATTATTTATATATTTATATATTTATAAAATATATTAATAATAAATATATTATATTATCATATATATATTGAACAATATATGTATATATTATCATATATTGTACAATAACTTAATAACAAGTTAAGATATTTATTCATCAACTACTATTGGACAAGAAGGGTCATTTGTTTATTCATCCAATACAGCAAATATTTATTGAGTTTGCAACATGGGCCAGACATTGCATCAGGAACTGCAGTGTAATACTCAACACGTTACAAGGGTCTCTGCCCTCACTGGCTTACAGTCTACTAAGAAATATAAACAGACACACAGTGATTGAAACAGCCAAGGTCTCCGAGTGAAGCCCATGATGCTAGGAGAGATATGCTCCTGTGACTTTCACCATTCCACTCGCCCACTGGCTTCATCTGTTCCAACCTCTGCAAGGACTTTGCACCTGTAACTCTGCCTCCTCTCTCTTGCATCATCAATAGCTCCCTTTGTACCGAATCATTCCCATTAATCTACAGACATGTTTTAACATTTCCGCTAAATGTTGGCTCATCCTCAGCCTCACTCCATACGTACACACTCACATCCAGCCTCGTGGAGCGACATAGCACTTGCACTTTGACAACTCTCAAATTTATATCTATGGTGCACCCCGCTTCCCTGACACGATGTCTAACTACTTAAGTCAGCAGCTCTTGAAAATCTAAGAGGCATCCCAAAACTTAACATGTCCAAAACATACCCTCTACCAACCTCACCCAAACTACACTAATCACTGACTTACTCAGGTAATAACCTAGGAATCACACTTGACCCCTCTATTTGCATCCTTCTCACGGGCAATCTAACACTTCTGTTGGTATTATCTTAAAAATATATCCCAAATATGCCCACAGCTTGCTGTCTCCACTGTGAGAATTCCAGCTCAAATCACTATAATTCCTAGCCTGTGCCGTCCTTGCCCATACCCCACTAGTCAGTTTTCCATCTAACAATCAGAGGCATTTTTAAGTGTTTTGACAACATAACTCTGGGTGTTACTCCCATCCTCATACTCCTCTAAGAATTTCCATCAAGCTCAGAATCAAATCCAAATTCCTCACCACAGCCTACAAAGCAGGAGAGGCACCCTACCTGTTTCTCCAGGAATGTCTGCCACCCTCCTTTTTTCTCACTCTTCTCTGTCACCATATTTCTGTGCCTCTGACATACTGCCTCAGGGCCTTTGTACTTACTTTCCCCTCGCATAGAACACTCCTTTTTCAGATACTCATATAGCTTCTCTCTGAATTCATCCAAGTATCTAACCATGTATCATCTCCTGTCTTGGTCAATTTTACTATGTAATGAACAATCCCAAGAGACTAGCTTAAAACAATACCAATTATTTTACTGGTTCATGAGTCCAAGGATGGATTGGGCTCAGTGAAGGGGTTCCCATGGGTCTCCCACATGGATGTAGTCAGATGGTGGCTAGACTTGGGATTCTTACGATGGCTTCTTCACTCATGTGTCTGATATTTGAGCTGGGAAGACCCAAACTGCTAGGGGCTGGAACAATTGATTCTCCTTGAGAATCTGTCTCTTCACCTCTCTCTTTCTCTCTGTCCTCCATGTGGTAGACTCAGAGCAGTCAGTTTTATACGCAGTGGGAAAGGGCTCGCAGAGCACATGCCTTGAGATAAGTCAGCAGAACTTTGCATAGCCTTCTCGAACCTTAGCCTTTAAATCATGCAGGCTCACTTCCACTGCACTCTACTCAACAGGGAGTTAAGAAAGATACTACCAGCTTCAAGAGGAGGATGCAGAGAATTCATCTTTGTTGGGAAGAATGGCCAAAAAAATTGTGAACATGCTTTTACATCACCACACCTCCTCTGAGAGGGTTCTTTGACTACTCCACACAAAAAAGCACCTTCCTCTACCCCAGCCCTAGAGTCCTCCTCTTACCCTGCTTTATTTTCTTTTACAGTTCATGTGTCTTCACTGATATTGCGTGTTGTATTTGCCGAATACTCGTTTATTGTATTTCACCCATTAGAATGTAGGCTCCATGGTGGCAAAGACATTGTTTTGTAGCCCCAGGCACTAGAACCATTCCTGACACAGAGCAGGCCCTCCATGAAGGTCATTGAATACTGGCTTATTGCAAGCACATGAGAGAAGCTCTTAAGAAAGACTTGGGAAACCAGGAAAGGCCCTGAAAAAAATGATTGTTGGACACTGCTGTCATATTATCTTTTCATCCTGATGAATTGCATGAGCTAAGCAAACTGGCAGATCTGTGGGTTAAGAATGCAGTCCTAATTAGCTTATATTTCTCCACTCAAAGGAGCCACATTGTCTTATTTATTGACAAAAAGATTCCTTCCTACAGCAGGTGTTTTTTTCGCCTGGGTCTGCCACAATGTGTCCTGGAGTGTGAGCTGCTCCTGAGGTTTCCTTTTACTAAAGCTGGAAACTTTTCATGTTCGGGAGATGGGAGCAGGCGTGCATCGGTGGCCCTTCATTGAATGCATTCCTGGCCCAGACTTAGACCTCCTGTCGTGTTGATGTACATCACTTTGATCTGGGAAGTGACTTTCAAGCTGAGATTGAAACACTTAGAGATACGTTTTACTTGATAAACACATTTCATCTTGGAATCCAGAAAGTGCTTTGCAAATACTTCTCCACTCAGCCTAATAACTCAGCAGGGCAAAAGGCAGGTGGTAAGCATTGTACATACACAGTCTTTGAGCCACAAAACATTATCTGCCTTGTGAGTCAAAAGAGCTCAGGAGGGAGCAGTGGGCTCAGAAGGAGCTATCCAAGATCATTCATCTTCTTTCTTAATATTTATGCAGTGCATTCGTTTCAGTACCACATTCCTTTTGCATAATCTACTATTTCCTCCTGATGATTCCCCAGGGTCCCGCTTATTTTGCCTCCAAGTAATCAGGTATCTGGTGCAATGAAGGGAAAACAGCCAGATGCTCACACACTTTTCAACTTATTTTTGCCTAATTTGACACCATTTAGGTTTAAGCTTAAAATAGAGTCAGGCAAGAACCAAGCTGTCCAACTGTTGTGCTTTAAAGATTTCATTTATTTGACAATGGGGGACAGAGAGAGAGAGAGCACAAGCAGGGGGAGTGACAGGAGGAGGGAGAAGCAGGCTCCCCACTGAGCAGAGAGTCAGATGCGGGGCTTGATCTCTGGACCCTGAAATCATGACTGGAGCGGAAGGCAGACACAACCAACTGAGCCACCCAGGAACCCCCAACTGATGTGCTTTAAAGAATGGCTCTATTTAAGAGAAAGGAAGAAGAAAGAAAGAACAAAAGAAAGAAAAAGAAAGAAAGAAAGAAAGAAAGAAAGGGAGGAGGACGAGGAAGAGGAGGAAGAAGGAAGGAAGGAAAGTAGGAAGGAAAGAAGGAAGGAAGGAAGGAAAGAAAGAAGGAAAGGGGAAGGGAAGGGATGGGGAGAAAGAAGGAAGGGAAGGAGGGTGGGAGGAAGGAAGGAAAAAAGTATTGACTAAGTTATGACCTTTTTGGTCATTTCAAAGAGGATTTGATTGATAGGAGGGGGAAGCATCATAGGGAACAGGGCAAAATTGCAGTGTACTAGGAATGGAGAAAGGCAGATTCTGAATCCAGTTTTGCCACTAACGGTCCAAATTTGGATAAGTGGTATAATTCTGGTTGTAGTTTCTCATCTGTAAAAGAAAACTAATAACACTACAAAATTTATGTCTCAGTGGTAGAATAAAAGATTAATGAGAAAATGAGATTTGAAAATTGTCCAGTAAAACTAGTAGACAAATAGCAGAAACTGCTTAATTAAAAAACACTTATTGAAAGTTGTGGGCTGAATTGTGTCCCCTCCCCCCATTCATATGTTGAAGTCCTAACCCCCAATACCTCCGAATATGACTATATTTGAAGATAGGGTCTTTAAAGAGATAATTACATTAAGAGCCCATTTTGCTGGGCTCTGATCCGATACAACTTAGAAGACGAGTCCTTATAAGAAGAGTGAATTTGCTATAGAGAGGAAAGATCATCTGAAGACACAGGGAGAAGACAGCCATCTACAGGCCAAGGAGAGAAGCCTCACAAGAAACCAACCCAGCCAACACCTTGATCTCGAACTTCCAGCCTTCAGAACTATGAGAAGATAAATTTCTGTTGTTTCAGCCACACGGTTGTAGTATCTGGTTACGACAGAACAAGTGAACCAACAAACACACTGCAGCTGATATCTAGAGGGTTGTAAGTCCCACTCCCAGGACAAGGGTGCAATCAGAGGACCTTCCTATGGGGTCATTCCAGGGATGCATCCAAATCCTGGTCCAGGAGGGCAATAAAAGATCAAAGGCAGTGCTCTGTACTAAGTCCAGAGTGTGAGTCAAACTTGTAAAAAAGAAAAGGTGTCCCTAAGTTAGAAGCTGAGAAAGAGGGGAATCAGTGTGTACATAATTTATGTGATGCCATTATTTATGTAAAGGATGTTAGAGAAGAGTCTGTGGGTGATGTCAATATCTTTGGAGCAGGATCCTGGCTGGTCCCTGTGTATGAAACATATGAAAGCGTTGCACATCAGCCCCCATCGCTGGCTGGGTTCTAGGCTTGCCAGCAAAGGAATCCTTACTCTGGAGTGTTTACTCCAGAAGGATTTTACCTTCTATCATCATCCTTCAGTCTGTACTGTACCCGCTGAACTAGTTTTTCATGGAAGCATCTCTCAATGGCAGGTGGGAAAGAGAAAAGTATCATGTCACTGATCTATATGGTGCAGTTTCTAGAACCAACGGAGTAATCTCTTTGGGGAGATGCTAAAACAAAATGCTAACCTGATCATCTAAGTAAATGATAAAGACAAAACAGATAGACAGGAGCAGATAATCTAGTCAAGGCAACAGGACTAATACTGGAGAACCAAAGATATTGAAACGATCCATAAAGCATTAATAAATAGAGCCTAGAGTAATTCCCGAAACTACTGATAAACCAGCTCAGTGACATTTTCAGGTCAGGGGTAGCTTCAAGTTTGGGCTATATAATGGGCGCCCCCAACCTACTTGAATTGCACTCTTTCAGATTTCATGACTATGGTCTAGTGTTGCCAAGTGCGTGAACATGAGAACCACCTGGGGTACTTTTTACAAACATTTGGTGCCTAGAGCCCATGCTCAGGAAGCCTGATTTAAGTGTTTTGGAGTGACGATCACAATTTCACAATTCCTATTTTTAATATCTGAGGATTCTGTTGGGCAATGTGTTGAGACCCACCGTTCTAGTCCATAAAGGAGCACCCACCACTGCCTCTTGAGGAGGCCTGTCAGTTCCAGAGGACATCTTAGTTTTATGGAAAAGTTCTAGCAGAGAATTCCTCAGCCCTGTTGTTTCAAATTCACGCTAATCCTCAGGCTTCCAGGAAAGTAGTTTCACCAAAGGGTTTTGGCAGTCTTTTTAACATTGAAAAAATAATAAAATAAAATAAAATGAAAATAATATAAGTTTCATCTGTCCTTTTTAAAAGATGGATGCTTATCAGCCCCCCTGGTTTTCTGGATGGTGTAGGCAAGAGTCAGGTTTACAAAAAGGATTGTCTCCAGTGTTAAAGTCTGCCTTATTGACGGACAAGACTTGCCCAAGTAGGATGTGGGTGGTACACAAGGAGATTGTAACCTAGAGAAGTATAGACCTAAATCTGCCCAAGAAAACATGATCAAGAACCTCCTGCCCCTTCTTGCACTTAGCTATTCACTTGTGTTCAGAAAACATTTACTGAGCACCTACTATGTTCCAAGAACTTGACATGCAAGCTGCACAGGGTGAGAAGTTTCCCAGTTTACTGATTTTGTTATTTAGAATATAAGCTCTTCTAGTTTGGGGATCGTAGCTTTTGCTTTATTTTGTTTTGCTTTTTTGCACACCATTCTATCCTTCATGCCTAGCAAATAGAGACAATTGATAAATATCTGATGAACGAATAAATGAATGGATGTATGTGTAATTGAATTAATGAAATATATCATTGCCAAGGTACTTACAACATAAGGAAGAATGAAATTCTGGAAGAATATGAATAGAGAAAAGCAAATTACACAAGGAATTTAGGGAATGTTCGAGAGAGTAAAAAAACCCATTATGCCCAAGATGAGATCACTGTAGTAAATCAAAAATAGAAGGCTGAAAGGCCTGAAGACATAAGAAAAAGTAGCTTATCTTGGGAATTTCAAATTCATTGTGGCTAAAGCTTTGATAGAGAAAGTAAGGTTGAAGAATTAGGAAGGAGACGGGCCCTATAGAGCTCTCTAGACCATGTTTAGTTTCTCATTGCAGCTGTGACAAATTACCACAAATCAGTGGCTTAAAACTACAAATGTATTATTACAGTTCTACAGATCAGAAGTCTGAGGTGGGACTCACTGGACCAAAATCAAAGAGCCACCAGGGCTGCATACCTTTCTAGAGGCTCTAAGGGAGAATCCATTGTCTTGATTCTTCCAGCTTCTGGAGGCTGCCTGCCTTCCTTGGTTCGAAGCTTCTTTCCACCTTCACAGCCAATAAGAGCCAGTGGGGTCCCTTCTCATGCTTTGAATTTCTCCTACCTCTTCTTCTGTCTTCACATCTCCCTGAATCGTTCTGAGTTTAGGAGCTCAGACATTTGGTATGAGTCCACCCAGATTATACAGAATAATCTTTCTTAGTCACCTCTGCAGACCCCTTTCTGCCATGTAAGGTAAAATAGTCACAGATTCTAGGGATTAGGAATGGGACATCTTGGGGCGTCATTATTCTGACTGCTGCGCCATGTTAGAAAACTTGGATTTTATCATAAGAGTGATAGGAAGCTTACAGAAACGTTTTCAGGAGGCAAATGGTACAATCATATCTGCATTTGTAAAAGATTCTGTGTGTGATTTATGGGGACTGGATTAGCAAGAAATTATTGTCATCCAGGATAGATGTAATGTTAGTGTAGAATAGAGAAGCATCTGGCACTGCTGAAGGACGGATGGATTTGAGAGTCATTTATAGACTAAACAATAGATTTTAATGGTTGATTAGCTACAGGCGATGAGTGTGAGGGTTGCAGGATAAGACAAGCAGCACCCAAGCCTCTGGCCAAGCCAACTGCATAATTGGAAGGGCTGTTCACCCAGACAGTAAGTACAGGGGGAGGTACAGCTTTGAGAGGAGAGGAAAAATAATGAATTTGTTTTGGGAATACTTTGCGTTCAATGGACCATAATGAAATCCAAGAGCAGACGTCCAGTTTGGGGTTATATCCAAGAGCTTAAAATTCAGGAGAAATGTCTGGACTGCAGACCTATCTCTGACTGCCATTAGCATATGCATGGAAACCAAAGCCCTGGGGAAGTAGAGAGAAAAAAAAAAAAGACAGATTCAAGGACA
Source organism: Nasua narica (assembly GCA_028533885.1). Classification (NCBI taxonomy): domain Eukaryota; kingdom Metazoa; phylum Chordata; class Mammalia; order Carnivora; family Procyonidae; genus Nasua; species Nasua narica. The sequence continues at coordinate 111,190,191 of CM052809.1, forward strand.
GGGCCTTGAGGAAAAACAGCATTCCAGAGACATCTAAGGAGGAGGAGCCTACATGGGCGACTAGGAGAACTGAAAGAAGAGAAAGAAGAAATGGTAGGAGTTTAATGTCGTTCAGTCCAAGGGAAGAGGGTGTTTTAAACAGCAAGAATGACCAATCGCATTGACCCCTGTGAGGAAGTCAATAAGAGAAGCACTGAAAGGACCAAATGAGCCACCTGGCAGTCATCATTAACTGTGGCCAGAGCAATGTCCCTGGGGCAGGAAGGCTGAGCAGCAATTGGGAGTAAGGGACAAAAGACAGAATGCAAACTACTCTCCTAGGAAAGTTGGCTAAAAGGATGAGAGAATTTAAGAAGTACCTAAAGGGGCATGACAGGCTGAAGGAGGAGATGAAACTCTTTTTTTCTTTTTTTTTTTTTTTGATGAAAGAGAAACATAAATATGTTGATGACAATTCCTTTATGAAGTGACATTGTGAAGGAGCGGGGTTAATGGGAGCAGCGGGAAGGAAATATAGAGTTCACAAAGGGGGTTTTATTTGCTCATTCGTTTGCTTGTTTCTGCTTAGTATCAAGGACTTGAACACAATATACAACACATGGAAAAAAACTGGGAGCGAGAAAGAGTTTTAATGGAGAACATGTCCAATTGGTCAAGGTCTCCGAGAAGAGCTGGGGTCTAGAGCCTCCGTGGAGGCATTGGCCTCACCGAGCCAGCCCTCTGCAGTAAGAGGTTACACCCTAGAAAGGACAGGTGCCTGCTCGGGGAAGTCGGGGCAGACCATTTATAGGATTCTTGTTCAGTGGCTTTTGCTTTTGGTTTTGTTTTGGGTTTTTCTCTTTCACTGAAGAAGATCATCATCCAAGGAGGTGTTGCAAGCAGAAGAGATCCAAATGGTGAACCAAGAAAGAAAGAAGAGTTCAAAGCCAGAAAAGCACAGCTGAGGTTTGGGCCTGGGGGTGAAAGGAAAGCAATAAGGGCCAAAGTGTAGGTGTTAAAATGCAGAATGGTGAGGGGTCAGTCCCGAACCAGAGTGGGGAGGGTAAGGCTTGTTTAGGACGGGCCCAGCACAGGGCAGGAAAGCCGGTGCTTGCTGTGGGAGTGCCTGGACCCGCTGGCTGACATTTGCAAGAGAACCAGGCAACTGGAGGCTCTTTCAGACTCTGGGGGACGCAAAGTGAAACAAGGTCTCTAGCCTCCCTGAGTTCATAAGGTAGCAGGAAATCAATGCAAAACAGGCAGACTTGCCGGTTTCTCTCATTACCATTACTATGTTATGATTAGGCTGAAAGTTAAGTCACAAAGAAGTACAAGAATTCAACAGGAAGATCAGTTGAAAACACAAAGCAGCGTATGATCAAATGTCAAATGAGCGATTTAGTAAAAGGATAATTCCTTTGATTTTTGGGGCTCCTGGGTGGCTCAGACGGTTAAGCATCTGCCTTTGGCTCAGGTCATGATCCCAGATCCTGGGATGGAGTCCCACATTCGGCTCTCTGCTCAGCAGGGAGCCTGCTCCTCCCTTTCTCCCTTGCTCGTGCTTTCTCTCTCACTTTCTCTCTCAAATAAATTAAAAATATATATATATTTTTTAAAAAGGATAAGTCCTTTGATTTGGAAGGCATAAAAGCAGTAAATAAATCAGACTGGCTCAGGAAGACTTCTTGGACACAGACACAAGTCATGCCATGAAGTTGACTCATTCTATTACCTTAGTTATGTCCCACAGGTAATAGAAGAAACTGAGAAGCCACTTCCCATAGACTGCAGAATGAGCTCCTGGAGCAAATGGTCAGAATGTGACCCTTGCCTCAAACAAATGGTAAGTGTTCATTGTCATTCCCCACCGATGACCCCAAATGGAAACTGTGTTGCCAGCAACTGGGGAGGGGGGTGCTAGGAGGAAAGGACCAGGAGGCAGGGAACCCCACCCCCTCACCAACTGAGTTCCAAACTAAGAAGGAAAGATAAATATCTATGTAGATGAGGCTCACTTTGCCTGGAAATCTCACTGTGGCACACAATAATAAGTGTGTGCCTTGAAGACCCGGATCTTGAAGGAGAGAGCCAACTCTAGCATGCGAGGTGTTACTTAAACATTGAAACCATCGACTCAGCTGGGTCTAGAGGGCTACGGTGCTGTGGACAGTTTTAGATCATTACCCCTTTTTGGCCATAGAAATTCTAATATTTCCAGCTTGTTTTGCACAGTTTCGTTCAAGGAGCATTGAGATCTTCGGACAATACAACGGACAGAAGTGCATAGACGCTGTGGGAGACAGACGACAATGTGAGCCCACTGAGGCCTGTGCAGACGTGGAGGAGGACTGTGGCAATGATTTTAAATGCGGTACAGGTAATCCTCGCATCCCCCTCGCTCCCCCCAGGTTGCTGTGCACACTTACAAGTGAAAAGAACAAAGCCTGCTTTTACATGCTCCTGTTTCCAAGTGCGAAAGGGGCCGGTCAAAGGGCTGTCTGTTAAGTGCCATACAAAGAATCCAAGTGTGTGCCTGTTGCCTCCCCTCTATCGTCAAAGTCCATTATTTGCTAACTTCAGGAAGAGAGAGGAAATCTGGCATTAAACATACAGTATCTTTCTTGATTTTGATCGCAGGGCGATGCATCAAGAGACGGTTTCTGTGTAATGGTGACAATGACTGTGGGGACTTTTCAGACGAGGATGATTGTGAAGGTGACCTCCATCCCCCCTGCCGTGAGAGAGTCGTGGAAGAATCCGAGCTGGCGAGGACAGCAGGCTATGGGTCTGTATTTGGCTTAAATGTTTCTCGATGAAGATGGGCGAAAGGGACCACCTCTTTTCCGGCTGCACTAGGGTGGTGGAGGGTCTGTGCGGGGGCAGGGCATCCCCCCAGTCTGCATCCCGCTTGAGACATGCTTGAGCTTAAAAGAAGGTAAGTTCGAAGTCAGTATCTCAAGATCATTGGGACAAAGTGCCCGTCCTCAGGAAGGGGTCCGTAGAATCAAGATGATAGGTCATTTTCTCCGAGTCCAGCAGGAGGTGACACACCTTGGCTATGAACCTCGGGAAGGCCACCGCCGTGTTCAAGTGACATGTTATCACCTGACACTGAATTGCCAGTGGCGGGTCTGGCCGTTTAGACGTTTGAATTGTCGGTAAGCCTGTCTTCCGTGGGAACTTGCCCTGGATCGACAGCTCTTTATAAGCTCTCGGGAGAGTACCGCATTGTAGAGCCGACCCGAGAGGAAAGGGCGGAAGAAGCGGCGGTGATGTCGGATGGCGATGGTATTGAGATTCTCGTCCTCATTACAAAGTGAAGTTTCACCCCTTTTCTGTATGAAGCGGAGGGGCTAGGGCCAGCTGAGCTCGGACGAGAAGTCTCAGGCAGTTTAGAACTCAGAGTTTCACAGAAAAAAGACACTTACTCAGAGATCTGTGTTCTAGGAATTAGGAAAATGACTTGGGCCCAAGCCGTAGTTCTGTTCTGTCCCATATAGTCAGAGAACATTCCAAGGAGGTCTAGTGTCCGTTTGTTGTTCTGAGCTGTTCTCAGTAAAGGTACTTTGGGTAGATTTGTTGGCAAATTGTACTCAACAGAGACACATCTTTTCCCACATCCATTGGTCTATTGACAGAGATGGCATGTAGCTCTGTTTCGATGTCTGTCATGCGATGTGTCTTGTCGACCTCATAAATCTCGGTGCCTGGTTCATCATACGTGCTCCATAAACACTGGGGAATAGACAAATAGGTGGATCGATCAATCAGTTCATGAATTAATGAAAATAAGTGCTTCTAAAATACTGTCAATTGGCATCAGGTAAGACTGAAACTGAGTCCCTAGAAATAAATTCAGGTTCAGGACTTAATTCCTGGGAATGGGGATAAGGAGAGGAAAGAAGATGGGGGTGATGGTAAAAGCAAGGCTAATAGAGGGACTAAGGTACTGGTCCTCATCTGGCACTGATGTGCTCCCCAGAGGACATTTAGTGATGTCTGGAAACTATTCTAGTGGTCATAACTGTGGGAGATGGGTGGAGGACTCAGAAGGGGAGGGAGCACTGATGATATCCAGTGGGTAGAGGCCCTGGATGGTGCCAAACATCCTGAAGGGCACAGAGTGGCCAGACCCACAGCATCAGTGGTGTTCAGACTGAGAAACCCTATACCAGGGTATGGGGCGGTTCTAAGGTAAGGCCTCTGGATCAGGGTTGGCCATAAACAGAGATGTCTTCTCCCTCTGAGCCAGATGGAACTTGTACTTGTTGAATCTCAATTAGGAGAAAAGTCCAGGGTACCAAGAGTCAGGCAATGTATAAAACTTTTCACACACTCTTTACTCATGTTATAAAATCTTGTCCATCAAGTATTGCCCACCAACTGTCTTTGGCCCTTAGCCTAAAGGTAGGGGTCCTGAATCCCGTGTCTCTGTCTCCAAACACAGGAGGTTCTTTTAATAATTGTCAGTAAATGGTATGGGGGTTGTCAGAAACCCTAAAACCAGATCACAGCCCGCTCCAATGAGTTCTGATTCTTCCTGCTGCTTTCCTCAGGGAGAGGCTGTGAGTCCATGGTGAAAGTCCATTATGACTTTGTTTTTGTTTTATTTGGGATCCAAGAATCAGTTTTCTCCTTAATCTAAAAAGATGGGTTTGAAGCAAGGCTCTGCATATATTATATATTTTCACTCGATGCAAGTTTACACCTTGTAAAAGGATATAGAAATTTTAGCCCGCTCAACTGAAAAACAGTCATTCATAATCTACTAGTTTTCTTTGTTCAGAGACAAGAAAAATTTATTATTTAGTATTTGCTAGAAAGTTTCATAATGAGACATCCCAGGGACCTGGCTAAATATATTGTGCTTTGCCACTGTAAGTGCTGGTGACAGGGAATGACACAGGGCTGAGTCTTCAGGGCCCAGCAAGACTGTGGGGCCCCCGCTATGGAGAAGGTTGGCTGAAGAGGTGAAAAATGAGGTAGGTCCCCATAGAATAAATCCACCAGCATTTTTTATTAAATTCCTCATTACTATGAGCAATTACCTATAACTAGTCTTCCTAAAACCCATTATTCTCCAATAGCTTTCATTTGCATAATACTTTGAACTTTCTTTTCTACATTTTTTTTCTCTATAGATTTTTCATAATAATCCTGAGGTTGCCAGGGGAAGTATTATATTCACTTTACAGGAAAAAAAAAAAAAAGAGCGAAGCCAGAAAGACCAGTTCAGTCTCTTTTGATTCTAGCAGAACTCTTTCGATTCTAGTAGAACTAAACCCAAGTTTCTCTGCCTTTTAGGAAACTATCTTTTTTCACCACTCCACCTTACCTAGGCCTCTCTCCCCATGCTCATCACCATCCACGTCATTTCCCAGTCGCCGCAAAGCCCGGAAATCAACACCTTAACGTCAAAGCAAAACTAACCTTAGAAAATGAAACTCCTTAAGTTGATTATCTGAATTTTTGAATTAGGAATATAGAAGAGTAGAAATCAGTAATTAATATTTAAGAAGAGTTCTCAAAATGACATGCTTTATTATATCAGTGATATTCTTCAATGCCATGAACATTCCGTATTTATTTACCATACATGGCCATTATTCTTCTAAGGGACTCTGGAATATATTGAATAGAAGTAATAGGAGTAAACACACTAGTCATAGCAACAGGCTTAGAAACTGCTTCGACGCAATCCAATCTGGAATCTCAACAAGTCTCACCAGCAGTCATATACAATCGGACTCTTCCACACATGAAAGGCACAAGTACCCAGAGTCATTAATTTATAGCTGTTTTGTACATTTGAAGGACTCCCCCTTAAATTTTTAATGCCAGCAGAATTCCCTTGTAACACAAATGTTTCCGCCTCTTGCCTTGTAGGCATTTGAGATTCTCCAGAAGTGTTTAGGGAAATCCCCAACCCATCTTGCACTCATTGAAAAAGTAGAAATCCAAGCCAGCTGTAAATGATGTACAGTACACAACGAATTACTTTTTTATGTGATCTAAGCACAGCACTCCTTCTGTGGAGGGAGCTTTCTTTTCTGTTCACCTGGCAAATTGCAACTGCTTATGGTTCTAGATGTTGGCATGAAAACAGGCATCGCTAGGTGCTGCCAAAATGCACATGCTTTTTTATTTCCTAGGCGATGACATTCCAACCATGAGAAGTTTTCATGTTTCTTGGCCGAATAAAAAAATTGGCTCATTCTAGACTAGACTGGCTGTCTCTGTAGTGGTGGAACCAAGTCAAAGGTTTTGAAACATTTCTTCCTTAGTTGTGCTTTAGACTGTAGAGCAGTTTCGTTGTAACTTTCCAGATGGACCCAGCCAACTAGTCAATTTGCTGTTCTGTAAAACACAATCTTCAAAGTGGGGTATGCGTACTGTGGGCTGCAAAAAGACTTTCTAAGGGGGAGACAGGTAAGTTTTAAGCTAATACCTTTCTTAACTATTAGTGGCTTAACTCATCTATTGAACCAACAGTAAATCTTCGATTCCATACATACGTATTTTTCATAAACTCGAAAAGCTTAACAACTCAGTGGGATCCAAGTTGTGAAGCCCACCCTCCCCTCTCCCTTCCTCTTTTGCAATCACTTAACTCTCACCTTCCAAAAGAAGAGTACCCCCCTCACCCATCTCAATTTTACTCTGTGGTGGAAGAACCAAGAAACATTTCCAAATATTGGTGCTGAGTTGGACTCCAGTGTCTTCTAAGTCAACCCATCTCCATTTCTTTTGGAAAGATATTGTAATCAAGTATCAGATAATGGGTTATAAACATAATTTTTAATGAAAGACTAATTGTGGTCTTTTTTTGGCACAAAACTCAGAAGATTAAAAAATCAAGTGACATTGCCATGGCAAAATTCCTTCTATTCTTTTCCACTTGCATGCCAGAGTAAAATTTCTCAATATTTATGTCTATAAAAATGGAAAATAGGAATACAATTGATCCTGAATCTTGTCTTTTTCTAGCAATAAGTAATATTCATCCAAGAAGGCAGGAACTAATCACTTAATTAAAAAAGACACCCCATTCATTTCATTGAGACACCTTTCAAAAAAAAAGTTAACTATTAAAAAAATTTTAATATACTTAAATATACTGTTAATAATTATAAATAAATCCAGAGGAGTTTTTAATTATTTAGACCCAATGCTCAAAGGATACTTAATATTTTTAAATTTTCAATTAATTACCTTTTTGGTACAAAAAGTATAGAAAAAGTGATCATTACAACTTCCAAGCTAAAATAACATTACATTAGGCTAAACTTCTGTGGTGGAAATGGAATAGAAATATAGACTGAAGGATCAAAAGGGGGTAGGTTCATATGGGAAGTCTCTGTATCTTTCACTCATTTTGCTGTGAACCTAAAACTGCTCTAAAAAATAAAGTGTCTTAAAAAAAAAGAATCAAGGGCCCCTGGGTGGCGCAGTTGGTTGAGCGACTGCCTTCGGCTCAGGTCATGATCCCGGAGTCCCGGGATCGAGTCCCACATCGGGCTCCCGGCTCCATGGGGAGTCCGCTTCTCACTCTGACCTTCTCTCTCTCACTCTCTCTCTTTCCTAATAAATAAATAAATAAATAAATAAATAAATAAATAAATAAAATCTTAAAAAAAAAAAGAATCAAAAGGAATACTACAAAATGTCTAGTTGCTAAAGAAATACAAACATTGCAATGATTTGATACCCACCATCATATGGCATTTATAGTTCATTGGATTTATTTTTAAAAGAGGCAAAATAACTATACTTTAAGATGTAAATATTTACAGCATGCTGAGAAATTATATCCTTTGCAACTACTTAAACTTAAGATGAAAAATCTTAGATGTCATGCTAACATTGTGCAGGCAGGTAAAATTTGGCATAATTTTTTATAGAGTAGACAAACAGAAAATCTGAAGACTACTGCCTGAAATCATGCCATACACACCTCCACCTCCAGGATTTTGCTCACATTGTGTCACCTGCCCTTCCGTCCCCATTTGGCAGCACCCAAATCGAATCATACTTCTTCTAACCTCTACTTATGACCCTGCCATGGGGTTTCTTCCTTTTGGGAACCTGCACAGTGATTGCCTATGCTACTCATTGCCGCACGTGTATTTGACCTTGGACTCTTTTTGAAATTGGTGGTTATATATCCAACTCCCCAGTGTGAATATAATTTTCATGAGATCAAAGACTGTGTATTAAGTCTCTTAATATTACTCATTATTTACTACAAACACTACACTCGGCATGGATATCATAGTCACCCAAGAGTTCCTCATCATTATAAACAAAGATTAACGTCATTGTTCCCTGAAAGTGAAGAGGTACAGGGTCTCTGTTCATAGAGATTCATGAAGGACAAGTTCACTATAAAACAAAGAAAATGTACTGGAGGGCTTGTTGAAGAAACAAACACAGATAATTTGTTTCCAGTGTTGCTTGTCTTTGTATCAAAACCTCAGTCATACCAAAGGGGAAAAAAAGTATGACTCACTCGCTGTGGATGCAGGGATGGATGAAGTGAAGCTGAAATGTTAACCTGACAGGAGGCATTAGATGTTAGAGAAAATAAACCAGATACTAATGTATCTTTTTTCTTTCTTATTCAACTAAGTCTAATTTTTGACCCTATGTTAATCTTTAGGGCCATAGCATTTTTCATGGAAGCTTTTGGTAGAGCAAAAAATCAGAAGTGGTTAATTTTAACTATACATTTAGTCTCTGGGAAAGATATTCCTGAATTGGTTCCTTAACTTACCTTCCTTTAAAGTTGAGCTGTAATGTCATTTTCTTTACAGATTCAAAATTCATTAAGAATGTGCCATTTGGAGGCACCTGGGTGGCTCAGTCAGTTAAGCATCTGATTTCGGCTCAGGTCATGATCCTAGAATCCTGGGTTCAAGCCCTACATCAGGCTCCCCACTCAGAAGGGCATCTGCTTGTCCCTCTGCCCCTTCCCCCCAGCTCTCTCTCTCTCTCAAATAAATAAATAAAATCTTATATATATATGAAAAGAATGTGCTGTTTATTTGAAGATGTTTTTAACTAACCCACTGGCAGTAACATACTCTCTCGATTATTTTTCTTCCATTAGCAATGGGTTTTAGAGTAAACCATCAACACCCTTTGACAAATTACTCTTGAAACCAACATCCAGATTTATAATCCATTTCATTGGAGCTTGAGATGTGGTCGAGAGCCATGGAAGAATTTCTGCTTTTGTGTCAAACTCAGTTGTAGATGTGCAGCTCAAACCCCTACTTCAGCCCCCCAGGTCTGGAGCCGTATATTCCAGACTAGGCAGCACATGACCGTTCCTCCGACGAACAGAAGTGTACCTCACAAAGAATGAACTGCTCCTTGTTCACACATTGCTTTTAGGTCTACAAATCAAACTTAATTTTTTAAAAGCTAAATAAGATTTCTGTTTCTGAATTAAAGCTTGCCAAATAAAAATATTTTGCTGAGAGGAAAAAGTAGAACTTTTGAGAACGCCTTGTCGGGATGCTGAAATCTTTGTATTTCCCTTTGGAAAGTATAATAGAAATAATATAAGCCTGGAGGGAATGAGGTTCTTGACAAGCAATGAGACAGCTGGAGGAAAAGGCTTACGTTTAAAGAGAAGGGGGAGAGAAAGAGCCCCAATGTTGATTCATAGATTAAAAATTACATGCATATGTTATACAGCTCCCCTGAGATGCTCTGTTCTCAAATAATTTGAATAGGTGGTACTATTCAGATTACAGAGTTGGCTCCTAGCTCACTAAGGGAGGTTAGCTAAGAGTTACAGCAGTGGAATTAAGACTCTAGGAGCCAGATGGTCCCTTGCTCCCCAGTCATCGCATTTCTTTCATTGTGCTCCCGACAGTGCCCTCGCTGCCTGAAAGTTTACAAGGCCTTCGTAAGGTATGCTTGCTGCCAGAGACGTAAAGCAGAAGCGAGCAGACCCTTGCTTCTGTTCCTGATTATATCACACATATATGGAGTGACGGGGACATGAGCCAAAGCTCTCTCTTTCCTCAGCTACAGAAGACTGCCTTGCATTAGCTCCTGGGATCTCTGTATCTGATGTTACTCTGTTCGTTTTCAGCATCAACATCTTAGGGATGGAGCCCCTAAGCACACCTTTTGACAACGAGTACTACAATGGACAATGTGACCGCGTTCGGGATGGAAACACCTTGGTCTACTACCGCAGACCCTGGAACGTGGCTTCTCTGGCCTATGAAGTAAGTCTCCTCAGAAGCAAACGGCTTTTAGCTGAAAAACCACTTCAATAATGTAATACTAAATGATGTGAAAAGTTCAGTAGAATAAGAATCTGATGGGAAGATAAGATTGACTGAAAGAAGAAAAGGTGGAGCTTCGATCTCTTTAGAAAATTTAACGGTGGTTTACAACCAACCCTCAGTAATGTGCACCTCAGGATAATTTTGGCACATACCTAGACTCCATAAAAAGAATCATCTAAGATTCTGATAAAACTAAAAATTAAATTAATGCTGATTTAAGTACTGGGTACACTGCTCATGCTATGTGGGCTCATTTTTGGCTAGCCTACCAAAAAAAAAACTCATCTTGACATTGGTTTTTTCTTCAGCATTCCCCTTGGTAAAGCCTGCCTAACTAGTGTGAGTGGCTGTTTTCACTCACCTTAAACCCCTCTAGCTCCTGTTAACCTATTTCTTAAAATGATTTTTACTCTACCCACTGCCACCCCACACTTAACCACCTTCCTGAAAGTCACCTAAATTCTCTAGAACCATCCACAGCTGGACCTGGATTCTAGTTGCCTTTTCCACCTCAAATCCTGCCCAGATCCTGGGTGACTTTTATATCCTGTGGGCCACCAATAACTTCTTGTTGCCTCTTAACTTTCTGCATCTATTCTACCAGAGCCACTCACGTCCTTAGCCTGTGTTCACCAGAACTGTGCTGCCTCTGGCATCTGAACACTGGGAAATCCAACACTTAACACTTTGCCTCACCGCAACTGGCCCACCTCTCAACTCTCACCCTCTTTTATGACCACAGACCTAATCTTGGGCCCCATCAAGACCCAGTTCTTTGGCACTGGCTTTCCTCCCAGTCCATCTTGCTCCTCCGGTCTTCAATTCCTTCCTCTAATCAATCCAGATTCATTCTGACCACTCCCGATAGTATTATCAATGTCCTTACTTTCTATTCCTTCTATAATCCAGAAACACTCCCATTTTAGATGAACCCTATTATTTTTCTGGCCCTCTTGTAAACTTGTACTACTTAGAGAAAATCATAATGACATAAGAACTGGTGGCATTATAGCTTCCCCTGGAGCCTCCACATAGCTCAGCAGGTCCGCATACTTCCCCCAAGGTTGCACTCCTCCCCAGTCCCCACAGGCATGGTTTAAAATTGCCAGCAACCCCCTCAAATTCCTCATCTGACCATTCTGATCTTGAGTTCAGTAGATGGCATTAGCTTCAACTTGATAGAGAATACCCAAGCCTAGACAAGAATTTTCTGGTTTTTTTCGTCAAAGTTATCCTTGTGTACAAACTTACGTCTCACTCAGTCCACCCTTAAAATCCTTCTATTCTGTCTCAGTAGAAAGTCTATATGCTGGACTCCATGCCAAGTACCTTACTGGTTACCTGTTAAGCCTTCTGTCAACCTCCCCCTCTCTCTCATCTTCCACCCCGCCCTTAATATATAAAGAAATACTTCCAGGCTTTCATTAAAAGAAACACAAACACAAGAAGGAAACATCCATCTCTGCATACTCTTCTTACTTACATTTGCTGTCTGTTTTTGCATTTCCCGTTAATTCGCTAACTGTATTAGTTCATTAGGGCTGCCATAACAAAGTATCATAGACTGGATGGTTCAGACAACAGAAATTTATTTTCTCACAATTTGAGAAACTAGAAGTCTGAGATTAAGTTTCTTCCGAGGCTTCTCTCCTTGGCTTGTAGACGCCATTTTTCCTGTATCTAGTCTGAGTTCTAACCTCCTCCTTTTACAAAGGCACCAATCATATTGGGTTAGAGTCCATTTTAATGACCTCATTTTAATTTAATAAACTCTTCATGATTGTATCTCCAAATACAGTCACATTCTGAGGTACATGGGCTTCGGACTTACACACATGAATTTGGGGGGAACACAGTACAGCCCACAACACCAAATCTCTATTACCTTTTGCCAAAGTCCATCCTGAAGTTTATTCTGAGCTCCCTTTACTTAGGACAGCCCTTAGATATAGGTCTCACCAGAGTTCCTACTTTGCCTTTTTCCCTAGTCTCTATCTAAATATTCTCCTTGGGTTGATTTCATTCCCTTCTGTGGCTTCAATTTTCACCTCTAACTTGATGGTTTACAAATACTCTATTTCCAGCCCATGTCTCCCTCTGAACCGGATACCTATATAGCTAGTTGTGTACCGTCATCACACAGTTAATATACTCAAAACTAAAATCCACTCTTACACCCAGTTCCTTTTTTCTTGCTCTTGAATTCTTTACTTAAATGGATACAATGAAACAATGAAATAATATTTCCCTAATCACCAAATTCAAAATCTGGGAATCATCCTAAAGACTTCCTCTACAGATGCATCTCCCTCAAAACCTACAATATCCAATTGATCTCCAAGTTCCATTATTTTGTAGTATATCCTAAATCTGTGCCTCATCTATCAAATGTGGCTCTGGTTCTCTGGCTCTCCAGGTTCTCGCAGAACCTCCGTGCCCTCTGTTCCAACCTTACTGTGTTATACAGAGGGCAGTCCTACTTCATGCGATTTGAGGAGGCCCGAGTTCTTAAACTGTTCTTCAGGAGTGTAATCTGTCATGTACAAGTACTGTCTCAATTGGATAAGTGTAACTGAATTCCCTACAAATATGTGTATGTGTATTTTGAAAGCAAAATTTCCTACTCTTGACATATTAAAATCATTGGCATTACCTAGAAAAAAAAAATTCCATTCCCACTGCCATAGCCACAGCTTAAACATATTTCATTTCTCAGCGGGGCTGCTCTGAGAGTTTTATCAGCCTTGGACCTCTAGTTTTGCTTAATTTCAATTCATTCCACACACATCAGTATAAAGATAAATGATAAATCTGATCTTACCACTTTGCTGCTTAAATTTAGTAAGTGTTTCCCTGTAGCCAGCAGGGTAATAATCAATCTCTGTGGTAGGGAGAAAAAGGTCATTCCTGACCTAGCTTTTGAATACCACTCCTCCTTTAGTTTTCTCCTCTGAATTCTGTTTTGGTTAGATGCCCCACCTGCAAATTAATGTATTAGCTTCTGCTTTCCTTTCTGTTCTAGCATTTATTTTGCTGCACCATATATACTCTGAGTCAAGTTTCCAGTTCTTTTATTTACTGTGGAATCCTGAGAAACTAACATTGCTAAAAAATGATTACTGAATTAATAAATAAGCACATGCAGTACATTAACAATCTTTACTTTTTTTTTAAAGATTTTATTTATTTATTTATTTATTTGGAAAGAGAGAGAGTGAGAGAGAGCATGAGAAGGGAGAAGGTCAGAGTGAGAAGCAGACTCCCCATGGAGCTGGGAGCCCAATGTGGGACTCGATCCTGGGACTCCGGGATCATGACCTGAGCCGAAGGCAGTTGCCTAACCAACTGAGCCACCCAGGCGCCCCAACAATCTTTACTTTTTAAAGGATTTATTTATTTATTTTAGGTGGGAAGAGTGAGCCGGGAGGGGCAGAGAGAAAGGGAGAGAGAGAATCCCAAGCAGACTCCCAGCTTAGCGTGGAGCCCTCTGTGGGGCTCAATCTCATGACCCCAAGAACATGACCTGAGCTGAAGTCAAGAGTCAGTTTCTCAACCCACTGTGCCATTCAGGCACCCCAACAATCTTTTCTTTAAAAGCTAATGCTTCTAACAAAGGCAAGAAGGGCCTTTGTTAGGCCTTAATCAAGAAAACATTTAATTGGAATTGCCATTAAAGTTGACAACAAAGTGGAAAACAGGCTTAATAAACATTCCAACTGTATTTTCTACTGCCACATGAGTACATTTAGAAGTCCCAGCAGAGTATAGATCAGGTTTATTATGCACCTACTGGTTTGTTTGTTGTATACGGATGTTTCCAAGGAACAATAAGATTAGTCTTGTAGAAACTGCTATTTTGAAAGGAACTATGGTCTGCAATAAACTAATATGAGTTCAAATTTGGAGTCACAGATAGGAATCAAATAATGAAGATGCTCTTAAGCCATATCTAGTAATTTGGACATGATCCTGAGCATGAGAAGGGAGCCACTGAAAACAACAACATGGTCAAAGTTTCATTTTAAATCTTTGTGTTTTGTGGATGTGAATTTCAAAAGGACAAGACAGGAGAGGTAATGACAGAAGAAGGAGGCTATTTCATGGTCCAAGAAGGAAATGAAGAAAGACTAAACTCTATCTATAATAGTAGAGACTAAAAGGAAGAAATGAAATCCAGCTTTTTTTTTTTTTATTCTGGCACATATACGAACTAAGAGTTCAGTAACGAATTGGTGACAGTGTAGCATATGGTCAACTTACCAGTTCTGAATGAAGACTCCTTGAGTTTAAATTCTGCTAAGTTCCTCCACTTATCATCCATGGGACATTAAGCAACTTACTTATCTTCCTGAATCTTAGTTTCTTTTCATAAAGTGGGGTGGCAATAACACATACTTCATAATATTTTGAAAAGGTTAAATGTGTTAATAAGTGCAAAGTGCTTAGAATGATGTCTAGCCATAACAAAGGACACTCACGATGGATGTAAAGTATGGAGACAGAAAGTCAAAGGATACCTCCCCCACACATGATAGGCCATCAAAAAAGGCCTGGGAAGTCAGGGAGGGAGGAATCTGCCAAAAGAAGAGTTAAAGTCAAGTCCAAGAAGAAGACGATTTGAATTTTGATAATTTTGAGTGCAAAGATCTGTGTGACGTCTAGATGGAGAGATCCTGTAAAGAGTACGTTATATAGATGTGCGGGGAGAGAGAAGGATCTGAATTGGAGGCAGAAGTTTAAGAAACATCAATGTATGGATGATCATTAAAATCTTGAGAGTGCTGGAGATCATCCAGGAAGTGTACAATGAGAGAGAAAAGAACATCGAGAATGAATCCTAGAGCACATTAACATTTCAGATACAAGCACAGAAAATGATCTCTTGAAGGTAATGGAGAAAAACCATATTTTTTACCTATTACTAAATTTCAAATTATCCCAAAGTTTAGTAGCCGAAGAGTTGGGATTGTATGGGTGGCTTTGCTCTGTACCTTGGCTGAGGGTGGCTCATGAGATGGCAGTCAGTCTGCTCTTTCCAGGTTCCTTCTCTCACTTAGTGAGACATGCCTTTAATAATCATAATAAATAATGCATGCTTTCATTGTCTATCTGTACAAAGTCTTAGCTGCATCTTTAACAGTTTTCCCTTTCTTTCCCACCTTCTCCTTTTCAATTTGAACTCTGAAGTATTTATCGGTTGTATAAATACTTCAGATAGGTTGTATCCTATCTCTTCCAACCCCAGTTCCAGAAATAATGTTTCTTTCTTTTCAAGAAGCATCAGTTGTATAAACTTTAAACAGGAGAGGTTGAACTGACCCCTATAATATGTATGGCCTTCTGGAACATGCAAGCCTCTTTGTCCCTCTCTCTAATTTCATCTTCTCCATGTCTGCCTATTTGGGTTTTCAGAAAGAAACTTGCTTCTATCCTTGCATCAGTGTCCTCTCTTCAAAGATTTTTGCTCTTTCTTCATGATGATTCCCAATATTGGGCCATCTCTGACTGCCTGTCATGGAACTGAGCCCTCTTTTGGGCTGACCTCATCTTCACTGTTTCAGACTCTACTCACTACCGTCATCCTAGCAGAGTCAGGCAGGACCATCCAACAGATTCTCTGACCAATGTTCTCTTACACGTGCCAGCAATTCTCCACACTGCTAAACTCATCTCTGCCAGGGCCTCTTTCTTCCTAGCCATGTCAGGAATAAGTGCAGGTGCCTACAAATTACACCACCCCTATCCTGCAGCCAGTTAGCACACAGGAAGATAAGAAGAGCTTGGCCTTCCAGGAGAGTCAGGGAGTACTTTCCTGGTGCCATTTTGCTCAGCTCTGACCCTTTCCGGTATTGAAGACTGAGTAGAATTGTCTTCAGTGGCTCCTATTAGAGTGGGCAGTTGGGTTCTAACAGGATACCTGCAAGTCAACAACAAGGAAGTCACGGTCCACTGCCGGGAAGGTCAGGGGCCCATCCTTTTGCACTCTACAAGAAGCCAGAGCAAACCAGACAGGCCCAAGAGGGCAGGTGCCATGACAGGAAACTCCTGACCAAATTAGGAAGAAAAAGTGCAAAGCCCTGCTTCCTGCCCCAATAAACATTCTCCCCCCTTGTTAACAACTGCCAATAAAAGATAGAAACCCAACCCCCAGGGTGCAGAGCTCTCTGTCAAGCTCACCTTGCTCTCCTATCTTGAGAGCATACTTTTTGCTTTAATAAACATTCCCGATTATGACGCCCATCCACTGTGCTGAGTGTCTGTCCTCAAATTCTTTTCCGAGTCATGACCAAGAACCTTCAGGGACTCATTCCGGATGGGCTGGGTCGAGGCCCTAGAGCCCAGAGTCTCACTAGCTCACCCGGCAACACTTCCACTAGCCTCAGATCTCAAGGCAACAGAAATCCTATTCATTTTTCAAGGCCAAGTTCAAGGCAATCTTTTCCATGGATCCTTTATTTTACTAGCCAGTATTTGTCAAGCCCTCTTTGGCAGGGTAGCATAAGAATGAACAGTTCAGCCCTACAATCAGACTTTCTGGGTTTCAATGCTAGCTGTGTGAGCTTGGACAAATTTCCTGACCTGTGTTTTCTTACTAACAAAATGGTAGAAATAATTACAGAAATTATCCTAAACGTAAGAAATTAAATGTTTTATTCTACACAAACCACTTTTAACAGCCCCTGGTACAGAGTAAGCACTTAGTAAATATTAGTTATTACTCTTAGCTTTATTAAAGTTTATAAATTTTTGTTAGCATCTACAATAGACCAGGCACTTTACTAAGTGATGAGGCTATAGTGGCGTGTGGATATGCCAGATATGTTCCCTGACTTTTTGAAACTTACTATCAGGAGGTCTGTTAAATAAGCAATCATAAAAGAAAAGGTTTTTCATTTTGTTTTATTTTTAAAAATTTATTTACTTATTTGAGAGAGAGAGCATCCAGGGGGTAGGGGCAGAGGGAGAGAGAGTCTCAAGCCAACTCCAGGCTAAATGAGGAGCTCAACCCGGGGCTCAATCTCAGGATCCTGGAACCATGACCTAAGCTGAAACCAAGAGTTGGACGCTTAACTAACTGCGTCACCCAAGTACCTTGCATTTTGTTTTATTCTAAGAGACACGAGAGCTTATAGAAAATGGATTTGGTAGACTATGGGATTAGGAAAGACCCTTCCCCCACTGAAGAAGTGATGTTTAAGCTAAGACTGAAAATTGGAGTAGGAATTAACCAGGTCGAGCCATATAGTGTGTATATGTGAGAGAATGTGTATGTGTTTGGTTCATAGGGGGGAGGGATAGGGAGGCAGATGTCAGAGAACATTTCAGAAAGTAAAAGCAACATAAAAGGGCACTGTGGTGGGAAGAAACACAGGCTATGAAAATAAAAAATGTGTCTAAAGGGTTGGAATACAGTCAGAGAGAGATTAACTTGAAATAAATCTAGTTTAGACTTTATCTTAAAAGCAGTGGGAAGACTGAGACATTTTAAACAGGGAAGTGACGTGGTTAGATTACTCAGCCCCTTTACATTGAGCACTTTCCCCAGCATGCCTAGCTTTAGTGAAAATTATATACATTTTAGTCATTCCCATTATATGGGAACTTTAGCTTCTCTGTCTGAGTCCACTCAGGCCAGTATAACAAAATACCAGAACAGGGTAGCTTGAAAAAAAAAACCAAACCAGAAATTTATTTCTCACAATTCTGGAGATGAGAACATCAGAAGTTCTAGAAGTCGGAGATCAGAGGGCTAGTCTGGATGAGTTAGGGGCCTCTTTTGGGCTACAGATTTCTTGCATCCTCATATGGTGGAAGGGGCTAGGAAGCTCTGTGGGGTCACTTTTATGACAGCACTAACCTCATTCATCAAGGCTCCTCCCAAAGTCCCCCCTCCCCCCAACCATGGCCATGGGCATTAGTATTTTAACATATGGATTTTGGGGAAGGATGTAAACATTCAGACCATAGCATTCCCTGTGCAGAACAGTCCCCCAGTGTATGCTACGAATCCAGTCTGTGCTGCTGACTGGAGATGGGTGGCTCCTTCTCAGACAAGAGTTACAACTTATTGCAGAGGACCTCTGGAAAGAGTTTAATCACTGAAATTAACAAACTTCCCACTGATACCTGACAATTGTCAAGTTGGCAAAGAATTCTTTAATTGAAAGTTTCAATTTTTAACTAGGTTGTTTAGTTCAGGTGTGTTTTGGGTTTGTTTTTGTTTTTGTTTTTCATGCAAAAATGAAAGTGTTAAAAAAAAAGTTGAAAAAGTCTGAACATCGCAAAAGATTATGCAAGGAAATATAAGCCTGTCCCCATTCCAGATTTCCGTTTTGCAGTTCCCCTTATCAAGGGCAAATACTTTGCTTTGTCAAATTTTCCAGTATTTTTTGGTGCACGTATAAACCTTTTTTCGCGTGCTTGCTTTCCTGTTCTTTTAATTTTTTTTTTATTTATTTATGTATGTATGTATGTATTAAAGGAAAGGAGAGTGTAAAGTTTGAGAGTGCAGAGTTCAAGTTTTAACCTTTCTGCTTAAATTAATTAACCTGTGTAAAATATTTAAAGCTATGCTGGCCCAGATGCCTTCTGTCAGGGTTAGCTTTATCATTTCTTCCTTTCTTTTTTTACACAAATGACAGTATATTGTACATCTGTTATGCAAATTGCTCTTTAATTATTAACAGATTAACATTTGAAAGCTTGCTCTGTTCTAAGCCCTTCGTATACATTATCTCACTGCATTATCTCATAACAGCCTTTGGGCTGTGTGTGGTCAGTATCTCTTTTTCATAGACAGAGACACACAGAGAGATTCCTGTGTCCTGTCGTCAGAGTCATGGAGTCCCTATCAGAGCCCAGGGATGTCACTTTGGTGTTTCACTCTTATCTCCCTTGCTCAAATATCTTTCAAATAATTGCTTGATTTATCCTTCATCTGTGTCTGTTTGGGGTGGTTTTTTGTATGTTGTTTTTAACAGCGTTTCATCATTCTCTTTTAGACCAAAGCCGATAAAAATTTCAGAACTGAATATTTTGAAGAACATATGGAGGCATTCAAAACCATTGTCCAAGAGACGACATCAACTTTTAATGCAGATATAAATTTAAAATTCACACCTACTGAAGCAATGGAAAGGTATAAAAATATGCCTGAAGAAAGTCCTCACAAAAAATTCCTCAAACTTAGAGAAGCTGAGGGCAAATTTGGATTTACATATTCCAAAAATGAAACTTACCAGATGTTCTTGTCACATTCTTCAATAAAGGTAAGACCAAACACTTAATATAGAGGATAAAATGGGATATTTTTCAAATTAACCAACCCCCCTCTTTTAAGTTTAAGTGTTTGGAGCAGATAGAGTTCACTAGAGAGAGAGAGAAAAAAATAATACTCAACAAATCCCCAAATATGTAGCTAGGAGTTCAAGAAGAAGAATGCTAAGTGGAGAAGAGGCCCATGGGATGTGTTGTAATATAAGGGGGTGAGATGTTTGGTGATGAACAGAAGAACAAGCATATTAAGAATTCGGAGCATACTTTTGGACTGAGATTGTGGTAACAGACTGTTGAATTTATACCATCCTCAGAATAACAATGAAGAATGAGACTGAGGAATTTGGGTAACTCATCACAATGCCTTACACTAATAACTATTTACTTACTGGAGAGCATCTTTAAAGTCATGATGCCATGAAATTGCACACATTGCATATGGCATTATTCTGCTTACTTTGTAATCATATCTTTAGTTTAAGTCTTTGAAAATGTGTTTGTCTTTTAATATTTAAGTCAGATTTAGAATTTTGTATCATCACCTTTGAAATATAGAAAACACTTTCTGTAATCAGTATGATGCTGGTAAAATGTTCATTTTCCCTTTTCTGATAACACAGTCACCTGTTTAGATACACTCTTCTTTAAAAATAATAACAATGCACTTTTAGTACTTATGTTGTGCCTAATTACACAATTGTTCTTGTGACTCTGTACCACATCTCTATATTAATATGCATACCCATCCATATTACATAGTTGGAAAATCCTTTAAATCATACAACAAATACTTATTGTGGATTTTTATGTGGCCAGGTGCTGTTTCAGAGGCTTAGAATACATTTGTGAACCAAACTAAAAAAGATTCCTGTCCTCGTGGAACTGAAAGTTCAGCAGGGAGAGATAGACAAAATAAACATAATAGCAAAAAAAGCAAGATATATAGTATTTAGAAAGTGATAAGTGCTATGGAATAAAGCAAAAAGTAGAATAATACAAGGGAAATCAGGAATGCTGGGCAAGTAGCAATACTAAAAAGAAAGTTCGGGGTAGACTTCATTAAGGAAATGAAATCTGAGCGAAGATTTGAAGGAGAAGAACTAGCCAAATAGTCATAGTTGACATGATGTACTTGGCAGAAAGAACTGTTATAGACAAGTGTCTAAGGTGGAAACATATCTGCCCATTGGGCCAAAGTGAACCAGAAGAGAATGGGTTAGAAAGCTTACCTTGAACCAGGTCATGAAGGGCCTCACAGCCTGTTCTGAGTTTAGCTTTTTCTCTGAGTGACATGTGAGGTCAGTAGAACTTTTTAACTAGAAGACTGACATACACTAGTATATTTTAAATGAGAAGAAATTATGAGAGTGAAGAGCAAAAGTAAGGTTTGTTGAAAACTATTGCAAGAATCCAGGTGTGTGCAGATGGATAGAATAGGTATAGAGTCAAGAACAAGTCAAAGATTTCTGACCTGAGCAACTGAAAGGATAGAGTTGCTACCAACTGAGATCGAGAAAACTTTAGGTAGAGCATGTTGAGAGAAGAAAAACAATAGTTCGATTTTAGTCAGATTAAGTTCGAGATGTCTATTAAACATTCGTTTGTAGTTGTCAAGTAGGAAGTTGGTGTTATAAGTCTGGAATTTGGCAAAAAGATCTGGTATCGAGCTATAAGTTCGGGAGTTGTTCATTATGTAGATGGTGTTCACAGTCTTAGGGTTTCATGGGATCACTAAGAGTTAATGTAAATAGAAAAGAGAACATCCAAGACTAAACTCAAGGAATTTCAATAGAAAGAGGTCTGGTGAAAGAGGAAGAACCAGCAAAAGACAGCAAGATGTGACAATAATGCCCTAGAACCTCACCACTCAAAGTGTGGTTCATGGATCAGCATCACTGGGAAGCTAGAACCTCAGCCTCTAACCCAGACCTACTGAATCAGAGTTGCATTTTTTAAGATTCTATGGGTGATTTGTCTACACTTTACAGTGTGAGAAGAACTGCCCTAGAAGATAAGAAAAGAAACCCTATCAAAGAGAAAAGAGTAATGAACTGTGTCAAATGTGTTAATATGTCAAAGAAGAAGGACTAAGATGTAACCACTGCTGGCTTCAGTATTGTGAAGGTCATTGGTGACCTTGACAAGAGAAGTTTTGCTGAAGTAGTGAGCAAAGCTGCATGACTGAATTAGGTTTAAGAGAAAATGGAAAGAGAGAAATTGAAAACAACAAGTATGGGAAATTCTTTAAAGGAATTTCACTTCTAATGAAGACAAAGAAATTGGTAACAAATGATTAGACAAGTGAGGCCAAGGGATTTTGTTTTTATTATCTAAGATGGAAGGAACAACTTTATATTTGGGTGGAAATAATCTAGGACCTACCTTTGAAATGAGTTGAGCCAAAGAACATTAGCTTCTCTCTCTCTGGAATTATACTTCCTAATTTTAGCAACAATGAAAAGGAATCCAAATAAGTTTTGTGCATCTTTGAGACTCCAATGAGAATTATTTTGCAGATCATCAGAAGGTGAATTCACATGACTTATTATGTATGGAGTAAGTTTCTTTAAGATTATTGTTGAAGACTGAATCACTGACCATCATCTGAAGTCATACAGTGTAAATAGTTAAGCTTCTAAAACACAGGAAGTTTGGTGTGCTGTTCATATACAGTAAGATACA
Organism: Nasua narica; assembly: GCA_028533885.1. Classification (NCBI taxonomy): domain Eukaryota; kingdom Metazoa; phylum Chordata; class Mammalia; order Carnivora; family Procyonidae; genus Nasua; species Nasua narica. Next base: position 111,212,435 of record CM052809.1, read on the forward strand.
CTTTTAAAAGATAATAAAATGTTTTAAACTTCTATGCAATCAACATGTGTTAACTGCTAATATAGCAGGAGAAACTTAAATGATCCATCTACAAAATTGTAGATGTCCATTGTAGCCTAGTTTTGACTGGGACAGTCTGTGGCATTGAAACACATAGTTCCTTGTCATTGCCTCAATTTTCTCCTGGAAATTGAAGCCATCATCCCTAGAAATGCTTAACTATTCACTTGTTTAGCTTACATGTCTTAAAAATGTTGTCTATCCTATCTTTGTTATCAAAAATTGAAAGGATATAGTGGAAGGAGCAAGGAGACCTGAGACCTAGGTTTGTGGTACTCATCACTGCCACAGACTAGTTTTGTGATTTGGGGCAAATAACTTGATATCTTTGGATCAGAGTTTTCCTGTCTGCAAAATTAGGCTGTATATAGAATGTTTACCTTTCCTTCCATTGTCAACATTTTCTAATCAATTTAGTGAGGTATAATTTACAAGCAATAAAATGCAAATAGCAAATATTTTAAGCCTGTAGTTCCATGAGCTTTTACTTTCGTATCCACTTGTGTAATCACTTCATTCAAAAAAGATACAGAACATTTTCGTCACCTCAAGAAAATTCCCTCATACCCTTTTCAGTCAATCCCCTAAGGCCTGAGAAGCAACCACTCTTCAGATTTCTCTGACCATAGCTTAATTTCACCTGGTCTAGAATTTCATGTAAATGAAATCATACAGTACAAACTCTTTTGTGTCTCTTTTCATTCAGCATAGTATTTTTGAGATGTATTTATGTTGTTATGTGTATCAGTAGTTTGTTCCTCTTTATTGCTAACTAGTATTCCTTTTTGTGAATATACCACAATTTGTTAACCAATTCTTCTATTTCTGGACATTTGAGTGGTTTCTAGTTTTAAACTCTTCTGACTAATATTGCTCCTAAAGTCTCATATAGATCTTTTTGTGGACTATTTTGTCACTGATCTTAGGTAACTAAGTAGAAATGGAATTGCTGACCACAGGGTAGATGTGTGTTTACTTTTATAAGAAATTGCCAAGCAGCTCTCCACAGCAATCAGGCCATTGTACATTTCCATCAGCAGTGCTTGAGAGTTCCAATTGCTGCCCATCTTCATCAATAGTTGGGACTAATCGCATTTTCAGTTTGCCATCCTACTGGGTTAAAGTGGTCATCTAGGGTCATTGCTAAAACATTTATTGCCTGGGGAAGTTCTAAATTTTGTGAGTTTTGTGAGTTTTTATTTTTGTGATTTTTAAATTTGAAATAGTGGTGATGAAACTTATATATATTTTTTGAAACTCATATTTTTTTCCTTCTGTTCTACAACCAAGGAAAAAGTGTTTCTGCATGTGAAAGGAGTAATTCATCTGGGGAGATTTCTGATGAGAAGTCGGAATGTCATGCTGGCAACAACTTTCTTGGATGATATAAAAGCTCTGCCGACTACCTATACAAAGGGGGAATATTTTGCATTTTTGGAAACCTATGGAACCCACTACAGTAGCTCTGGGTCTCTAGGAGGATTCTATGAACTAATATATGTTTTGGATAAAGCATCCATGAGAGAGAAAGGTATACCTGGAAATAGAGTTCTAACTTCTAATGCTGTTTTAACCAATCATTATTTCTTTTGCTAATCTCTTTCAATGGTTAAAGGCTTTAAAATAAAGTCCTATAACCTGCTTCTTTGAAAGAACTCTCTCCCTGCCCTTGGGCATCTAAAACTCTATCAGACAGCAAATTGACTTCTATTTTAAACAAGATGACTTGGTCATGCCTTATTGAGAAATGCACAAAATTATACTGTAGTTTGGTATCAGTTGGGGATGTTGCTTTTAGTGAAATACTATGTAAAAGGTGAAAAAAGTGCAAGAGACATAATTTACATAATCTATTCCTTAATCAATAAACTGATTCAATTATATGTATGACAATCATCTTCCAAAGGATTCTTCAGTATAGGAAGGAAAATAATGTTCTAAATTTCTTTTAGGGAGGAGGAAGAAAGTAATGTTAAGATTGTATAAGTGTAGTGTCTTAAACCAAGGGTAGAAAATCAGTTTACCTCATCTTAGGACAAGTCTACTCATAGGGTGGTAGTTGAATTGGGTCCATGTTGGGTAAATTTCCGACCACATTCGAAACCTGGAAAGAGGCCATGATTGACAATCATTGTCTGCCACATGTACAGAAAAGGTCTATGTACTACATAGCTTCCATACTGACCCAATGGCTTTGTCTAAGATTTTTAAGATTCAAATAGATGCAAAGTGCAGTTTTAATAAGTATTAATTATTTGTTTTGTGAGTCATTATGTCTAGTGATAATATTCCTTAAAGAGGAGAGAGGTGCCAGCGTATCTCCTTTCTCCGCCCTCAGCATTTTTCAGTGTGTCTCTTAGGGAGTGAAGTGTTGCCCAAAACCTTTCCCATGGTTCCTTCCCTGTAGCTTCTATCTGTGTCACATGAAGAATCAGATATGGCTATGAGCTTAAAGCATGACATTTCCCCCACAGTTGGTAAGCACTTTATAGATGAAATAAATATGACCTGGCCAGAACAAATTGTTCTTGATGGGAGAAGCACTGCCAGGGGGAGTGAATATGAGGTTATCTAGCTTATACTGCCCTATAGGGCTATATCCTGTGAAATAGAATAATAAAGTTTCATGAGTCCTGCTTAGTAGGCTATTTTGATAGCTATCACATGGGTGAGGGGTACAAGAGGACTATGTCTTGAGTAACTTGAAAATCAGAAGGAAAAGGCTCAGCAAGGATGATCAAAACACAAGAAATACTTCAGGCTAAGAGTTGTTTTGGTGAAAAAACTTCATGGGCTGAAATCTTTAATCTTGGATAACTCAGACCTACCCACTTAAATATACTTAGCATCTGGCCTTAGTAAACAAGGATCATTAGGTCAGTTCTGGTACCTTTGAGAGGAAAGTCATCTTTCTTACTTCTTGGTTGGAAATACCTGAGGACCAAGCCATGTCCTTCACCTAGATTTGGGATCTCCAGATCCTGTCTGAACATGAAAAGCTCCACAGCGGAGGTGGAGAATCTAAGCTTGTTGGGATCACTTAGGTATTTTCATCTCCATCTTCAGAATCGAAGTCTTTATGCCTCTTAGGTTACAGTTGGAAATCTAGTATTCTGGATTTCTAGCATGGTATTCCATTTTTATCCTCCCTCTCCCTTTCTCATGAGGAAAGCCACCTGATATTTCTCAAGTTCTCACTAGTTATGGGTACACAAAAAATATTTGTTGAGTAAAGGAATTCCTGAATGTCCCCAGGTCCCAACTTCTAGATTTCACCATGAAACGTTGGGTTTAACTTAACTTTTCCCTTTCCTTTTCCATAAAGCATTTTGGCATGTGTGTGTTTGTGTCTGAATTGATAAATAAGAGGAAAAATCAACATGGTCAGTGAACTGAGGCAGTTTAAAACAAAATAATTATTCTCTCTTTTAAATAGATAACAAATTATATACTTGAATTAAATATTAGGATTTTTCTTCCTAGGAACTGTGGTATCCACACCCACAGTGGGTCTGCTTCCAAGACTGATATCTACTAAGTAGCAGTCATAGGACCAAAGCAAAATTGTCATCTATATAAACCATCTGCTCAAAGCAATAAACCAGCTGCTTTAATAATGAACAGAGTCTTCCAAAGATGATCATAGGATATTGATGCATCTCATGACCAAATTATGAAGTCAATACAGAGAAGTGCTTAATAACCAGACAACTCTGGTTCAAATACTAACTTTACTAATTACTGAATTCTATCAGCAGATTACTTATCTGCTCTGCCATTCCATAACCTCATCAGTAAAATGAGGACCATAATAGAACCTACCTCAAAAGGCCGGTGTAAGGATTAAACTAATTGATGCATACAAAATGCTTAGAATGATGTTGGGTATATGATAAGCATTCAATATATGTTAGATATCAATGTCTCTATTCCATGATTTTAGAGGTAAAGGACTTTACTATAACTGCCCTGTTCTGACTTATATCCCTTTCAAACAAGGAGTAAATTTATATGTCTTTTGTTAGTAAGTTGATAAGCAAATTCAAAAGGAAGTCACTAGATTCTAATATGAGGACCAGGCAGGGCAGATATGACCTGGAATTTGAGCTCAGTAATGTCTAGGAATCCCAGTAAGTACAATTCTTACAAAATAGCAAAATTGGAATTTACTTGCGATGTTGATAGATGTTATTTAATAATTTTCAACTAAATATATTAAACAGGTGTTGAACTAAGGGATGTACAGAGATGCCTCGGGTTTAATCTGGGTGTTTCTGTGAAAGTTGGAGTTGAAATCAATGGAGAGCTTAATAAAAATGATTGCTTAAAGAGGGGTGAAGGCGGAACTGGTAAGTAAGACTTAACTCACTACTTAAAAAAAAAAAGAGGAGGGGTTGTCAATGAGCACTGCGCTGTCACTGTAAACTCTCCTTATTGTCTATTCTCTTTGTTTAAAAAAAGTTAGTGCTTCAAAATTATTTTGTCTTCACAGTGGTTTCCAAACCATTATAAACACAAGTAACCCATGGACATGTATTCATTGCAGTCACTATCGCACAGGTCACACAGCATGCAGCTCTGGGAAAGGCCTTTATGCAGTGGTCATTGTAGATTTGCATATTTATCATGGCAATGGTAGAAAAATGTCTTTAGGAAAGATCTCCTTTCTTCCCCCCTTATTTTAACAAAGCTTCTGAATGGGCTAGTGGCAAAACCCTTTGTGACCTTTAAGAAAGGAGAAGACCAAAACCAATCCACTAACTCAGTCTTCCACCTGACTCAAAACCACCAATCCACCTTCATCCAATCAGTCAAAAGGCACAAACTTCCAGTTATAAGGTAAATAAATCCTGAGGGTATAATGCACAACATGATGACTCGAGTTAATAGTACCATGTGATATGTTTGAAAGTCACTAAGAATGTAGATACTAAAAGTCTTCATCCCAGGAAAAAATAAATTTTTTGTAAACTCTGTGAGGTAATGCATGTTAACTAATCTTATTGTGGTAATCATTTTGAAATATATGTGCATGTCAAGTCATTATCCTGTACACCTTAAACTTTTACAGTGTGTCAATATACTTCAATGAAACTGAGAGGAAATCCCAATCCATCCTTAACATTCAATCAGTGCATAACCTTTTAAAAATATAAATATCTTTGGTATAAATATTGCTTGTGTTGGTAATAATTAGATTTATAAGCATGAGGTAGTGCTGGAGTTCTCAATTTTTACTCTAATCTAATCTGAGAGTATTTTCAGACATACAAATGGTTGAAGCTCACTTTTAAAGAATCAGATCATAGTGGGGAGGCAGAGAGAATATATCCCGATATTTTAAAACATATCAACTGCTAACATGTGCCCATGATTGGAAACCATTGATGAAATGTAAAGAGAACTGAACTTGCCATCAAATGTCCTAATTTCAATATTTGGCCCTTAAACTAGTCTTGGGCTAGTCACCACCTGTCTGGTCTCAGTTTTCTCATTTATAAAAATGAGGAAGGATAAATAAAAATCTTGAAATTCCTTTTCAGTCTGAAAAATTTACAACTCTGTAAGATTCACAAATTTTGTTAAAAGTGGTTTCTTCTGGAGAGAAAGACTGAAGGAGAGAGATAAGTAGGAATGTGGGACAGAAGGAAATTTTGCTTTTAATCAAATTCTTTTTTACACTCTTTGATTTTTCATAATATTAAAATAGTTTAAAACAAATCTATATAAAAAGTAATTATGAAGGTAAGTCTGAAACAAAAATGTGTAGCGTAGCCTGAAGTCATGTGTAGTTCCTATGTGTCTATGTGCATAAGTGATAACCTTGAAATCATCAATGTACCTCAACGGTCACGTTGTTTTTATTTTTTTAAAGACAGTTGAAGTTTACCATTGGCTACTCATAAAAATTGCTCTTGGAGATTTGGGGTGAAAAAAATTACATAAATAAAATTCAAAAAACATACTAGATGATACTTTATGATAGGGTTCAATAAATGTTAATCAAATGTCACAGGGCTATAAATGCTTTACCTATGTCCTCTTTCTCTTCTCAGTAAACATCAGTCGTGATGGCATCATAGATAATGTTATTTCATTCATAAGAGGAGGTACCCCAAAATACGCATATGAACTGAAAGAGAAGCTTCTCAGAGGAGCCAAGACGGTTGATGTAACTGACTTTGTAAATTGGGCCAATTCCTTAAGTGATGCTCCAGTGCTCATAAGCCAAAAAGTAAGGAATGTTTATTTTCAAATAGAAGACTTTTACATTTTCTTATTAAATGTGACTATGGGTTCAGATGAACAGTTAACTTCATCTGAAAGAGATGTGACATTCCAACACACTCCTATCTCATCCCTGTAAAGAAGCAGGACAGAGAGGAGAGGCGTGACCTGTGGCATCACACCAACCCAGGCTGAGTTTCGGTCTCTGTCCTCTAAACGTGTAAACTTCTCTGACCTCTGCAACACTACACCCTCTAGGGCTTCATGTTTGTTTTGAGGATTTAATGGCATTGCTTGCATAGACCCCTAACACAGACTGGCACAGAATAGGTGTCCAAGAATTGTTATTTCCCTTCCATCTGCCCCTGGCTGTCCCTTGCTTTTAGGAAGCATCATTGCACCACTTCCAACATGAGAGAATCACAAAGGGCCTTCATGAAAGGGAAGTTCATAGGGTCTCAGAAAATAAGATCAAGGTTGGGCAGTACTTAGGGTCCAGAATTTTCTTTTTTGTGTCTTGATTACAGCCTTCTGATTATAAACCTATTAGTCCTTATTTCTTGGGGAACCAAACTGCATTGTAATTGTAAAAATATAAATGCTGTCTCATTTAGCCCCATCTCTCTCTCCCCAAACTAACTAAAAAGGGTATGTGTTTTCTTTTATTCCTTATTTGTTTTCCTGCTTCCTCTTATACTTTCAATTTTCCCTGTAGGTTTCACAATTTTCTCTAAGGTCAGATTTATCTTTGATGATCCTTGATTTCAGTTTGATAACTTGAGTTACAGTCATGTTGGCATTTTGATAGGACTAGTTACCAGAAATTTTTGTTCCTTCATCCCATTTTAGTGTCTTTAAAGAGTAAGTGAAGCTACCAAAACCATCGCATTTATGTAGAGGGAGAACTCAGAAACTGGAAAATAGTAATCTACTTTCTACTTAGTCATAGAAGTCTAGCTATTCATAGATGTGCTAACATGTCTATGAAACTTTAATTACTTTGCCCCCAAGTAGGACAAACAGGGAGAAAAAGTTGGCCAAATTAGCATGTCTATATATAAAATTCAAGTCAGAAGAGACTCTTTTATTTTATTATGTTTAAGTCACATTTAAATTCATTATTTTGAACTCAGGAAAAATAAATCTATGTCAGAAAATCTTAAATGAAGAAAGAGTTCCTTTAGAAAGATGTTTACATCCACATGGACACTTAAACTGCCTTGTCTTCTCATCCCTACAAAGAAAGTTCAGCTGACCTTGTAGGGATCCAAAATTGTTCTCTGAGAAGGCCTTAATCATCATCTGTCATGGTCGAGAGGCAACTTTAAAAAATCTCAAGTAAATAAAGCATCTGCTGAAGATTTACTACTAGATTTGCTAGAACTAATCAAAGACTTTCATCAACTCCGTTTGGACAGTCCCATTGGCAGGATATAGTTTATCCTATTTTCAAGGGCAACTATTGATCTCCAGATTTCTAGATTAGTAGGAATTCTATCTAACTACTAGTATAAGTTTCTTTTTTCATATATTAGAAGCCTGAACTTTTCATATAAATGTTCTACATAAGAAAATGACAACTACAGTAAGTCACCCAGGAACCACTTTTAGAAATGTATCTTCTTGTAGATGAAGTTGCAGAAAATAGTAAAATGCTATGTGTTTTAAACCACTTTATGGTTTAAAAACCACTTTGTGCGGTTTTTAGATCCATAAAGAGATATGATATATAGTCTGGTTTGACCTTAAAATAGATTGCAAATTATTTTGATTTTATAAACCCAGTAGAAATTTTTTTCTGGTTTAGAAGCTATTCCATGAGGTAATTAAACAATCAAGAATCACTAATTAATTCTTAAAAAAAAAAAGAATCACTAATTAATTCTTTGGTAAGTTGAAGCATTCCCTTGTCTATGGATGACATGTTCAAACACCAGGGATGATCTTAATTATAATATAGCTAACCCTTATATTTAATTATTTAAAGAATTGGTAAAACCTCTCCCCATCTAAACTATTAACTGGTTTATGTTTGATCCTCTGAGCCAACTAAATCAATTATCTAGGTATTTATGTTACAAACAGCTTATCTTGGAGAAAATATTAGGCAGTTGTATTACTCTAAAGAATTCTACAGAGATTTTCTAAGTAAAGCAGTTATATACAACAAAACACAACATAACATAGCATAAGGTAATATATTTTTCCATGCTAAAGTAACTATGAAAAAATAAAATAAATACAGTAATTAACCCATGCTCTACTAAGTAGAACCTGGCACTTTGATTCTCGCCTCACCCATATGCTTCAGCAGACCCCAAACCACTTCTTAGCATTAATGTTAGCCCAGCCCAAGAATTTTCCCTCCACCCTTCTTCATGGAGCGATAGAGCCTTTCCTTCAGTACTAACTTTTGTCAAAGCTTCATGGAGGCATATTAATTCAATTTCCAGCCTGCCTGAATATTAACACAACATTTCCGTTAGCACAACAGACTAGCTGAACTCAGTTTCTTCTTAAGCTTAATGCTACAGACTAGTTATAAAAATGTCAGCTGAGGGGGCGCCTGGGTGGCGCAGTTCGTTGAGCGACTGCCTTCGGCTCAGGTCATGATCCCGGAGTCCCGGGATCGAGTCCCACGTCGGGCTCCCAGCTCCATGGGGAGTCCGCTTCTCACTCTGACCTTCTCCCTTCTCGTGCTCTCTCTCACTCTCTCTCTAAATAAATAAATAAATAATCTTTAAAAAAAAAATGTCAGCTGAGGAAATTACATTTATTAATGATGGCCTGAGCGATCTAAAGTGTATTATTTCCTCTAGAGCAAAGCAGCAGAGATCAGTACAGCCAGTGTATAGCAAGTGGATTTCCTATAAAGTTCTGTCTTGCATTATAAAAACCAAAGTTATGTAACCCACTGCTTTGTTTACTAAAAGGATGTTACATAATACTCACGTCTCCTTTATGAGAACCCATGGGAGATACTACTCTTTAATCTCAGTATTAAGGACCATTTTGTTCTCTTGGGAATCATGTAAATATTTCTTATATACATGTGACTATTACATTCAGTTGTCTTACTCAATGCCCTAGAAAATATACCCAAATTTATGACCCAAGTCATGCCAATGGGTGGGGCTTCCTGGGACGAATTTTGTGTTCCTTTTGCCCTCATCTTGCCTTTTCCATCCTCCATTCTCCCTTTCTCATTTCCCTCAACCAGCTCTATGCACTCACATGTCAAGCTACGTTAAGCTCTTTCTGGAGCAACTTGAGTCATAATGAACTATTTACTTATCACTTTTGTTATATTATGCAACTCTTAGCAGTGATACGCTGGATGTTAAAGAGCGTAAGTATTTTTAAAGAGCTGTAGTACTAGTGCTCTGTGCTATAGCCATTACGGTTATAAAAACGTAGTGAAAGTCATTCCGAACTCTCTCGTATAGGGATGAAAATAACACTCCTTCTATCAACAAACTGCATTTGGCACATAGTTGAATTAGTTTGGGAGCCTGTGAGAAATCTCAACATACTTCATATTAACTTATATTTCCATTTATTTGTATGTTGGCAAGTTCCGTGACAGATTACCTCCACAGAAAATATATCTACAAATGGTAGACAGAGTTAGCTAGGATAGGAGAAAAATTAGAACTGTTTTCTTAATTAGTAGAGAGCCAAAGTTCATCAGAAAAAGATGTGGCTCCCCAGGAACACTTCCTGAAGTACCTTTTAATTGTTCCTTGTCTTCTTGTGGGACTTTTGCCTCCAGGATTTGAGGCTCCTCTCAGACTGTGGTAACTGCACGACCTTCATCTTTATCTCTTGGAACACTGTTTATGCATTTCATCCACACTGTAGTTTCTCCATGACCCTCTATTCCTGTATCTTAGATTATCTGGCCTTGACTTTCTTTTGAAGGGTAAAACAAGATGAATTTCTTTTCCTAAAAATCAAAATAACTCCACTGCATGCTTATGTTGTTCATGCCGATGTGGCAACATTGGTAAGAGGCTACTTCCAAATAAATAGGACATTGTTGAAATCTAAATCCTATATACTAACTCACGAAACAGTGTATGCTGTGAACATTTGTGAGGACCGTGGAAGTTCTTGGTATATTTTGGATATGAAACTATTGTCACTTAAAAGTATAATAAATGTTTTCTTTCACTTGAGCACTTTCACCCTTTATATGTTTTGTTATAACAGATGTTCTCTTGTTTACTTTTTATTTTGAAATAATTTTAGACTCACCGTAAAATTGCATAAATAGTACAGACAGTAAAACTACAAAAATAGCAGAGTTCACATACACCCTATAAACCAGCAGCCCCGAATGTTAACAACTTACATAACCGTCGCACAGTTGATCAAAATCAAAGAAGTAACACTGTCTAACCTTATTTAAATTTCACCGTTTTTTCCCCTAATATCCTTTTTCTTTTCTAAGAGCCAATCAAAATCTTACATTACAAATGGTTGTCATGTCCCCTTAGTTTCCTCCATTCTGGGACATTTTCTCAGACTTTTCTCATCTTTTATGACCTTGACATGTTTGGGGTTTTTTTTTTACCTTGACATGTTTTGATGAGTTTTGGTCACCTATTATGTCAAATGTCTCTCAATTTAGGCTTAGAGAAATTTGAGGTTATGCATTTTGGTGAGAATACCACAGAAGTGAGGTTGTATTCTTCTCAGTACATCATGTCAGGAATTATGTTGATTTTTTTTTATTTTGACATATTCAAATATGTATTTTCCATTATAGTTAGTGCTATTGTTTAAAATCTTTCCTTACTTCAAGGTCTTAAAGACACTCTTTTATGTACTATCTTCCAGAAGCTTTATTGTTTTGTTTTTACTTTTTGATTTACAGTCAATCTAGCTGTGTTTTTGTGTGTGTAAGTGAGTGATAGAAGTTTCAAGGTCATCTTTTTTTTCTCAAATACTTCTATTTTATTTTTTCAGTGTTACAAGATTCATCGTTCATGTACCACATTCAGTGCTCCATGGAATATGTGCCCTCCTTAACACCCACCACCAGGCTTGCCCAACCCCCCACCTTCTCCCCTCCAAAACCTTCAGTTTGTTGCTCAGAGTCCACAGTCTCTCATGGTTCATCTCTCCCTCCGATTTCCCCCAATTCACCCTTCTTTTCCTTCTCACAATGTCATCTTTTTAAAAATCTCCTATGAATATCTCATTGTCCTAGAACAATTTATATTATCGATCTTATCTATTAAAATCAAACATCAGTCTACTTTCAAAGTACTATGGTTTTTTACTGAGATGATTTGAAGACTTGGGGTCCCCAGCTGGCTCAGTCAGTAAAGCATGCACACTCGATCTCAGGGTTGTGGGTTTGAACCTCATGTTGGGTGGAGAGATGATTTAAAAATAAAATCTTAAGAAAAAAGATGATTTTAAGATGTACTCCATTGCCTTTGGGTTTTTTTTAGCAATTTTACTCTGATATGCCTAGGTGTGAAAAGAAAAAATTGTCACCTTGTTTCTCATTCCTGGGGTACCTTGTTGTCTTTCACAGGCTTGTTTCATTATCAACCATCAGCTCTTCAAATATTGCTTCTTAAATAGTCCCTCCTTCTGGGACTCAAAAACTATGTGGATCTTTCATTTTCTCACTCGGTCTTTTATGTTCCCTCTTTCTGTATCTCCCAATCTTTTCTCTCTTTATACTTCACTGTCAATATTTTCTTCTGAGGTATATTCCAGTTCCTTAATTTTGCTTCAGTTGTATCATGGCTGCTATGTAACCATCCACTAACTGGAATATTATAATATCAACTTATAATAGTTCTATTTGGTTTTTTTCAAATCCTCGGTTTTAAAAAATAATTTCCAGTTTCCTGCTAAAATTGTTGATCTCTTCTTTTATTCCCCTTGCTCATGTAAGCATCATTCTTTGAAATTCTGTTCACTCAAAACGTGCGATCCTCCCAGCTCTGCCTCTAGTTTCTGGTATTCCTGCTGGTTCTCTTTTGTGTTGCCTTGTTTCCTTGTGTACCTAGTTATTTTTATTGGGTGCTGGATACCAAACTTTAAAAATTGTTCTAGGAATAGCTTGAGGCCTGGGATGATTTTATTTTCCTCTAAAGAAAATTTATATATTTATATCTGGGAAGCTTTTGGGATTATAATGATTCGAGATTATCAGTTTTTTGTTTGTTTGTTTGTTTGTTTAAGTGTGGAGCTCAGTGTGGAATCCAGTGAGGGGCTTGAACTCACAACCCTGACATGAAGACCTGAGCCGAAATCCGGTCAGATGCTTAATCAAATGAGCCACCCAGGTGCCCCCACAATTATTCTAATGCAAACCAGATTGTAATATGTCAGAGCTACCCCACCTCCAAGTGCTTCTTACTTCTAGGGTTGTAGTCCTTTGGGTCCCAACCCAAAGAATGGCTTGTTTTCCTTTGCTGTTCCTGAATACTAACCTTCTTTCCCCAGCCCAATAATTTGTGCTACTTTACCTCAACCCCTCCCCTCTACTCCCTGTTCCCAAATTAGGAAATGTGTCACGGGGACTTTGGCCCAAAAATGCTAGGCTCACCTCACTGCATTTCCACTCCTCCCAGATCCAAGCCCAATAAGTATTACCTCATTAGTTCTCCAGGGCCTTCATGCAGATTTTTACTTTTGGTTTATTTGTTCAGCTTTTGTCATTGTCTTCAAAGGAAAAAAAAAAATCAGTTGATATTGCTTAATCCATCATTACTCCTATGCAGGAATTTCTGGTATACTTTTGTATCTCCTCTTTCTTGAGTCTTCGGATTCCAATTTCTTTTAAATTTTGTGGCCTTCTGTTTCAAAGGGTTATGCCATTCAAGGGCCTCAATTCCCAATGATTTATGTATTCTAATAACCCTTTAGAGTCATGCAATTGAATTTGCTTATATAGACGTATGATACACACTTTCAATATATGTTGTGGTTTCTGTCCCCTAAGAACTTTTGGAATTCTGTATGACTGGAATATTCTTCTTTTGGCCCAGAATGCTCAAACCCTCAAATCTCAGCTTCGGGGTCATTTTCTCAGGGAAGCTTCCCTGCATCAGTTGTAAAAACTGTGTATCTTCCTCTAGGAATTTGAGTGTGCAGAATAAATCATTTCACTCCATTTTCTTTAAGTCTAATTAAAACTTCTCAGTGAGTTCAGGCTTTCAGGTGGGAAGAAGGGCCAGTAAATAATTTGCTTTTAGGGGCTTTCTGTTCTTGGTCTGGCATATAAACCCTCCTCTTCGGCAAGAGATAGTGAGCTCTCGGCTACCGGCTAGGAGAGAAGAGGAGCGGAAGAGACAGCAAAAACAATTCACAAATAGTGTCAGTACATGATCTTGTGAAAAGTTGAAACCCATGGTTGTGCATTTTCAAAGCACATGTACCCATCCCATATAGCACCTACCATAATTTCCATTTTAAGTTTATCCGTATGATCATTTTAATATCAGTCTTCTCACTTCCATAGTGTGATCTCCATGATCACAGAGATCATGCCTAGTTTTGGTCACTGCTATAGTCTTTTTTTTTTTTTTTTTAGATTTATTTATTTATTTAAGAGAAAGAGAGATGGGAAAGGGAGAGGGAAAGAGAGAATCTGAAGCAGACTCCCCACGGAATACAGAGCCCTACTCAAGATTCAGTCTCATGACATATGAGATCATGACCTGAGCCAAAACCAAGAGTCAGAGGCTAAACCAACTGAGCCACCCAGGTGCCCCAATCTGTATGATTATTTACTATCAGTCTTCTTACCTCCATAATGTGATCTCCATGATCACGGAGGTCATGCCTAGTTTTGGTCGCTACTATAACTAACATGATATCCACCAACATCAATCATTAAGTAAGCCTCTGTTGAATTCATGAATTGATAAACAACTAATTCAGTGAATTGTATTGCACAAGCTCCATCAGTAGAAAAAGCCCTAAAATTAAATGGTTTGCTTTCTTGTAGCTATCTCCTATATATAATCTGGTTCCAGTGAAAATAAAAGATGCACATCTAAAGAAACAAAATTTGGAACATGCCATTGAAGAGTACATTGAAGAATTCAGTGTGAGAAAATGCGACCCGTGCAAAAATGGAGGTACAGTGATTCTGCTGGATGGACAATGTCTGTGTTCCTGCCCCATCGCATTTACAGGGATTGCCTGTGAAACCAGTATACGAAAAACTTAAGGTGAGAACAACTTATGATAATCATTAGGGACAAAACTGCATTTTGAGGATATTTAATTTGAAAATTAGCTCTTGAATTAATTTGTAAAAAACATCTAGATTATCCAGGTAAACAGGATAAAAACTGAGTGAATAATGAAAATGGACAAATCAGACTTTCTATGTCACTGAGCATGCAATTTTACATCTTCTACCTCTGCATTTAAACAGACCTATGAAAAAAAAGTTTTAATGGTAATGATTGACCCCTGAACAACATGAATTTGAACTTCATGAGTCCACTTAGATGTGGATTTTTTAGACTAAAATATTGTAAATGTAGTTTCTCTTATGATTCTTTTAGTAACATTTTCTTTTCTCCAGCTTACTTTATTATAAGAGACACTATAGAACACATATAACATACAAAAATGTGTTAACCAACTATTTATATTATCAGTAAGGTTTCTAGGCAAGAGGAAGCTATTAGTTAATTTTGGGGGAATCCTAAATTCTACACAAATTTTCAACTCTACAGGGGTCAGTGGTCCTCACCCTGGTCAGTGCTCTTCACCCCCACATTGTTCAGGGTCAACTGTAATTTTTTTAAGCAAGTAAGCGAAATTCCAAATCTCTCTAAATGTATATTTTCCAGAGAATGTTTTCTTCACATGTTCTTATAAATACTCTAGAATAAGATGCACTTCGTATTGCAATCCCTAAGACCTATGTCTTTTGGGTTCACTTTTTCAGATTGCAGGAAACGGATAATCCAACTGTCACCACAATTTCAGTGGGTGTTTATGAAGATCTGAAATATCATTTATCATTGTTAAAGATACAAAAGCCTCTCAAGATGTCCAAAAACTATTGAAGCAACCTAATTACCTTGTTGTTAATATTGTAATGACACTACCACTATCATTACTCAGTTTATCACTTCCTTTATCTCCTCCGCTTCTACCGGTTCTATTTTTTCTCAATGCCTCCTGCATTCACAATTCCCTGACTGTAGGGCAAGTCATGGTGTACAGCCTGGATCTCCCTTCAGGACCAAGGACCCATTCCTCCACCTCCTATTAGTGTTACTGTTGACATTTTACATAACATTTCAATTCTCTTCAGAAACTGTCCTGAGACAAAGAAGCAACTACACCCGAGGTTATGCTCCCAACCCAAGGGAGGCTCGTTATCTCCTTACTGGTCAGTGTGGTTGGCATTTGATGGACCAGCCCTCTTGCCTCAATGAGGACAACTCAGAAGTGCCATCCAGCTTTAGAGTTCCCCATGTGATTTGCCAAAGCCTCTGTTGCAAGAGCATCACAATTGAATTTCCTCTTATTCCTAATTTTGCTTTCCACACTCCTCACAGATTTTTTTTCCCCAAGAACACACACTAATAAATATGCTGCATACAAACTCAGATTCTCAGAGTCTCTTTCCAAGGGAATGCTATCTGCTACAGAATCCGATTGGATCGATTGAGCATTACTCCTTTATCCAATACATAGTGTTCCTAAAGCAGGATGAGTTTCTAGTGATAGCATAAACTCCTGGTCTTCCTTATGTCTGTTCTATATATAGTGGACTTTTGCCGAGGTGATGAGTTTTATTCCAAATGGATATGCCCACAGTAGAAGGGCTAATTACCTAAAACATGATTTTTATGTGTTTGCTTCAATTAAAAACAAAAATTAGACAGAGGGTGCTTGGAACCCTTGGACTTACAGTTAAATAACACACGTAAAAGACTAACAAAGGGGGCGCCTGGGTGGTTCAGTGGGTTAAAGCCTCTGCCTTTGGCTCGGGTTGTGATCTCAGGGTCCTGGGATCGAGCCCCGCTCCTGG
Organism: Nasua narica; assembly: GCA_028533885.1. Taxonomy (NCBI): domain Eukaryota; kingdom Metazoa; phylum Chordata; class Mammalia; order Carnivora; family Procyonidae; genus Nasua; species Nasua narica. The sequence goes on from CM052809.1 coordinate 111,228,753, forward strand.
GATCGAGCCCCGCATCGGGCTCTCTGCTCAGCGGGGAGTCTGCTTTCCCCTCTCTCTCTGCCTACTTGTGATCTCTCTCTCTGTGTCAAATAAATAAATAAAATATTTTAAAAAAAAAAAAGACTAACAAAGGACTTTAATTTGGGGAAAGCATTCAAAAACTATTTGGTATTATTATCATTGATGCCTATTTCTACATCTTTTTTGTATGCAAGTAAATAAGAAAAAAACACATATATTTAGATAGATAGATGATAAAGACAGATATCTTTCCTTCCCCATTTTTATTCTTTACCCAATGATAGTGTATACATTGATCCATGTCTAGCTTTTATCACTTAAAATAAATCTTAAAGATCTTTCTTCATTATTTATTTATTATTATTTATTCAGTTTATTTAAACTAAAACAAAAACAATTCACCCATTTCTCCCACCCCATCCTCACCTCTCACAACCACCAATCTATTCTCTTTATCTATATGAGTTTTGTGTTTAGTTTGTTTTTCTGGCTTTTTAGATTCTACATATAAGAGAGATCATAGAGTATTTCTCCTTCTCTTTATGATTTATTTCATTTTCCATGATGCCTTCAAGATCCATATATGTCATTCTTTTTTGTGGCTGAATATTCCATTGTGTATATACACCACAGTTTCTTTATCCATTCATCCATTTAACCATTGATGGACCCGTAGGTGGCTTCCATGTCTTGGTTATTGTAAAAAATGCTGCAGTAATCATAGGAGTGCATGTATCTTTTTGAGTTATTGTTTTCATTTTCTTCAGCTAAATACCCAGAAGTGGAATTGGAGGATTATATAGTAGTTTTATTTTTCATTTTTTTAAGGAACCTCCAAAATGTTTTCCATAGTGACTGCACCAATTTATATTGCCCCTAATAGTGCACATGGGTTCACTAACACTTGTTATTTCTTGTTTTTTTGATACTAGTCTTTCTAACAGGTGTGAAGTGATGATATCTCATTGTGGTTGTGATTTACTTTTCTCTGATGATTAGTGATGTTGAGCATTTTTCATGTACCTACTGGCCATCTGTATGTCTTTATTGGAGAAATGTCTATTCAGATCTTCCACCCATTTTTTAATCAATATTTTTCTTGCTATTGAGTTGTATGAGCTCTTTATATATTTTGCATATTAGCTGCTTATCAGATATATGGTTTGCAAATATTTTGTCCCATTCAGTAGTTTGCCTTTTCATTTTGTTGATGATTTTCTTTGCTGTGCAGAACCTTTTGAATTTAATTTAATCCCACTTGTTTACTTTCGCTTTTTTTGCTTTTGCTTCTGGTGTCAGATTCAAAAAGTCATTGCTAAGACCTGGGTCAAAGAGTTTACTACTTATGTTTTCTTCTAGGAGCTTTATGGTTTCAGATCTTACGTTCAAGACCTTAATCTATTTTTTTCTTTTTTTTTTTTTTAAGATTTATTCTATTTAATTGAGACAGAGAGAGAGAGAGAGAGAATGAAAGGGGAGAGGTCCGAGGGAGAAGCAGGCTCCCCTCAGAGCAGGGAGCCCGATGCGGGACTCAACCCCGGGACTCCAGGATCATGACCTGAGCCGAAGGCAGTCGCTCAACCAGCTGAGCCACCCAGGCACCCCAAGACCTTAATCTATTTTTAATTAATCCTAGCCTACTGTATTATTTTCCTACTTTTATCTCTTTGAAGATGTTAAATACATTCATTTGGGAGTCTCTCTTACATTGCTCCAGAATATATAGTTTTTGCACTGCAATTGTGTTGTCTATTAAGTGTACAAACTCATTCTCATTTTTTCTGTGTACTTAGTAATTTCTTATTACAGGTTTAATCCTCAGTGGAAATTGCTCCTGTGGGAATCCTATTACTTTGAGTATTCTTAGGGTTAATTTGTTTCTTGTGAGGTTCTGTTGTTTTCATTCATTTTGCACCAGTTTTTAATGTAAATTTCTTTGGTTCGGTTTCCATATTTTGTGTGTCATGGATAAAGAAGATCTAGTTCCCTCCACTTATATACATAGTAGTTTTAAGGATGCTAGTATCTTCTGACTTTTCATACCTGACTCAGGATGGTCCACCAGCTCCTTGATGAAATCTTTCTTGCAGAATCTTCCTCTCAAAAAATCTCTTCCAGACATCCCATTTTCTGCAAAATGTTCAGTTCCAGTGTCCCATTTAAATTGGCCCTGTCCCCATCATGAGATTGAAAACCTTAATCATTACCTTTTTTTTTAACATACTATTTACTTAAAGTAGAGTGCTCTCCAACTTTCCTTCCTTAACCAATCCCACCCCCTCTCCTTAATTTCCCTTGTGTGTTTCTACTCCTTCCACACCACTGTTTCTCAACCTAATGCTCTCTAGATTTACCTGGTTAGCTTCTTTAAAAAAAAAAAAGAAAAACAAAACAGGTGTTCATCCATGCCAATTAAACAAGAACCTTTGTTGTGCATCCTTCCTGGGGCATGATTCTTTTTTCCTTTTTTTTTTTCTTCCTTTTCTTCTCCTCTTCCTTCTCCCTCTCTTCCTCCTCCTTCTCCTCCTCCTCCTTCTCCTCCTTCTTCATCCGCTGGTTAATCTAGTCATGGAAAACCTTCTTTCTGGATCCAGAACCACTAACATCTCATCAGTGAAATCTTCTCCAGTATCTCCAGGAATCAGTTCTCCACCTCTGCTTCTGAGCACTTTTGCCTCTGCTTTTCCAGAACTAATGACATTTCATCATTGTACACAATACGAATATCACTCTAGCTTGGAAATATGTCTTAGATATTAAACCCCAATCTATTCCCAGCCCCTAGACAGTATCTGGCAGCAGGACAAGGGGATAAATAAAGAGATGGATGGATGGACCCAAAGTTGAAGTCCTATTAATCATTAAGATTTTATACTCCTTTGTTTTCTCTAGGATTGCCAGCCAAAAACCAAATAAAGCTGTTGAGTTCCTTGGGATCAAACAAAAGTAAAAACCAGGACTTTCCAATTAAGAATCCTGCCCTTGGAGATAGTTCTTGCTGCCAAATGGAACATGAACATCCTATTGACCTCCGAAATCTCCTCGCTCAGATCCACAACGCTTCTTTTCCTCCTTAAACTCCCATGTTTCTATTTTTTTTTTATTCCTGAATGAGCAGTCGGCAGTGAACTATGCCAAGACTGCTTTCTTCCGTAGGCAGTGCCAGTCTCTTGCTAATAAACAAAATTAAATTAAGAGGAGAATGTTGGCTTTAAAAGTAATTGCCAAAGTGCTTTGTATGATTAATATGTTCCACAGTTTCATTACCCCAAGCCCATAACATGCAATTTCATTCTTGTGTACATCATTGCTTCTTGTTGGGTCATTCATTGGTACCTGCATGTATTCATTCAGCAAATACCTACTGAGTTCCTACTCCATGGATAGCACTCTGCTCTTGTTAGTCTTAGCTCTTCAGTTTAACTCTATGTTTCCAAAGGAAGAAATGTATTGTATTTGTAACCAAAAACAATTAGGTTAAATCACGTGAAATTGCCTCTATTCAGAGTTTACAAAACAAAACAAACAAAACAAAAAACCACAAACACAAAAGAACAAATAGCCAGCAGTTTCATATGGTCCAGCTTAATACCCACCCAGTCTTATGAAATGTATGAGGTAAGGCAGCCCACATAAGAAAGTGATTAAGGGGGGAGCCTGCAACTCTGGTCATGATCCCAGGGTCCTGGGATCGAGCTGCTCCTCAGGGAGCCTGCTTGTTCCTCTGCTTGCCACTCCCCCTGCTTGTGCTCTCTTTCATTCAAATAAATAAGTAAAATCTTAAAAAAAAAAAATGATAAGGGAACTGACTATATGATTTTATCCATTAAATAGTGTTGTACTTAGGATCTCAGAGCTTTTGAAAAGGTCTGAGACATCCCCTAAAAAAAAAAAAAGGACTCAAAATTCAAAGGGAAAAATGCAAAATCACAATTAATAAATCTTTAATAAACATAAACAATATGATCATATCAACTCCATTAGTTTTTATTGTTAATAAACATTTCCTGCATTTATAAATGAATTTGTTCATTTTTCTCACTTCACACCAATTCAGAATGCACGTAATTACTGAAAGATCACAGTAAATTATTTATTTGCAAACAATTTAAAAGCAAAATATTTAACAATAATTTTCAAGTTCTTTTTTAAACAACTAAGAAAAGGTTATTGGATGTGGAATGCATTTTAACATGTTAGGTGTGATACAGAGTTGGAGCTCTAAACACAGATGTGCCAGCCTGATCCATTAGGATATGAAAGTAGCTCTGGGAGCTCAAAAGAATTCCTGTTCCCTGCCCCCAGTAGCCTGAGTGAATCAAAAAGAATTCAGATGTGTTAACATGCATGCAAATACTGAACTCAGCTCTTAGAAAATTCACTGTTGAGAGAGGCTCTGCCATAGAGCACGTGGACTAAGTAGACTTATCATAGTAAAAACTGAGAATTCCTTGCACTCTTTTGAATTACAAATGTCAAACAAGACAAGAGCTGAGCCTCAACCAGACTCACTAGGGTCAGCTTAATGATTTGTCAGAGCTTCTTCTACTGGAAATGGAGGGAACCAGATCCTCCAACTTCCCATCCCGAGAGACATATCTGGTAGAGCATTTCCAGCAGGGTGCACCATTGAGACACCAGAACCTGCCCAACAGGAATCATCAGCCCCTAGAAGAATGTCTCTAAACCTAAACTGAGGAAGAATCAGGAGAAACTGGGAGAGATGAGGACCTCCGGGCTGCCAGGCCTTACCTGGCTGAGCCTGGCATGTGGTTGTGAGAAGGCAGACTCTTGAGAAGGAAAGGTGTAGCTCGGTCCAGGCAGACTGGGCACAGTCTATCTCCACCCCCACAACTGACTGGGGTACACCCCAAACTCAAGGAAAGAAACATGTGGGGAAAACGGTCCTCTGTCTCAGGCCATACATTCTGATGATCACCCCGAACCCTAGCCACTATCGAGAGGACCTGGAGAAGCTGGATGGGTATTCATATTCTCTTGGGCCTAAGGGAAAAGAAGCTTTGGAGATCACTATGGTTTTCCCTTTTATACTCAAAACTCAGGGAGCCTATTCATTCTACTGATCACCTGGTAAATAGCATCGTACACCTGGCAACCGAGAAATGTTTGAGGTTGGTGGGTCGGCATCCTTACCCTGGCTTTACACCACTGTCTCCCCAGGGCCCCTTGGCTCGTTTACACAGTCAAACATACATGCATACAACGGCCCACAATAGTACTCCTGAGTTAGTTTCCCAACTGTTATTTATGAAAATAACCCAAAATGGTGGATAAGAAACTAGGCTTACCTTGGGTTTATTTTAAAAGAAATAAAAGTATTCTTTCCTCAGTCACACACAAGCACACTTATATAATGAATTCACAGGACAAACATCTATCTCTCTGCTCACCTCCAACTGCCCCCAACCCATCTACCCCCACCTCCTATTCATTACCCTCTACCATGCTACGAGCAGTGAAATGATTCAAGGGAAGAGAATGGTGTGGTTTCGTAACAAGAGACAATTTATTGATTGATTTATTGAGATAATGCATTTAATGACTTTCACCTTTATAGGCAAACAATAAACAGTAGCTGTTACTATTGTTATTATGCAAAGCTATTGATATAAATCCTTCAGAATGTGACTCTAATATTTGTGACATTAAAAAAGCCTAAAAGATTAAATCTAAAAACTGAGAATAATGTTTTATGGCAGAATGGCCTAATACTTTCTTCTAAATAGTGGGTTCAGTGATTTTTTTTTTAGAAGAGTTAGTTTTTTTATTGGGACAAAGTACCATTTTAACAAATTTTTTTTTGTAGAGAGGGAGCAGGGGAGGAGTAGAGGGAGAGGAAGAGAGAATCTCAAGCAGACTCTCCTCTGAGCAGGGAGCCCAACATGGGGCTTGGTCCCACAACCCTGAGACCATGACCCGAGCTGAAATCAAAGGCAGGTGCTTAATTGTCTGAGCCACCCACGCACCCCCATTTTAACCATTTTTAAGTGTTCAGGTCCGTGGCATTAAGTACATTTATATTGTTGTGCAACCATCACTACTATCCGTCACAGAAGTTTTTCATCATACCAAATTGAAACTTGGCACCTAGTAAAAACTATCTCATCATTCCCTACTTCCCCAGCCCTAATAACCACTGTTCTATTTGCTGTCTCTGAATTTGACCATTTTAGGTTCCTTATATAAGTGGAATCGTTGAACATTTGTCCTTTTGCGTCTGTTTCACTTAATGAAAATCTTTCAGCATATATCAGAATTTTCCTATATAAAATTTAGAATGTTATTCAGCATTAAAAAGCAATGAAATAAATATTGATATTATATTTATATATTAGATATAATTTTATATAGTATATATTATATATTATACTGTATAATATATATAATATATATTTTTATAATATTTATATATTAGATATATATATCACATTTTCTTTGTCTATTCCTCTGTTGCTGGACTCTTGGGTTGCTTCTACCTTTGGGCTGCAATGAACATGACTGTACAAATATCTCTTTGAATCTCTGCTTTCACATCTTTGGGGTATATACCCAGAAGTGGAGTTACTGGATCATAAGTTAAATTTATATTTAATTTTTTGAGGAACCACAATACTTTTTTCCACAATAGTTGCTTCATTTTACATTTCCAATCAGCAATGTGCAAGGGCTCCGATTTCTCCACATCCTGGTCAACACTTGTTATTTTCTAGTTTTTTTAATAATAGCCACCCTAATAGATATGAAAATGGTATCCCTTTATGGTTTTGATTTACATTTCCCTAATGATGAGTGATGTTGAGCATTCTTTCATGTCCTTATTGGTGTTTTATATACCTTCTTAGGAGAAATATCTATTCAAATCCTTTGCTTATTTTTTGATCAGGGTGTTTTTTTGTTGCCGAGTTATAGTAATTTTTTACATATTTTGGGTATTAATTCCTTATCATATATATAACTTATAAATATTTTCTCTGATTCTGGGGTTGCCTTTTTACTCTATTGATAGCATCCTTTGATGCACAAGTTTTTAATGTTGATGAAATCTAATCAACCTATTTTTTCTTCTGTTTCCTGTGCTTGTGGTGTCATATCCAAGAAGTCATTTGTTCCAACGTCAATTTTGTCATGAAGCTTCTCCCCTGTGTGTTCTTCTAGGAGTCTTATAGTATTATTAGCTCTTATGTTTAGATCTTTGATCATTTTGAGTTAATTTTTTATATTGTACAAGATAAGGCTCCAGCTTCATTCTTTTGCATTACGGATATCCAGTTTTCCCAGTATCATGTATAGATCAATAATAATTTTTAATCCTGTGTTAGCCTATTAAAGTCTATCAACCTAGAAGGTATTAAAAAGAAGAGGGTCAGGATGACATTGTATCATCTCACAAATTATGTTATAATAAATTTGTTTCATAGCTACATTATACTCTTAAGTCCTCCTTATAGCATTGCTAAGTAGAAGTAGTATTGAATTCCAAAAGGTACTATAGAATTTAAAATAGCAACATTTGTATTCTGATCAAAAGAAAAATTGTTATTAGGTTACACCCAGTATGGCTAATTTTATATTAGGTCATAGATAACTTTACATTTAAGTAGGCTTCTTTCCAGACAAATCCTAATTTGTGAAATAGGGTATTTAAAAAAAAGAAAAGATGGGGCTGCCTGGGTGGCTCAGTGGGTTAAAGCCTCTGCCTTCAGCTCAGGTCACAATCTCAGGGTCCTGGGATCGAGCCCCACATCGGGCTCTCTGCTCAGCAGGGAGCCTGCTTCAGCCTTCTCCCTCTGCCTGCCTCTCTGCCTACTTGTGATCTCTCTCTCTCTGTGTCAAATAAATAAATAAAATCTTTTAAAAAAAAGAAAAGAAAAGAATGTAAGTCTTCACCAATATTTATCTTGTACTGAAATGGAAATATTCTTATCTTAAAATTAAACAGACAACAAACTAGGAAAATGAGTACATTTATACTTGCAATTAGTTGGCAGTGGGAAAGAGTAAGAACTCAAGAAACGGCGGAGAGATCCATTTTCCCTTTTATCATCTTCTCTGAGTCCGTAAAATCCCAAAGCACATCTGTTTATTTTCCAAACTTTCTGGCCTAACCTTACTATTGGGACTGAAACTGGAAATGAATGAATGAATGACAAAGGAAGAAATAGATTTTTCACGTATAACCTTGCCTTTCACTCATTAAAGTACAAATGATTATTAACAAATTGTCAAACCCACTGAGAGTGTGTATTTTGATGATGTCAGTTAAACATCCTTGACTTGGAGACCTAGTGAGACAAACAGATTACGACTTAGATTCTGCCTCTTTTAAGACCATGTGAGGATTGATAGAGACCGTGTGAGGACTGATAGGGTAAGAAGCCATTGAAAAGAGAATAGCAAGAGCCATGAGTGAAAACAGCAAGATTCAACAGACCTTGCAGAACCTTACGAGCCTCCAAAACCCAAGAAAGAGTAAGATTAAAATTATAGCCAAAAGAGCAAAAGAAGGTAATAAGTAAATCAATAAATAACACAGAATTCTTCAAGCTTTGTTCTTTGTCTCCTTGCTTTTCAAGTTAGTTGGTTTGATAAAAGTTCCCTTAAATAAAGTTTAGATTAATTTCTCCATTGTCCTGCCTCAGCAGTTCTTTTAGAGATCAGTAAATGCTTGCATGAGGTTGGGTTTAACTTGTAAAGAAAATCATTCCCTGCTCTCCATGAATTTAAATACAATTTACTTATCTTGTTGAAATATAGTGGGAACTTTCTTGTTGGAGGATGAGTTCATTTTTTACAAAAGTCAATTAGTAAGTTATTTCTACCAGGGGTTCCTAGGTGGCTTAGTCAGTTAAGTGTCTATGACTCTTGATTTCAGCTCAGGTCATGATCTCAGGGTCATGGGATCGAGTCCTGCATTGGGCTCCACTCTGGGCAGGGAGTGTGCTTGGGAATCTCTCCCTTTCCTTTTCTCCCCCTCTGGCTCTCTTCCTGCTAGCTCCTTCTTTCTCTAAAATAAATAAATAGAATCTTTTAAAAAAATAAATAAGTTATTTCTTCCAGAGCACTGATGTTCTGAATGGGTTAAGGCCTGCTTTCATCAAAAATATAAAGTACAAGGGCGAAAATCCACTCTGTTTTCAAAACAAAAAGTGAAAGAGAAATGAGGCAAACCAAGGAACTGCCCATTTCCTCTTGCACACCCTCTTTAAACATGCTTGTTCTTATCCTGCTTTATTCCTGCTACTTTCCACTTGGCTATTCCATATCTCTCCAAACAGGGAGACTAGAATTTCCTTGAATTTCTATGAATCTATTTTGTGAGTTTAAGTTGCTCTTTACTGGCACAGTTCAAATGCATGCTGATAGAAAGAGACAAGTTTACCAAATAATGAAGTTTTAGCTGACCCTTTTCCCAGTTTAGACACTCGAGGGGTCGCTCAGCATTTCTGTGCCATAATTTCATCATCAATGAGCAATAACGTAGTGACCATCTTCTAGCATCTGATAATATTTTAGCCAAGAGTTTTCCTACAGCTTCTCATAAAGGGACTTCAAGGGAGGCTGCACACCTGCAGGATTAGTGTGCAAAACCCTATAATGTTTTTATCAGGTTCTGAAAGGAACCCATGAGCCAAAAAAAAAAAGAAGGTTTAAAAAAATAAAAGCTGCTCTAGGATCTTAGGATGACAGAAGGAAGTATGCAAATTAATTCACACTGGAAGAGTTTCAAATCTAGTTAAGGAGCCAAACTTAATGCAGCTGATACAATGGGAGAACCATAAAAGGCAAACATAGCAAAGCTTCGTTTCGTGGTGCAGTCTGCAGGCATCCAGAAAAGGGGAGAAGAGGGAATGCGCTGAAGAGAAGGCTTCCTGGAAGAGGTGAGACTCAACATCCCTCTGTTCTCCTATCTCTGGGGTCTTTCCAGGGCATGTTAGTGTTGGGCACAAAAAGGAGGGGATTACTTGTTTCTTCTCTAAAATGTTAGCCATTTGGGATGTAAAGGGGAAATTATGTAAGAGTTTAAAAGTCATTCTAACCCTCTATGCTAACCATTTTAGCGAGGCTCCTTTTAGAGCCTGAGAGATACAACACCGACAATGCTTTTAAATAACACTTGGTAAGTAGTGTTATCTAAATTTTTATTAGTGCTTCTTGTAAGTTGACTTTGAAAAATGAGGCTGGGTTCTGTGACCCACCCCACATCTTTGGGCCTCACTGTCTCCCCCTAGCTGTCACCTTCGGTGAATACCAACGTGGTGGACTCATCTTAACCCTTGCCTGAACAAAAACCCATTTTCTAGAATGCGAATTTAGGAAAAGAGAATGCATGCCCAAGTAGTTAAAGAATTTTAACGACTCTTGTATCCTCTGAGTTACTTCTCCCTTTCACTAGCAGGAATAATTGCAGTGCCCATACCAGGAAAATAGAACTTTATCTTCTTTAGATGGTATCTCCATATTGTCTGTCATCTTTATTGCATTTCCTGTTTTGCCTTCCTGCTCAGGGGCTTATGTACATAATCGGCTTCACAGGATATATACTCACATTCGTGATATTTGAAATATTTTTTAAGTAAAGTGATTAGGTTGCAAAAATAAAAACTCTTGGGTGGATGATGAATTAGGATTGGGAGCTTGAGTCCTTACCTGTTTTTTCTTAGTCAAATTGCTTCTTTTAAATATATATATTTTTGACAGACTGCCCAGCTTATATCCGTAACAACTAAAAATTACCTTAAGTCTCATTTGGAAAGAAACAAAAGTTGAAATGGAATTCAAATGAACAAATTAAAGTTCTCTTAACCAGAGACTTATCCAGTCGGCTACATTGTTAATGGAAATTGCTAGACTTCTGTTCATGGTTATTTTTGTCCAGCTTATGGGTACAGAGAGAAAAATCATAGAATGACCAAGAATAAGTAATTATTATGTACTGCATGGTGAGAATATGTTGTTAAACTCAGTAGTAAACAAGGTCAGAGCATCGGGATTATTTCTACCTTCAAGGCTCACCAGGTGATCTGTTCACCATCTTGCTGGCAGGATTTATCTGCTCCTCCTTCTAGAGACTAGGCTTGCCTGTGCCTTGGAATTTCCTGGGAAACTAAAAAATACTCATGACTGTGTCTCAAACCCAGAGATTTTGATTTGATGGTCTGAGTGAAGCCTGGGAACTGGTGATTTTAATGTACAGCCAGATTGCAAACCACTGCTTTAGACCCTAAGCTGTACCTGGGATGTGAAAAAACTCTGTCTCAGCAGATAGTAGAGGCAAGGAAGGCATTTTGGTTAAGCTAAAGAATATCTCCATTTCAGGGCCTTCTGCTGACAACAGTTTTATATCTAAAAGCATGGCTGGTTCCTCTATCTGTCTTGCCTTGATCTTCCTCCTCTTATTCACTGAGCATCTATTATGTGCCAGAGACTGCAATTTCAGATTCCTGACTACCCACCTAGCTCCTAACCACGCCCTCTTTAAGATACTTGCAGATTTCAAAGCAATATCATGTTCTTTGCACCTCTGAAATTTGCCGGGGGGGCTCTGTCTTCAAGCTTTGTCCTGGCAATGATTCTAGCCATATTGCTAATCTCATCTTCATTTTGTAAAACATTTCATTTTAAAAAATATTACTTATTTTAAAAAACAAATAATAGGGAACGTCTTTTTTAAATATAGGATTTGGATCGTCATGGCAGTAATTAGAATTAGCTCAGCACCAAATGAAGAAATATTTGGTGCCCCTCTACTAGATAGTAGTACTTACAAGAAGACTAGAAATTCACAACCCCAAATTAAGGAATCAGTTGCCTCTGCTTTTCAAGAGGCAACAAAAATGATCTCCTGCACTCGAAATTACTTTAGTGTCAGGCTACATATTCAAAATAAAGGAGATAAATCCTCGTACCAGAATGTGTTCAGACAGGCATTGCAGATAATTGGTGGGATTTGAGATCTAAACACCATGCTTTAAGAGTATACATAGTTTACCAGCATGAGATATGATGCTAATAAAAATTGCTAAATACCTAACTCATGAAGCTTGATTGGCATATAATTTGTATTTTTAATAAAATGAATGCTATCCTATGATAAGTTTATGGATATCTCTACCATATAAATATTAGTTTAAATACATTTGGGATTGTTATCGTGTTCCTTTTGTTCTTTTTAGGATCATAGTTATGTTTTTAACAAGTATTATACACTCAAAATAGAAAAGTCAGAAAGTCAGCAAGGTACAAAACAAGAATGATTTGTAATAAAACACCAACCTGAGTCAACCACTGTTGAAATTTTAGATTGTGTCCTTCATTCACAGATAGATAGATAGATAGATAGATAGATAGATAGATAGATAGATTCACAGATACAGACTTTATATAATATAGGTTAATTGTGGGAGCCTGGGTGGCTCAGTTCATTAAGCTTCTGCCTTTAGCTCAGGTCATGATCTCAGGGTCCTGGGATCAAGTCTTGCCTCAGGCTCCCTGCTCAGCAGGGAGTCTGCTTCTCCTTCTGCCCTCCACACCCTCAAGACCGTGCTCCTGTTCTCTCTCTCTCACAAAAATAAATAAATAAAATCTTAAATAAAAATTTAAAAAACAGGTTAATCGTGTCCACAAAATGTAATATCCAGGCACTTCTTTAAAAATTCCATGTTGTCTTTCAGACTTTAAAGGTCCCCCAAGTACCTGTTCTCATGTTAATAAAGTTTAATAACTGACAAACATGACCAGTTATACAAATGCTCTGAGGGCTGAGATAACATGCAAATAAACCCTCCATATCAATGTGTGAAGGCTGGACAGACCACACAGTTCAAAAAAGGAAGTGCACTCTGCAAAGCTAACTTGCACATTCACCGTCCGCCTTCCAGCATCTTCGGGGTTGCCGTGTGCCAGGCACATCAACTCTTTTCAATAAAATGGTAAGTAAGAGATTTTGTGACTCTCTCTGATCCCCTGGCAAACATTTCATCTTCTCTACTACATAGAGCAGGGAGGGTTGGGGAGGCTTCTTGGCCAGGTCCTCCAGGCCTTTGGAATGTTTGCTTGACCCGTTGTTGTTCCATTTGCAAATAAAGCTGCTGAGTGTTACCAGTTGAGAGCCTGTGGCTTCAGGATTTCCCGTTTCTGTTTCTAGCCTTCAGAATAGAGGAAGGGCTATGACTTACGGAACAAAAAGTTGCATTCTTTGTCTTTGCCGCTTAGATAGCAAGGTGCCAGGATCGTAACAGAGTCAAGTTTCCTATTAGAAGCATTTGGGACCCAGAGGAGAACTCCAGTGACAAATGTTGGGCAGTATTGCTGCTGATGAGTGCCATTTTGACAACACGGTGGATTTTGTAAAGGAGCTCTTGTGTCCAAAAATGCATTTTATTATTCTAGCCAAGAGAAGCAAACAAAACGCAAATAGTCCAAACCTTAGGGACAGGTTGTGTTCCCAAAGTTAATTGGGAGTCATTATTTGGAGCACACTTAAAAGAGTGACTGGGTCCCCAATGGCACCGTAACAACTCGCTTAACCCATAATGTACTCGAGCTGCAGTAATAGTATTCTGCTACACAGTTTCCTATTATTTCTCTGTAAAAATTGTCTGTGTTCTTATACCAGTAGTGTTCTATGCTCCCAGAGTATCCAGGAGAGCTAACTCTCTATCCCATACCCACCCTCCATCATTCCCCAGTTTCCAGAAGACTGGAAACTTGTTTATTCCTTCTCTTGTGAGGGAAGGGATTGCTTCCTCTGCCCCTGATGAAAAGACAGGGCTTGAGACAATGACTCCCGCAGGTACAGTTGGGGGATGGAAAGCACCGCAGGCATTGGAGTAGAGAGCGCAAGGGCTTCATGGGATGTGTTTGTAAGTAAGTCGGGAGACTCTTGAGCCAGGAATGGGAAGCACAGAGGTGAAAGAGAATAACCTTGCCATAGAGGAGAGAGGGAGGAGAAGAGATGGGGTCAGAGGTGCGGAGTCCTAGTGGGGAAAAATGCACAGTCATGGAGGAAATGGTGGCCTGGGGATCCTACCTGCAGCCACACTCGTGGAGAAAGTCACCTATCAAGATGGGACTTAAAGGTCCCAGTAGTGTTTCTAACTGCATCTTTAGGTGCCAGATTTTTAGAAGAAAACTTGACCTTAATTACTGGTAGTCTTTTCAAAAATAAGTGAAGTTTACTGAGTTATTTTGGTTTTCTTAGGGAAAACGAGGTGATGATACAAGAAAAAAATTTGACTAGGTAATGGATATTTGGTGCAATACTTAAGCAATGTTATCTTAGGGGATTACCATCTCCCTACTACAAAAGTAACATAATATTAGAGAAAATTTCTTAGGAATATACATATGCAGAAATGAAACTAGGGGCGCCTGGGTGGCTCAGTGGGTTAAAGCCTCTGCCTTCAGCTCAGGTCATGATCTCAGGGTCCTGGGATCAAGCCCCGCATCGGGCTCTCTGCTCAGCAGGGAGCCTGCTTCCTCCTCCCTCTCTCTGCCTGCCTCTCTGCCTACTTGTGATCTCTCTCACTCTCTCTGTCAAATAAATAAAATCTTTAAAAAAAAAAAAAAAGAAGAAATGAAACTATATATTTTCTATAGTTCAACACCTGGAGGCAATCCCTGTATAGTACAGATCTTTCTAGAATTTCATCATTTTAAAACATATTTTATAAATATGATTTTTCTAAAAGTGCTATCATACTTTATAAACCATTTCCTTACCTGCTTTTTTAACTTAAAATATCTTGAATTATATCTGGGTTATGATGTCATTTTTCATGATGAATCATTTTTCCATGATTTAATCATTTCCATATAGTTAGACATTTAGATTGTTTATTTTTCTTTCTTTATGGTAATACAGTCAATATATTCATTTATACACATTGCTGCTCAGGAAAGGTATGGAGTTGGCCTTACATTGGCCCACATTCTTTATAACATGATTCTACATCTTAGAAGAGGCCCACATTCTTTATAACATGGCATATGTTCTTTATAATATGATTCCACATTTTAGAAGTGGAAGAACACGCAATAGGATTCTAATTCTCAAACATCTGCCCCTCTGGAAATTGACCTGATCCATGACAATGTCATGGTCCATGACGAAAGTAGACAAATCAGCTCACCTCATGGTCCTAAAATGAAAAAAAAAAAAAAGAATGATATCCATCTACATGGCAAATAATTTAGGTACATTTCAAGTTGCTGAATTTTCTGGAAAAGAAAGGAGAGGGAGCTATCTAATAATGCACTAATTTTTGAATGGTTGCGGTGGGTGAAGAAAAAATCTCTTATGAATACACTTGGAAGGTTGTAAGAAATGGCATAAAAGTTGGTTTTGGAATTTTTGTTTGTTTTGCGGCTTTCATTTGACCTTCAGTTGACATGTGAGCTGTTCCCACTCAATCATTCAACCAAAGTTGGGGTTTAGCTGGACGAGAATGCAGGGTGAATGACACAGATGGGGTCCCAGCTCCCTAGAGCTTGCACTCAGCGCCGTGGGCCTCCAGCGTTAGTATGCCTCTCTGTCAGGGACAGGGCCAAAGATCTTGCATTTCTAATAAGTTTTCAGATGCCACCACTGATTCAGGCACTCAGAGAACCCCTGTTTGGTAGAGTGATGGACCAGAAGCGAATCCAAGTAAACAAGTCAAATACCCTGTAGTGACCTCGAAAAGGAAGTAAATAAGGAGCTGAGATAGAACAGAGAAAGGAGACATCCCCTGGAGGGCTCTGGTCTCTGATAAAGTGCTTCTACACTAGAGCACTGGTTCTCAGCTCTGGCTGCCCATGAGAATCACTTGAGCAGCCTATAATCATATCCATTCCCCAGGCACCAACTGAGACCAGTTAAATCAAAGCCTTGAGGTGGGAGGTGGGGCACAGCAAGAGTTGACAACGGCTGCACCACCCAGCAAGAAAGAGTCAGACGTGGGAAATGTGGCAGTAAGAACCACTTCAAGCAGAGGAAATGGCAAGTGCAAGAGCTGTGAGATGGGAAGAGCTTGGATCTGTGAGAACAGCAGGATGGCTAGAGGATAAACAAGGGAAGACGAAAGTGGCCAGAGGTGGTTTCAAGAAATAAGCAGCAGCCAAGGGATTCAATCTTATTTTGTTCACCCTAGCAGTCACTGGAGGGTCTGAGGCAAAGGAGTGGCTGCCATTTTCTGGTTTACATTTTGAAAGCAGGGCTACTTCTGGGGCACCTGGGTGGCTCAGTCGGTTGAGTGTCAGACTCTTGGTTTCGGCTCATGTCGTGATCCCAGAGTTGTGGGATCCATGTCAGGCTCCACACGAGGCATGGGGTCCGCTTGAGAGTCTCTCCCTCTGCCCCTCCCCCAGCTCGCGCCTGTGCACTGTCTCTCTCTAATAAAATAAAGAAATAAACTCCTTAAAAATAAAAAGAAAGAACGTAGAGCTACTTCTGAAGTAACATGCATACTCTACAGGCAGACTTGACCATGCCTAGGGCTTAAATATTGACTTTGTCTCTCTTGTCCTTTTAAAACTGTAGCCCAAATTTGAACACCATCAAGTTAGAAAATAAATAGTGTAGGGCTTCTGAAGGGAATGGGTTTAGAGTTCAAATAAGGGAATGGGTTTAAGTTCAAATAACTTAAGTGGCTGCTATGATAGCCCAGCTGAGAGCTGGTGTCCCAGGGAAATCAGAGAACATAAAAGGTAAGCTAGAAGGATCCCCTTACAAGCATGGCATCCAACCCTTTTCTTTCAAGGAGAATGTGACTCTTGTTCTTGTCATGTAAGCTGGAGGGGTCCTGAATAATATGCAAATATCCCCACATGGAAATCCGTTCACCCCTTCATGCTTCTCCCCATCTCCACTATCTGGTTTATATCCTCTTCTGCAAAAGAGGCCACCTGCCTGTTGCAGCAAGATCTAGCCTGATATGTTTAAAAAAAAAAAAAATCCTGTGCTATGATAAGCCAGTTTTAAGTGAAGGATGAGAGGCTCAAATACTAGGGGATCGCTTTCATCCACATGTCAAGGCGCGTAGGAGGAAATGAAAGCTACTTCTTGGAGCACATTTCAGCATACATTAAGGGTGTGGCACCCTCATCCTTAAAGTAAGTGGGTGTGGGACTCCAGCTCTTCATTTAGTAACTTTAATATCACTTCCCTAATTCTCCAAGTTGTATTCCATCTGCCCTTTCTGTCCTCTCATGTCTTTCTCTTTTTAATTTTTTTTTTAAGATTTTATTTATTTATTTATTAGGAAAGAGAGAGAGTGAGAGAGAGAAGGTCAGAGTGAGAAGCGGACTCCCCATGGAGCTGGGAGCCCGATGTGGGACTCGATCCCGGGACTCCGGGATCATGACCTGAGCCGAAGGCAGTCGCTCAACCAACTGCGCCACCCAGGGGCCCCTCTTTCTCTTTTTAAAATATTATGACACGGGGCACCTGGATGACTCAATTGGGTTAAGGGTCTGCCTTTGGCTCAGGTCATGATTCCAGGGTTTCTGGGATGGAACCCTGCATCAGGCTCCCTGCTCAGCAGGGAGTCTGCTTCTCCCTCGCCTCTGCCCCTACCCCTACCCCACCCCCGTTCATGCTCGCTCTCGCTCTCTCTCTCTCTCATCTGCTTATGCTCTCTCTCAAATAAAGAAATGAATTCTTTTAAAAATTTTAATAAAATAAAATATTGTGGCATGAAAAAAATATTGTGGTATGTTATGAAACAAATAACAAATTCTCACATACCACCCAGATTTCACACATATTACCATTTTGTCATAATATTGCCATTTTGCCATCTTTTCAAAAAAATAAAAAAGACAAAGTTGAAGTTCTCTTTTTGCCCTTCCCTGTTCCATGCCCCTCCCTCCAATTGCAGGGGACACTGGCTCTGAAAGCAGCATCTCGCCTACCCAGCCATGTTTTTGTTCTTATTTTATCCGCCTGTGTCTTTAAAAAAACATAGAATAGTGTTTTGTCTGCTTTTATTTGTTCACGATTTCTGCAAATGCCTTCTTTCACTCTACATTGGTATGTCTTCAGGATATATCCATTTGGACACACACAGGTCCAGTTCAATTTATTGACTTGCCAACATTTAATTTTTTGTCATTATTTTCCTTTTCAAAAAGTCTAAGAATGAATATGTTTCTACGTAGAGGGCATGGGCACCATCAAGTTTACTGAATGTTAGCAAATGGTTCTCCAAGGTCATCGTGACAGTTTACCTCTCACCAACCTATGTGACGGTTGTCCTTTCTCTCCATCCCTCTTAAAAACAGTATCATCAGGTTTACTGAAAGACTTCTGAGAGTTTGTTAAATGTAAAACCCCACCTCATTGTTGTTTTAATTTTCCTGATTGCTACGAAGATGGAACATGTTTTCTTAAGCTTACTGACCATTCAGGCAACCTCTTCTGTAAATCCTTTTCACGTGGTTTGTCCATTTTCTTATAGATCATCTTCTCATGTTGATTTATAGAAAATCTTTATCCAATTCTAGGCATTCATCTTGGGTCAATTACGGGCATTGTGAATTTTATGTTCCCTGGCTTCTATTTTACTTATATTTTTGGTGTCTCTTTTTTATATAGAAGTTTTAAATCTTAATGCTAATAAATTTAAAAATAGGTCTCTTATCATTTCAGTTTCTCACATCCTTTTAAAGAAGTTATTCCCTATCCCCGAATATTAAAGCTATTTCCTAACCTTTCGTTTTTCACTCAGTCTTTTAAAGATTTGATTTTCACGTTTAGGACTTTAATCATCAAGATTTTATTTATATTTGTGATGTGAGACAATCATCTAATATATTCCTATGTGGATAATCAATTTAGGACTATTTATTTTCATCTGTTCTTTTCTCCTGCCACTTTCTAATGCCTCCTTGGTCATACGTCCATTTCCCATACATACCTGACTTTGCTTCTCGATTCTGGCTCTCGATTCTGTCATGCTGGTCAATACATTTCATAAAACTCTATCATGTTTGTTTCTTACGTCTTACTCACCCGCTCTGGATTCATATATCCTTTTACTCAGGTACATATGCTCTTGCCTATTCTCTAGCAATTTCTACAGTTCTTTACAATTTCCATTATTATTCTCCCAAACACAACGAGGACCTAAATACAGTGTAACTACCCATTGAACACAACCCTCCAACCCTATTTCTAGATCTTAAAACTTCTCCTTGGAAGAAATGTATATCATTTCCACTCACACTTAACTGGTCAAAATAAGTCACACATGGTCTTATCTCAGCTGAAAGGACAGTCATGTAGGGGTATAATCGTCATGCATTCGGGATAATAGCAGAGGTGGGTGCCCATTTGGAAAAAGAGTAATATATGCTACAGTATATATTGGTCTTCGTGTGACTAAAAACCGTCTTCATTTCCAGTTCATTCTTAAATGACAGTTTATCTGTGTATATTCTAAATTGATAGTTACTTTCCCTCCGCACTTTAAAGACTCATGCCACTGGCTTCTGGCTTTGCTTATTGTTGGAATACGTGCACCGTCAAATCTGTCATCTCTGTAGGTGAAACTCTGTCATTCCCTTTAAGATGCTTCTTTATCTTTCTGTTCTGCAGCTTTACTATACTTCCTAGAGGCATAAATTTATTTTTGCTTATCCTGCTTGGTATTGAGAGTATCAGTTTAAAGAGGAGCATACAACATTTTTATAAAGAGCCAAATAGTAAATATTTTAGGTTTTACAGTCCTTATGATCCCTGATACAACTATTCAGCTCTACCATTGTAGCATGAAAGCATCCAAAGACAATGAATAAACAAATGGGTATGGCTGTGTTCCGATAAAACTGTATTTATAAAGTTTATTTATAAAAATGTGGCAGGCTGAATCTGACCCACAGGCTATAGTCGCCTGACTTAAAGCTTAATGACTTTTTTTAATTTTGCAAAATTCTTAGCTATGAGGATAGCAAAATGCTATGCTCAAAACTATTACGCTACCATTTTATCCTTCCTGGGTTTGTTTTTGTTTTTGTTTTGTCTAGAGTCTCTATTAGATAAAAAAATCTCAAGCTATCCTCTATGATTTTAATTACTCTTCCAAATTTTTTAACCTTGCCTCTCTCTGTGATGAATTCTAAATCAGTTTATCAACTTCATCTTTCAATCCACTAAGTTTTTCTTCATTTGTGTCCAGGGTGACCAATTTTCTCAGTTTGCCCAACACTCTCCCAGTTTTAGCACTAAAGTCCTAAGTTCCAGAAACTTCTTAGTTCCAGCAGAACAGGATAGTTGTTCACCCTATTCATGTCCAATCCAGGTTTTTATCCCATATACTGATTTTTTGTTTCAATGATTAAGTTTTATTTCCAGTTTTGAATTGGTTGTTTTCACCTGTTTTTACTTACTATCTGCCTATTTTGTTTCAAACGTTCGTATATCCTCCTATGGATAGTATTCATAGATTTGTTTCTTGATGACTCCTAAATCTAGAAAATCATTTTCCAATTGCTCTATCATTTTAATGGAAGGTAAACCCATCTTTTAATTGTTGATTTTGTTAGGTCTTTATTTCTTATTAGTAGTTTTCTTCCCATATTAGTAGTTTTCTTCCCATATTAGTAGTTTTCTTCCCAATTGGAATTTTGTGTTGTAGACCCATTTTGAGAAGTTTTTTTGTTTGTCCGGCTCATGTTTTCATCCTAACTGCCTTCTCTAGTGTTGTGCTCTCTCCTACTTCTTCCTGAGGACTCCGGCCCAGAACCAGCTCTGTACCAACTGCTCTGTGATCACGCTTACAGGAATACTGTACATGTAGCATATTCGTTACTAAGTCAACTGGCACCTGGGCCCAGGTTCTGGATCTGGGACTGTGTCTAGCCCAGGCTTTCTTAATTTCAGTGCTTTGGGGTCTTGTGAGATATTTAGCAGCATCTCTCATTTCTACCTACTGGATGTCAGTAGTACCCCTGCCCCTCTTGTTGTGACAACATACAAAGCATTTCCAGATATTACAAAATGGCCCCACCAGGATCTATTACTCCATCAAAATCATCCCCAGTTGAGAACTGCTGGTCTATCCTAAGGCAGTTCCTAGTGGCCTCTCTCCATGAAACTAGGTTAAAAAAAAAAAAAGCATATCCGTCCTTGGCCTTGGCTTCAAAGAGTGACCCTAGTTCAGGTTTTCAGGTTACCCTACAGGGGCTGAACTAACAAATGCTTTCATAATGTGAACCAACAGCCCAACTCACCTGCCCATTAGTCTCACTCACAGCCTGGTGTTTCTGTTCTATTTCTGATATAGAAAGGTTTACCTTTAAATTTTCTCATTTTATATTCTACCTATCGCTACCTGACATATGGTTAGGGCAGTGAGAGAGCCACAAAACTTTATTTTATTGACCAAAAGTTGATTCCTCTTTTTTATCTCTTTTCCCTCACTTCCCTTTAACTTCTTATCTTTCTTCTTCCCTTTCCCCCTTCATCCTTGATCGGTGGTATAGGGCAAATCAACAAAGTGGAGGAAATGTGTCATCATCAGGGTTGATGAGCTACTAGGAGAATTAGTCCAGTGTCTTTCGGGGCTCCACCACTCCCCCTTTACTCCTATCCCAGCCTATTAAGACAGTGGTTCTCAAAGTGTCCTTCCTAAACCAACAGCATCAACATTACCTGGGAACTTACTAGAAATTCTTGGGTTCTACCCAAACAAGTTTTAGGAGTGGGACCCAGCCACTTATGTGTTAGCAAGCCCTCCAAGTTATTCTGATGCATACTAAATTTTGAGGCCTTCTGCACCAAGACTTAACTAGAGAGGTTTGAACTAGTGGTTCTCAGCCTGGCTGCACTTTGGGATCACCTTTTAAACTATAAATTACATCATTATGTGATTCTGATTCAGCTCCGGTAGGGTGCAGGACCCTTTATCTTTTGAACTCCCCCAAATGATTCAACTCTTCAGTCCAAGTTTGCATTAGTTATTCATGTCCTCCTCACCCATGTTGATGATCACGTGTGCCAACTCTTACCCAGCATTTCAGGAATTCTCCGTGGAGATGAGTAAACTTTGAGTGAACAAAATTTAAAATAAATCTCATCTGGAGGTGGCCTTTCTGGGTTTGAATCTCAGTGTTGCTCATTACCAGCTATGAGACTTTGAACAATTTATTCACTCTGTGCCTCGGTTTCCCTATGTGTAAAAAAGGATGAATAATTATACCTACCTACTATGGTTGTTGTAAGGATTACATTGGTTTATCTATGAATGTCTTCAGAATAATGCCTGTCACACAATAAAAGTCACACAAAATTTCTCTGAAATATTTATTTTGTAAGTAAAACATGCAAAGCAACTTCAAAATAAACTGAAGTCAAAGTAAATGTTTTGAGAAGGAAAATTTTTAAAAAATTTATAGAATGTTTCTTTTTTTTAAAAAATTTTTTTTATTTATTTATTAGAGAGAGAGATACTGAGAATGAGAGGGGAGAAGGTCAGAGGGAGAAGCAGACTTCCCGCAGACCCGGGAGTCCGATATGGGACTCGATCCCGGGACTCCGGCACCATGACCCGAGCCGAAGGCAGTCGCCCAACCAACTGAGCCACCCAGGCGCCCTTTTTTTTTTTTTTTTTTTTGATATTGGAACCTTTGCTTTAGAAGACCCACTTTTTCCCAAAATGTTGTATGATCTTTAAAAAGATTGAGCCAGTAAAAATTAACTTCTTTCATTAACATTTTTAGAACTTTATTATGTTTTTTAACATCAGCTAGTGGAACTGTAAAACCAGAGCTCAGAATCACTGTTCTATAGTCAGATTTGAGCTTCAAAAACTGATAAGCCAACAACAAATTCAAGCCTTATGGAAATCCTGGCAGAAGTCAAAAGAAGTGGAATTGAAATAAACATCTGCTGAATTTGATCTTTGACAGCTGAAAGAATTTTTGTGAAATATAGTGAAAGCATTTTAATAAGGTAGATATTTGGGAGGTTTAGCTTAAATGAATATATTTTGATGTATGAATGTCTGGACATAGTCCAAAGAACTACCAGCAATTTTATCATTTCAACTTTGAAAGACAAGTAGTTGTGTTTACTTTATCACAAGAGGACATTCACTCGAAAGAAACTAATTTTATCACATGTACGCACCACTGCATGAGACAGCATTTCAGGGCTGGGTGGAGTTTTTTTAATAGCAAAACGTAGCTACCCCAACACAATAGGGCTGAGGTACCTACTGTTTAAATTAATTACCTCGGGTGTAGGGGAGCAAGGGAATTTCCCAACTATCTGTTGTTAATTATCAAGCAAACAAAGAGAAGATTGTGAGGGTGGATTTGTTGTAAATTAGGATTTCTAAGCAAAGTCCACCTGTAGCTACCAAGTATACAGAGCTTAGGCGGTTTCAATTCTCAGTAGTTGTAAAAGTTAGCCAACTTAAGCAAGCATTGATTGAATTTGATAAGCAGGTCAGGCAGAGAGGGAGGAAATTCTAGAAAGTAGCCAGAATAACCATGTCTTAATGATTAATTAGGCAAGAAAACCCAGATATAACTTCTGTATATAAGGTCTTGACACGTTTACCTCCCTATTTTCTCATTCTTCTTCTCTTCCACATGGTAAATCCTCCTATTTAGCTTGTAAGCCACACACATCAAAGAAAAAAAGAAAGAAAAGGAAAGGAAAGGAAAGGAAAGGAAAGGAAAGGAAAGGAAAGGAAAGGAAAGGAAAGGAAAGGAAAGGAAGGGAGAAGAAAGGAGAGGAAAGAAAAGAGAAGAGAAGAGAAAAAAAGAAAAGAGAAGACAAAGAAAAAGAAAGCTGCCAGGACATTCTGAAGAAATGGTGGTATACCTACCCTTTGATCAGTGAGAACACTGGTTTTTCTCCTCTTTCAGGGTTCATTACAGACATGCAGTCGATCTGGACATGAGAGAATATTGCTTTCTTGAGCAACTAACTTGCAGAAACTAGACACATAGCACATCTTTGCATTTGTAGTATCTACACTACTGTTTCCCTTGTTGAGGTCTGCACTGAACTGAAGAGCTATGGATCCTGCATTTATAAATACTTTAAGAGAAGGATTCCATTTAACAGTGCACTATTTTAATTATTCTAGTAAATTTACCCTAGACACATGGAGAAGACTAAGGAGAAATG
Organism: Nasua narica; assembly: GCA_028533885.1. Lineage (NCBI taxonomy): Eukaryota > Metazoa > Chordata > Mammalia > Carnivora > Procyonidae > Nasua > Nasua narica. The sequence continues at coordinate 111,252,913 of CM052809.1, forward strand.
GAGGTTACAATAAAGGGCTCTTGGAACCAGTAGGCTGAGGCTAGAAGCCTTGCCCCAACTGAAAATTCTGTTTTCTCGAGCTCTCTAGGTAGCTTTGTCTTTCCTTGCTGCATCCCCACATAGAGGCTTGGTCAGTCTCCATACCAGATCCATTTGATTTCTTACATGAGATACCCATTCTTTAGGTTACCTGCTTGGTTCCTGGAAACATTGAAATTGGTGACCCCAGATTAGATAGGTTCCCTTTCTGTCTTTAATATTTTATGAGTTGAACAAATTACACAGTTCTAGATATATAGGAAGAGTCAGGATAAGGTTTGGTAAACTTTGCCTCCTAAGTAGGCAGTTGATTTTGGACATGTTTGGATTGGAAATGGTGTCTAGGTATAAGAAACAAAATCAGATTTAAATGTATAAGAGCCTACTGGAGGATTCTGAGCTAGTCTTGAGATGTATGGGGGTGCAGGGTTGTTAAAATTTCATATTAAATAAGGTATTGGTTGCTGCAGTTACCTTGAAATGCATCAAAAAACAAAGATGAATGGATGTGATAAAGCAAAGAATAACAAAATGCTAACAATTACAGCATCTAGGTTGGGTATATTGATGTTCACTTTCAACTTCAATTTTAACTTTTGGATATGCTTGTAATTTTTCATAATAAAAAGCAGGGGGAAGTTTAAGTGTCAAAAAGACTAGACAAATTGAGCTGGAAATTTTACAATACTCCGCTTTCTCTACTAATGAGCAATGCATTCATACAGCCTCTGTTTCTCCACCATATATCAGCACAAAACCGTTCTTCCTCTAAATGTAACTATTTTTAGCATTTTCCTCTTTTGTAAATATGAGATGTGCAATGATAACTTTTTTTTCCAAAAAATACAAGAAAATGTAGAGAAAGTAAAAAATCCCACCATGTGAAGAAAACCACTGTTAACATTTTAGGAAATATTTTTCTTGACATACCTCTAGACAGAGTAGGAGAACTTTCTTTGCGCCTCCCGTAGCTGTACTTGTGTGACTTCACTTTCAGGTCAACCAAATCCACTCTGACACTTCCTTTGATACATGGCTCCAACCTCTTCCTTCAAGAAAGTTCTCACTTTTCATTGTTGTGTCCTGCCGTCAGGTTTCTCCCGTCAATGTCTTGAAATGTTCATTAAGCATATTGACGTTCCAGTGTATCTTCTCCCTAATTATTTTGCTTTCCACCATACCATCTTGCACACCCTAAGCCTCATATTTGCTACTGGACTCAAAATTTTGTAAGAGTTTAATCTGATTAAGGCAAAACCATTCTTCTGACTTAATGACACAATTTAAAACCAAATTCTCACTCTAGATAGAGATGAGGATATCCAGATCAATCCATTTCTTTTTAATTATGAAAAACACAGAGATTATAATTGTAACTCCCAGAATTCTTAGTTCAGAAAATATAAGCAACCTCACAATATACAGTTTTTACTTGGATTTTGTCACTGCTGTTTCCCAAGGGTTCACAATGAGTGATTGGTAGTCTCTGGAGAGCAGGGAACACTCTGGGCTCTCCAGATGGGTTTTGGCAATGTTAATGGACATTTTTATTTTGTGGGAATAAAACTAGGTTTTTGTTCTTTAAAAAGTAAAAAGAAGTATTCTTACTAATATTTGAGAGATATCTTTAATACATGTGCTTCAAGGAGTTTTCATAAGTTCACTTTTTTGCACTGTGAATTTTATAAGCTTGTGAGAGAGAGAGAGTGCATGAGTGGGAGCAGAGGGAGAGGGAGAGAGAAAATCTTAAGCGGACTCTGCGCTGAGTATGGAACCCTGTGTGGGGCTCCATTCCACAACCCTGAGATCACAACGTGAGCCTCAGAGTGGTGAAATCTAGCCCCACATCAAGCTCCACACCCAGTACGGAGCCTGCTTAAGATTGTCTCTCCCTCTCCCTCTGCCCTTTCTGTGTCTCCACTTAAAAACTTCAAAATTTTAATAAATTGAAAACCAACACATTTTTGGATAAATACTATAGTCTGTTCTCAGCTGCTTTTCCTTCTTAACTTTACAGTCCATTTGGAATTTATTCTGACACATGGAAGGAGGTAAATGTGAAGTTAAAATAATATCTATTTAATATTTCTTTCCCTATTTTTGTTATTTTTAGATTAGCATACATTATGACTCTTTTTTGAGACACCTGTATTTTATTTTTGTATTATCATACATTCACAATTATTATTTTACAATATATTCTAATATCAAACATGGCTAATCTCCCTCCAACATTGCTCTTCTTTTTCATAATATCCATTGATGTCCTTACCCATATATTTTTTCTAAATGAAGTTTACAAATTTATTAAGTACTTTAAAAATTCCAGTTCTGATTCGGATCATCATTCTTTCAGTATCAAAAACTAAAAGTAAAAAAGGAAAGCATAAAGTATCCAGCTTTTCTTTTTAGCATTGCTCTGTATAGAGTTCAATCTACTGTTGCACTGGAGAGATGTCCCACCTTCTCAAGTAACCTACCTGTTCTTGGGTGGGCTCTTTACAGCAAAGCATAGTCTGGCCGAGGGCGAGAACAGCTCACACAGAGAAGGAAGTCATCTCCCAGTAAAACTGTAGTGCCATTAAAGCTGGCTAACCTAGCAAGTCAATTGGGGACGAAAGCATTCCTTACTTTATTTTTGTGGTTATTGCTGTGTTATTGTCATGTAACTTCATTTTTCCCTTAAAGTGGTTATAGAGTTAAAATTAAGGTCTTCAGAAATGTGTGTTCTTCACACTTTCATTAAGCAATTCCTTTAAGAACAAAATTCTAATTCCTAATCTCTCAAGAATTACTCTTGAAAACCATGAGCATGCTTTTGTCAGTTTTTCCATGTTTGAAGACAGAATTTTACACAGTGAATCACTCAAAAGTTTGAGCGAGATACATTCATCTATTAGGCATGTAAAATATTTTCCTAATATAAACTTCTTAAAAGGTGGCTATAAATCATCATTTGAAACTCTTCCATTGAAGCGATGACTAATCCATTAAGTTGCAAAATAGAACACTCCCAAAACACGATTCTATCTTAAAGCTGTTACTACTTAGTTTCTTTAAGGTGGCTACAGGATAAAACATTTATATGTTTCAAGAGTGCTCATTACATAAAACTCTATGGTCCCTCGTCATAAGTCCACCATTTTTGTTTCACATACCCTAAAATCAGAACTCCATATCATTTTAAGAGGTTATCTAGCAACTTTCCCACCCTCATAGCATGAAATTCACCCAAAAAGTTTGCACAGAGATCACCTCAGGCAGGACCAGATAAGATCTCACCTGCCTTTCCACCCCCAGATAAAGTGACTGCTGGACTATGTCATTTACAAGATGAGATCCAAGGACCCAAATTATCTTCTTGCTTTTAAGTAATCCTAATACTTAACACCAAAAGATAAACCAAGACCATGAAAGGTCATAGCTATCATATCATATCATAGCTATCACTTCACTTAATCATTTTCACATAATCAAAGGGCAGTTTCAGACACTTTGGTGGTGATTTTTTATTCTCTTTTAGGAAACCCATTCTAAATAACTTCCCTCAAATGCCTCCGTATTGCCAAACTATGGAATCGTTTTACTCTTTTTTTTTTTTTTTAAAGATTCCATTCACTCATTTGACAGAGAGAGAGAGAGATCACAAGCAGGCAGAGAGACAGGCAGAGAGAGAGGGGGAAGCAGGCTCCCCGCTGAGCAGAGAGCTCGACTCAGGGCGGATCCCAGGACCCCGAGACCATGACCCAGGCCAAAGGCAGAGGGCCCAACCCACTGAGCCACCCATGCGCCCCTCCTTTTACTCTTCTTAATAACATTTGGAAGTCTTCCTTTGACTCTTGCCTGGTTCTCCTCCCTGTGCCCATAACAATTCCTTCTCAGCCCCATTTGAACTTAAATGCCTTTTGTTTGGTAATACGCAAGGTACCAATCTTTGCCTTCCGCTCACTCTGCCCGGGTATTTTCTGTCACTCTCAAAGCTTCAGCCACTACCCTCTGCTGATGACTCACACATCAGGCAGCTCAAATGCCACCTGACCCGAACTGAAGTCATCATCCTTCTCCAAATCTGTTCTTCCTTCTGTAATCTATAACTCAGTGAGTGCAGCCACCGTCTCTCCAGTCACCCGAACCCTTGTATGTCTATGTCATGTAATATACCTCCAGTGCCGCCAGTGCCCTGCCACCCAGCTTAAAAGCACATACACGTTCCCTCCTCTCTAACCATAGTTAACAGGCTCCACTCAGAAATCAGGCCCTTATCCTCTTTGACTGGAGGATTATACTCTTGCAACTCACATCCCTTAAATTCATCATTACTTTGCTACTAGAATGGTCTTTCTAAAGCACATAGCTAATTAGGCCACTTTCTGGCTTCGAACCTTTCAGGTGGCTCCTAGCAGCCCAGCGGAGGGGTCAGCAAACTACAGTCTGTGGCCCAAATCTAGCCTGTTGCCAGTGTCCACAAATAAAGTGTTGTTGGAACACAGCCAGGCTTGCTCATTGACGTACTGTCTAATGGTTGATCTCAGGCTACAACGGCAGAGTTGTACAGCTTCAGCCAAGGCTATGTGGCCCCAAAAGCCAAAGATATTTATGATCTGACCCTTTTCAGAAAACATTTGCTGATGCGGGGCCTAGTGGATATGGTCTGAATTCTGTGGTATGACACATATTTCAGGGCAACTTCTACGTCCAGCCTTCGCTCTTGCCACACACACACCCTTAAACCTTATACACTAACAGTGTGTGTCCGCTTGCAGATTCCCAGCACCGTCTGACAGAAATTGCTGTGAGGAGGGAGTCGTCATAGGCCCGCGCCGCCTGGCGCAATAGCCACTAGCCCCATGGGACTGTTGAGTGATTAAAATGTGGCAAGTCCAACTGAAAAACTGAATTTTAAATTTTATTTAATTTTAATTAACATAAATTTAAAATTAAATAGCTACATGGGAGCTATGACATTGGATGGTACAGCTCTAGACTGTGTCACCAAAGCATCTCTGCTGTTTTTAATATGTTTAAATAGGCTGTATTTTAAATATTTAGAATATTTAAATATTTAGAATACTCCATCTGGGAAACATTGCTATTTCAACGGTTAACTTAAAGGGTCACCTTTCTCAGGAGGCTTTTCAAACTTCCAAGTCCATGTCTTAGACTCCCCCAAAAGAACTGGGCCTTCTTCTTTCAGTGTTTTCACTGTGCCATCCTATTACCAGGAAACTTCTGTTTTAACCCAGCTAGAGTAGCAGTTCCTAAACGCAGATCCCTGTTCGATTTGTTTCTGCTTTAAAGCTCCTACTCCAGCACCTGGTTAATTAATATTGGTCATGTAGATTGATCGATGTTACATTCAGAGTCTTTCCCACACGCAAATCACTTTCCTTTATTTCTAGTTCTTTGACGAATGAAGAACGACCTCTCACACAAGTGCTGAACTATCCTAGGAACCCCAATCCTTCGCCCCCTCCCCACTAGATGTTGACTTCTCTCTGGAGAAAAAAAAAAATAACTGATCCCCTTAGCAACCTGATCTTGTTCACACATTTTTAAAGTTCACTTTAATAATAGCATCTTGATAGTTAGGGTCAAAAATGTCACCTTCTTCTACAAGTTGTAATGAGGAATCCATGACCATTCTGCCAAACCTACTTGTCTGACCTCTATGAAATTTGTTAAATCTGCTTTTATTTTTGAGCACACATGGCTTTTTTTGTGGCTTATATAAACCCTCAGCTATGGCAGCTAACTTGTTTTTTATTTAGCCTTAGCAATGTCTAATATGATCTATTCAAAGGACAATAGAAAACTCCACGGTTCGAGTTTTCTACAGACAGGAATCCAGCTTGTTGAATTGTGCATGGGGCATAAACAACAATCGACAACCTTTGAAAGGAGGAGCCAAAAAATACTGATGTCACTTCTGAGGAAGTTTGAGAAATCTAGCCCAGTCAGGTGGACTTCAGTCTGCCAAGAATCTAACACCACACGTGTTTACAGCATTCAGAGTACCAAAGAAAAGCTTTCATACACTTCCTTTTTGAAGTTCCAACTTAAATATTGACAATTTTTAGTAGCTCTTTTTTGCTCGTGTAGAATCAAGAGCTCTTCAAGCTAAAGTGCTTCAAAATGCTTTATGCTTTCTCAAAACTGACATGTTTTAAATAGTTAAGGTTTAAAATCAAGTGATTTGGGGGCACCTGTGTGGCTTAGTGGGTTAAAGCCTCTGCCTTCAGCTCAGGTCATGATCTCAGGGTCCTGGGATCGAGGCCCCGCATGGGGCTCTCTACTCAGCAGAGAGCCTGCTTCCCCCTCTCTCTCTGCCTGTCTCTCTGCCTACTTGTGATCCCTCT
>CM052809.1:111259807-111284484 GCA_028533885.1 Nasua narica
GAAGGAACAGGAAGGTCGAGGGAATAAGCTGACCTGGGGACAGAGAGCTCCAAATCCAGGGAACTCAAGTTTTGTCCCTTGTGACTTTGTCCATCTCCCAGATCCCAAAATTGAGGAGACTCTGGGGTGATGACATTTTCTTTAGAGTGATCCACTTCTGCCCAAGGCGACCTAAGCAAACGGGGCTGACCGAAAGGGCACTTCGGCTTTCTCACACACACCAGAAACCTTCAGCCTTCTCCACACAACAGAGTGGTTTTCACGTGTTAGGAAGGGAAGTGGTTTGAAAGCTCAGCTACTAGAGGCAAGAGGTAAATAAGACAAAGCCCCACGCTGATACACTCAGCTTTTCAATGGGTTTATTAAGCCCCTCTAAATGTTACTTACTTTTGGTTTGTTTGGTTATTTTGGATAAGCCACTGGACACCCTTTCTGCCAATTCGATGGAGCTATTGTAGAAATTACATGCAAATACTTAGAGGGCTTGAGGCTTCCTTTTTCTCTCTCCTGGTAGTTCCGTTTTTGACTACAGAGACTTCATTGTTCTCATCTGGCTTTCTCCTCACACAATAGCTGCTCTTTTTGCCCATTCTTCAGTAGATGGGTGGGTTGACCCACACAAGTATTGCAAACAAATCGATCTTAATTAAATATTAATTAAATATTTGAATGTTTGCCAAGTTACAAGTCACTTCTTCAGGAGAGGTCTGAAGGAAAGAATTGAAAATTTGCCTAACAAAAGGTAAAGAGTTCCTTTTCTCCTTCTCAGGCTTCCTTGAAGCTCACTCCCACAGGGCTCTCTTATGCATAGCATAGAGTTCCGTGGCACCAAGTGCCTTTGCATGGTGGGTACACCTGTCCTCTTTCATCTGCTTAGTTTAGGGTCAACAAATCATTCTGAATCTTGATTGCATCAGTCAATGTATTAGCCTTCCCTCCCCTATTTTTATGATTTGTAAATATCACAAAGCTTCTCTATGAAGATGACAATAGTTAACAGAGCAGACTAGAGGCAAAGGAGGTACAGAGAAGTTAACAGCAAAGCGTGAATCCACACCCTCTGGGTGATGTTGTAGCCCAACACAGCTGACTGTCTTCATTATCAGTGCAAACCATCTCCAGCTCTAAGAAACCGCTCCTCTTTGTTCTAATCCCCAACTACCTGTTCACATGAGTATTCCATGTTCATAGCAAGAGAAGTACCCAAAACCAAATTGTCCAAACCAGTTCTCTTCCCCACTTATACCATTCCCATCAGAACCACCCACCTTGTCTTGAAGCATGAAATTTTCGTCATTTGAACTCTCCTTTGACTTCTTTCCTTATATCCAGGCCGGTACCAAGCGCCTTAGTTCAGTGATTATCAGAATTTGTCACGTCCCCTCCCACACAGGAAATGATGGTATCAAATGGATTAAGTAAACTGAAAAAGGTTACTTGTGTCTAGAAGTAATTGTCTCGTGAAGAGTAGGGCGATCCCCACAGCCCCCAATGCGTTCACGCATCAGTATCTCAACTCACTTCTGACTGCGGGCACTCAGGCTGGGAAGTTCAAATGTAATGCCTTTTTTCTTCAAGATGCCTTGTATATTTGCTCTTTTACTTCCATTTCTGCAGCTACCATTTCACCCAAGTTCATTCTCTCATACTTGAATTATGATAACATTCTCCTGACTGCTTTCCTTGCCTTTCTTCGGGTTATCTTTGGTGGTACCACTGCCTAAACCACTTACTCAGTACTTTTGGCATGAGCTTCCAGTTCTTTCTCATTACCTATGACAGTCAAACCCAAATTCTTTTGTCAGAATTACAAAGAAAAAAATTATGTGGGCCCATCCTACCCCTTAAACTTATTTCCTACTATTTCCTCCAACAACCTCTATTCAAGTTAAATTCCCTTATTCATTGACTGTCACCAACACAGCTGAATTTCTCATATTTGTTCTGTTTCCAGAAGATACTGGTGGTAATAGTGAGTAGTAGCTACTTGAGGAGCTTTGTGATCCCAAATATGAGACCATGTGTTGGGTCCTGTGCCAGCCTTCATAGCAATCAAATGATAATCATAGCCATCAAATGATAATCCTCTGCTTGTTCTTCATTGTTCTCTTGCATTGATATGTAGCTGTCTGCATTTTTCTTTGTCTGAGAACCTTTGACTGCAAAACCTGTGGCCCCCATATTTCTTAGGTATTGCTTCTCTATGGAGATGACATCTCAAGTTCTGAATTTTTGCCGAAACACTATAGTCCCTCCTCAAGAGACTGGGTTGACGTTAATGACCTTTACTTACTGTATTTACTTTACTCTTTTGCCGAAGTTATCTAGTACCTTAATTTTTCAATTTATAGATTATTATAATCTCAAAAAGCCCCAATGCTTTCTTTAGTCTATGAAAGTCCAGAATGTCCAGCAGATTTTCCAAGACATATTGTCTCTTTAAATGAGAGATCTAGTCCCATAAATCTTCTCACATTGTTTTAGAAATCTATTCTTAGCTTCAGAGCAAAGTAAATAGTATAATCTTCTCATTAATCCAGATTTGAGCCTTAATAGCAATATGAAAAATATCATTTTATATGAAAGTATCATTTAAAATCCTATTACATGCTGAGAATTTATGTGGCTGACAGATTTAGAAAGTGAAGGTTTATTATAAGTTTCTGGTCTTCTAGAACTGTGTTGTCTAATAGCAGAGCTACTAGCCTCATGTGGCTATTAGAATTTTAATTAATTAAAATTAAATAAAATTTAAAATTCTGTTTTTCAGTTGTATTAGCCACATTTCAAGTGATAATGAAAGATGGTTAATGCCTACCATATTAAAAACCACAGACATAGAACATTCCTACATCATGAAAAAATCCTATTAGATATTTACTTCTCTAGAAGCGCATCAACAGTTTTGTTGAGAAATATACAATACATTTGATGTAATTGATAGCAGCTGATAAAATATTAGCTACAAGTTCTGTAAATAAGTAGCTATCCTAAGTTAGGGTTTCATTCATCTTTTATTCACTCAGCATAATACCTGGTGCCTAATAAGTGCTCAAAAATATTTAACATGTGTTTGTAGACTAAAGTTGGCTCTTTACAGATATTCAGTGATCTAGCATCATAACATAAATTTTTTTAAGCAAAAATTTCAGCAGCAAAAAGAGAAACAAACTATTCTGCAAACAAGCAGTCTTCACTTCATGAATTTCTGCCAAAATGCTCAATGTAAATCTGTGGCAAATTGTTGACACCTCCTCTGCCCCTGCTTGGACAGCTGTGGCTGACATCTGCATCAAATCAGCCAAGAGTTATTTATTTTCGAAATGTGCACCGACCTGCTTCTAAGCCCAAAGGGTAAAAATGTCACCTTTGTTCATTTCTCAAGAAAAATATTTTTAAGATCTGCGCTGACTGAAAGGAAAAGCTGTTCCTTGGGGTGTTATCCATGATCCCCTCCTCATTTCCGGCTCTCGAGCAGCCATCATTCCTGCCCCATCCCTCATTGTCCTATGAACAGGAAAGCAGTTCCTTTGCCCCACAAGTCACAGTGGTCTCTCTTCTTCCAAGGAATTTAAATTGATTGTTGAGCTTTTGTTTATCAACTATGTGATTTTGTAATTACCTTAGTATTTCAAGAGCTGCGAGCTTCCTGGCACAATAAAACTATTTTGATTCAGTCTTACAATTCCATTACCTAGAACACAGCCCCATAAAAGACAACCAGTAAATACTTTCACATATATAAATTAACTAAGATTGACAAATGTGTAACCTTGCCTGGAGCTGAGTCTGTTAAAAGCAATAATATTTTGCTAAAGACACAAATACAATTAAAAACAAAACAATTTTGATGAGTAACCTTTTTCTGGGATTCCTCATAAATCCATGGAAAATCAGACTGATATATGTAATGATGGGGTAATTATTACAGAACTAGGTAGAAAATTCCATTAGAACACTAGAAACATGACTGGATATCATACATTTGGAGTCCATAGGTAGTTTACTTGAAGAATCATCAAAAATAGTAGGAAAGCCCACGTCCCCTGGAAACAAATCCAGCACATATAACCAAGAGAAGGGGTAGAGCTTCCATTCTCAGTATGGTCTGAAGACCCTGGGGGATTATCAAATCCCTTTCAGGGAATCCACAAGGTCAAAACTATCTACATAATAATACCACCATGTTATTTGTCCTTTTCATTCTTATTCTCTCCTGAATGTTCAGTGGACTATTCCAGAGGCTCCATAATTTCTGGAAAGGCTTTTAAGATCTCCTTCCCTTTCCAACTACGTATCTGTGTGAGACTATATCTTCACATTCTTCAACCAAAACAGTGTCTCAACAGACCCAAGGCAGACCAAACATGAGAGTACAGCTGTTTTCTATTATACCGTACATTAAAGACATTTGCAAAAATGTAAAACAGTGCTATGCCTCTCACTAATTTTTTTGTTTTGGAAACCATATTTTTCATAAGTGTTATTCATGTTAATATGTAATGATTTATTACTGTTATTTTAAATGAATCAATAAATAAATGAACATTGTCTCAATACCCACATTAACACAAGCTCTTTGTGGTCCTCCAATATTTTTAAGTGTGCAAAGTGGTCTTGAAACCAAGGAGTTTGAGAACCACTGCTCTAGACTATGGAGAGTACCGATATAAGATAAATGGGCCTCCAGACAATGATTAATTCAAGAAGAGAAAGATCAAATGGAACCCTGTTTCTAAGCTGGCCAGACTGCTAAAGATGCTGACCTTGGTTCTTCATCCAATCAACTAAATTATCCACAGCTTTTTGGAGGCTACCTCAAAGTTTTCCTTTACTCTCTTCTCATAAACCGAACCATTCATTTGCCCAGCCAAATATTTGCTAGCTCCTTCCAGTTGCATACAAATTATTTTGTTTCATAAAATATTTACTCTAAAATGTTGCACTAACAATGCTTTTAAATGTGGATTCAATTTTATTTAAAAGAGATGGTTGAGTCTGCTGGCAGTCTGGGCTAAGGTTGGATATGTGGTAGCAGGACACAGATATCATTTCTGAGACCTGCTGCACATCATCTGTGGATTATTGCAAAGAGAATGGGTAGACGAGTGTCCAAACCAGCCCTGACTCCTCTTCCCAGTGGCTTATTGGTGTGTTTAGTGTCATATGATTTATGTTTTTAGGTAAAATGGGCTAATAATATAAGGAAATTTTCTATTAAGTTGGTCCCTTTCGCAAAATACTTCAAAGTCCATTTTAATTAAAACTGACCACTGAAGGGCATTGGGAAGCGTGTATGTGTATATGTTCTCACACAAGCAGCTCTCAGTCTCCTTCTTTCAACCACTCTTCTCTTTGGCTCAGAGGAAGGTCATCACTCCTGATGGCCATACACTGATCCAGTCCCCAAGAGCACAGAGAGAGTCCAGTTTGATGACAGACTTCTCTGTGTCCTTGTAGCTTCTCTCTTTCTTACATCCTGCTTACAATCATTCTTCAAGTCCTACCACTTGTGTAAAAACCTATTACTACTTGGGTGACCCAACCTTATGTACGCGCTATGTCAACGGCATCCCCTCGAGGCTGATGGCGATGTGGTCAGAGAGAACAGAGTGCCGCTGGGAATTGCTGCCTCTGTGAGAACCTAGACTTCCCTGCCTCAGTTGCTGGTTCTGTAAAAGAGAAACACTTGGTCGTACCTCTGTTCTCCCAGCCATATAAGAAGAATTTTGAGAATTATGTAGCCTTTGAGCAACTCTTGATTAGCATTCTTTCTTCCGATATTTACACTGCTTTTCTGGTCTCTCATTTCCCCAAATTCTACCACTGCTTCAAGTAGTATTTCTGAATCACTCTGATGCATAATAACTTCTCAGATCTGGCAAGCTTATTTGGCATTTGAAACATATTGCCCTGGAGTCGTCATTGTTCTATGAATTTTCCAGAAATATGTCATTTGTCTTCCAAATAGCCTTGTGTTTCTTGAGAGCAGAGATTTTGTCTTCCTCATCTTTGACCATGGCACAGGACAGAATGCCTCGTAGCTTGAGAGGTACTCAGGATATTTAGATGCAAAACATTGACTCAACATTTGTTCCATACCTGCCATGTGCCAAGCACTGTGCCAGTTGATTTTGCATATATTATATAATTTAATCCTTGAATTTGATGAAAGGACTTGTCCAAGGTAACACAGCAATCAGAGCAGCGACCATTGGGGCTGACAGCTGGTGCTGTGGGCTCTGAGCTAAGTGATTTTTTTTTCATCACATTGTCTCTCCCAATGTCAGATCTTGGTGAATAGCTCTTACTCCTCATCTTTTTTATCTTCCTCCTCTTCCTAAGCAATATCAATCAACGTCAGGGTACAAAACTTGGTATATTTTCCTTTTAAGATGGAAAGATACCTGTACAAGATTATGCTCCAGCCTTATTATGGCTAGCCTAGGACCATCCGTCATCCCACTCTCTTACTAATACTATAGCCGAATAATCTTTTTTTTTAAGATTTTTATTTATTTATTTGAGAGAGAGAGATCATAAGCAGGCAGAGAGGCAGGCAGAGAGAGAGGGGGAAGCAGTCTCCCCACTGAGGAGAGAACCTGACACGGGCCTCTATCCCAGGACCCTGAGATCACGACCCGAGCCAAAGGCAGAGGCCCCAACCCACTGAGCCACCAGGCGCCCCACTATAGCCTAATAATCTTAAGATGCTGGGATGTTTGGTAACTCCAAGCAGTTACATCAGAGGGTTGTGGTAAGAGAAGAAAGAGGTTCTCACATGCACATCCCTGTCTTTGCCAGAATGATTTTAACTTATATCTATTTTAACACATGTTTCATCTGGAAGAAAGTCTTCTACAGCTTTTAAAAATTTTTAAATCTGCTATAACCCAATCTCAGACCTTGGGTCCTATGCTGTTATAGGCACCTACTCTCAGCAAAGAGGTGAAAAATACGGCCTGATCATTACTAGATATCCTATACTATAGAGGGTGGAGATCGGAGAAGACTCCAGATACTCATCTGGCAGCGCTGACTCAGCCATACAGCTCTGGAGGGCAAACTCCCTTCACCAACTTCATGCCTCCAAGAATGCCACCAGATTCTACATGCACTAAAATATTTCCTCTATTGGTAAGCTATAGCAATATCTGAATCCTTACTCACAGGGCCTGGAATTCTAATAATTAGAAACTCCAGAGGTAACATGATACAGAAAAAAAGAAAAAAAAAAGTGCATTTAGGGATCCAAAGACTAGGCGTCAAATCTTCTTAATTTCTCTGTGTTTTCCAATCAATGAAACAGAGAAGACAATCTGTGCTTCACACCGTTAGTAGGTTTCAGCAAATGTTTTCTGGATAGATGGCTAGATGGGTGGGTGGATAGGCAGGCAAGTGGATGGACAGCTGCATAGATAGCCCTCAAACATATGTAAAATCACCTGATATATAACTGTATCACTTAGGGTATAAGCAAAAGGTCAGATTTCATGTTTTAAAGCAACACAAATCTGTTATCTTATAGTTTTGTAGGTTAGAAGTCTAAAATGGGTCTCACTGAGTCAAATCAAGGTTCTGTCTGTGCTGGGATCCTTCTGGGAACTCTTAGGGAGAATTCATTTTCTTGCTTCTTCCAGCTTCTAAAGACTGTCTGTATTCCTTGGCTTATGGGTGTCCTTCCATTTTCAAAGCCAAAATAGCTGATGGTGGCTTTCTCAGGCTGGATGACTCTGGTATTCATATTCTTGCCTCCCTCTTCCTGGTACAAGACCTTTATAGTACATTGGGCCCATCTGGATTTTCCAAAATAGTCTCCTCATCTCAAGATCCTTGACTTAATTGCTTTCCCCTTTGCCATACGAGGTGGCATATTCATGTTCAGGGATTAGGAGGTGGACGTCTTTGGGGGGTGGTCATTATTTTCCTACCACACTCTAGGATATAGGATAGTCTAGGATACACTATACTATAGGATAGTGTAGGTTACATTAGGAGTAGTATAAGGTGATTCAGAGTCTCTTGATCTTGACTGACCATTAGAATCAGTTAGGGGCTTTAAAGATAACAGATGTCCAGGCATCCCGCCCAACTACTGTGTTTTAACTGGACCACATGGGCCTAACCATCAGCATTTATTAAAAGTAACCTAGATTATTCTATTGCAAATCCAGGTTTGAGAGCCACTGGGTGTATTTAAGAAAGTGGATCTGGAACCATCACACTAACTTAAGTTTAACGGCCTCTTTAGCCCCTTAGGTTACTCATTTTATCTTTCTAAATCCGAGTGTCTTTGTCTATAAAATGGGCATAATAATTATGTAAGGACTAAATTTAATAATATACATAAAGTCCTGATGCCTTGCCTAGAATATGTTAATCCCCCCAATAAAAGGTTGCTATAATTATTAATTTTATAGAGCAGATCAAATTATATCCCTAAGTTATGACATACATAAATATGAAAAGTGAATATCCAAGGATATACCCCAAACTCACCCCTCTTGGTCAGAGTTAAAGGAGCTTAGAGCTCTAACTCGTTCTGCTTAGATCACCTGCAAACTGACACAGCTCATGGGAGCTGTTAGTTGCTCATTTGGTTCTAGGCAAAATCTGACCTCCCCTCGAATTATCTCCTCGCACAGTCACTCAATCCCTTTGCATTGCAGAGAGTGGGCCTGTGCGACAAATTAGTTTAGCCTTATGCATGAATAACCAGTTGTCTCCATTTATCAACTTGAGGGATGATATATACACTGAGTCCCAACCCAGGAAAGTCCTTAGTCCTACCGGGCTTTTAAGTCTTTCCTTTAGTAGGACAGTATCAGCCCCTGTCCTCTAAAAGACTCAGTTCACCATTCCTGGGATCCCCAGCCCCGGCCCCAGCTCAGCCCATGCGGTGGGACATTCAATCAGGACTGACCCCAGGCCTTGTATGCAGCCACACCCTGTCCCACAGAGAAATGAGGCTCTCTACGTGTTGCTGCCAACAAGAGAAAGCCCCTATACCATCCCATTTTCTTTTCATGTGTTGCTGAGGTTAGAATGGACAGAAAGAACCATTCTAATTTTACAGTGAGAAAAGGCTCTATTTAACTAAACCCCAAAGGAGTCATCCATTGTAGTACTGCGTGGTTTTAGATTTTATTGGCCTCCAAAATAAAAAAAGAGAGAGAAGATTACATCATAAGTGAGGGATCTTGCTTTCTTAGCTTCCAGAGTCAAAAAAGGGAGAGAGAGGGAGAGAGAGAGAAGGGAAATTATATCATATATAAAAAAGAGCCCATACATTTTTTTTGTCTTGTATTTTCCTTTGCTGGACTCTTTTTTTTTTTTTTAGCTGCTGGGGAATTAAGGGGAAATACCACATCAAAAAAAGTTGACCATGGGGCGCCTGGGTGGCGCAGTTGGTTGGGCAACTGCCTTCAGCTCAGGTCACGATCCTGGAGTTCCGGGATCGAGTCCCACATCGGGCTCCCTGCTCGGCGGGGGGTCTGCTTCTCCCTCTGAACTCTACTTCCTCTCTCTCATTCTCTCTCTCTCAAATGAATAAATAAAATCTTAAAAAAAAAAAAAAAAAAAAAGTTGACCATGGTGGCTTAAAACCTGTGGCTCCGTGCTCGCTTCGGCAGCACATATACTAAAATTGGAATGATACGGAGAAGATTAGCATGGCACCTGCACAAGGATGACACGCAAATTCGTGAAGCGTTCCATATTTTTAAAAACAAAAACAAACAAACAAACAAAAAAAAACCTGTGGCTCCTAGCATTAGAGAAAAACTACAGCCTTATGACTACTTCCTGTTCCTTCAGCTCTTCTGACAGAGGCCACAGCTGGAGGTGACAGTATTTCCCAAAGTTGGCATTTCCGAGGCGTGGAGCCCTTGTGGAGATCTTTCTATCCCTTTTGAGGCAGAAGCAACATTTGGATTTGTTATTTTTGAGAAATTTTTTAAATATTTTTTAAAAAGCATGACGAAATATGTAACAATTACCCGTGGGCCCATCGCCAAGGATTTTGTCCTCTCTGTCCAAAGTGTTTTCTACTATGAAATGAATAAAGCGTACGTACAAAGTTGAAATCAGTGATTTGTTCCCCGCTCCCCTACCGCGGCTTCCCAAAGACGGTCTCTATCATGATTTCACTGCAACTCTTCTGAGGTTGCTTTTTTGTGTCCCAGCAAAGGGCAGTTCTGTTCATCCTGATGTGTGTGATCAGAACCCCAAGCCCTAGAAGGTGGAGGTGGAGCTAATGACCGCTCCAGTTAAGAGTGCTGACTGCTTACTAGTTACGGTTGCTGGAGAAGACGCACTAGGCTTGATGTGTGGGTCAAGGGCAGACGTAGCCTACATGGCTAGCCCGAGACCTGTTTTCTGGTTCCCATGTGGGCGTCTCAAGGTGAAAGTCCTTCCCCAGCAAAAGGCACTTTAGGTCAGTCTTTCTGGATTCAAGAGAAACAATTCTAAAAAAGAGAGAGAGAGACAGAGAGAAAAACAAAACTATGAAGAGAATCCAGCAGAATTTCAAGGGCTCTTGGGTTGCAAATTGAATGCTTCCTGGGGCTAGGTAGGTGATTTCAATAAGCCAAGTAGTTACAGCAAATTATGGAGGCCAAGCGAAGTTAACTGTAGCACTGAGAAGTCAAACTTTTCAAAGAAAGCCACAAATCCGAATGTTTACATGAAATCGCTCTAGTTTTTCATTTCCCCGTTTTTCAAAATAAAGTTTTAAATCTACAGAAAAGTTTAAGCAATAGTACAGCAAACAACTGTATTCCCTTCCAGTTACATTCACCAAATGGTTATCGCTTGGCCACATTATATGTATATGTATAAATGATTTTCCAACTGTTTGAAAGTAAGTTGTGCAAATTATGACAATCGTCCCTAAAAATGTAAACATGTACCTTCTAAGAATGAGGGCAGTCTCCATTTTAACCACGATACCATTATCACACCTAAGAAAAGTAAAAATTTCTTTATCATTGAGTTGCCCATATTAAAATTTCCCCAATTGTCCCAAAATTATTGTATAATTTTTTTGTTTTTCAAGCCAGGATCCCATCAAGCTATATGTATTGCATTTTATTACGTCCCGGTGGCATCTTTTAATCTGGAAGAGTTCCCCTATCTTTTATGTTTTTCAAAACCGTTTTTAACTATTGTGAATAGATAATATTTATATGAATTTGTGTAAGTGTGTGTGCACATCGTCATACACATAGGCAACAAAAGCAGGTCCACAGGCCTGATTCATGCCGTGAGGTGTATCTTGGCACCTAGATGTGGTCAATCTGAAGTCTCACTACCAAAAACATAATCAATAATCAGTACAGTGTTTGCCTCAGCTCGCATTAGTGTATTTGCTTAGTAAGGATGGAAAGATGAGAGAAAGAGAATTCTTTCTTTCATTGCTGTTTTTTGCGAGGCCTTCGCACTAACACTGCTAAACTCTAAGGATGAATTAGGTGAGAATCACTTGGGAAAGGAAGCAGCTACAAAGCCATGATCCCCCCTCATCCGAGTTCCCAGGCTGCCTGGGCATTGGGTAGTTTTGACAGCAGAGAGTGAATCACTCTCGGAATGCGCGCTTCGTGTAATCTGTGACCAGGCCGTGAGCGGCTTCGCCCCAGGCAGCTGGACGTTTGTCAGTTTCGGGAGGCCGCGGATTCCGCTGGGCTTTACCTGCGGCTCCTTAGTCTGGAGCGCCGGCAAAGCTTGGTCTCTCTAACCCTAACCCTAACCCTGCCAAATGCGCTCCCTTGCTGAGCAAGCAGAAGGGGGAAGCCTGCCTGACCTGTCTTCACACCACCCCCACGTCCTCATGCAAAGGGAAGTCAGCAGGACGGTGCCAAAACCTAACTTGAGGCCAAATCACATTCCCTCGCAAATGCATTCATGATCTGTTTTCTGAACAAGTCACCGGGGACTTTGAAGGGCACAGAGGGGCAGGCGTAGCCACGAGAACCAGACCACTTGTCCTTGAAGGGAGGCTCAACTGGCCATTGGCTTCATGTCTCTACCTGCTAGAACTAGAACATCAACTGCCATTTTTTTAAACCGAGAGGAGATCAATGTTTTAATTGCTGAGGTGCAAAGAATAAGTGCAACATTCAATTTAGAGAACAGAAAAGCAAGCCTGTGGACAGCCACAGGTTTAAAGAGGCCCTTGCTGCAGGTAGTAATGGTACCGACCAGATAGAAATAAGGCGAGGTTTCTGGACCTGGGGTTGAGGTGAGGAGGGGGTGAGATAGGGATAGGAGAAGAATTTGCCTGAGCTGTACAGACAGAAATTCTGATTTCTACATAGGTATGGACGCAGGAGGTAATGCGCCGAGTAAGCTGATTTCCTCCGTCCTCACTGCGTAACCCCCTAACTCACTCCTTTTCACCGTATGGTATTATGTTCCCTTGCATTGCACAATAGAACTGCACATAACGGGGAAGAAAAAGCCCAGGATTCAGGTCCACAGACAATGAGCTATTCATCAAGACCTTCATCATTTTCTTAGACTTGCTCTTGCTGGGGGAAGGGAGGGTCCTCAACATTTCATAGAATACCCAGAAGCATCGAGGTGTTAGCCAGAATTCTGCAGCAGATGTCACGTAAGAGCTAGTATTTGAGCTAAGAAACCTTCGAATGACTTTATTTTATGTAACTGCTCAGGTTTCTTCGTAATTTATGAAAAGCTTTCATGAGGAGCTACAAAAATAATGAAAAGTAGGTGCCCGCGTAATAACCCAATATTACATTGATGCTGTCCTCAAAAAATATAGTGCAAGTAATTCTTTCCAACTCCACCTTCTGTTAACACCATCTCAGGACAGATTATATGTGGAGAAAAATATGCCTCTCATGTTTTGTATTCTTTCTTCTAAATGAAGGGGTTATTCAGTGACTTTCAGTGACTTTCAAGTCTTACATTGATCTGCTGCTTCACAAGAATGGTTGCATGAATCCAAAGCGTACAGTGAAATAGGTTCATTCCAGAAACAATGCTTCTCCTTTTACATTCATTGATTATAAGCCACATAACATAGAGGAGCGTGGGGAGAACCAAATGGGATTTTTATCATAATTATCTTGTTGTTATCAAATAATAAATTACTATATATCTTGTCCTTTGTGAGGAATCGTAAAAATAGAAAAAAATGAGTGTTTGCTATTATGTAATAATAAGATCAGCTCAATATAAGGTAGATTAGGGTGAGTATATACATTTTCGTTTATTTCAGGAACATTTCCTTATTTTACCAAATTCATTTTGTAGCTTTTTATTTACTTTTGTTAAATTTGCCAACTTCTCAGGTACTATCAACAAGCATAGCTACTACTCGATTTAAACACTCAAATTTTGGGGGCACCTGGGTGGCTCAGTGGGTTAAAGCCTCTGCCTTCGGCTCAGGTCACAATCTCAGCGTTCTTTTTTTCTTAACTTTTTTTTTTTTAATGATTTTATTTATTTATTTGACAGAGAGAGAGAGATCACAAGTAGGCAGAGAGGCAGACAGAGAGAGAGGGGAAGCAGGCTTCTCACTGAGCAGAGAACCCAATGTGGGGCTCGATCCCAGGACCCTGAGATCATGACCCGAGCCGAAGGCAGAGGCTTTAACCCACTGAGCCACCCAGACGCCCCTGATCTCAGGGTTCTAAGATCAAGCCCTGCTTTGGGCTCTCTGCTCAGCAGGGAGCCTGCTTCCCCCTCTCTCTCTGCCTGCCTCTCTGCCTACTTGTGATCTATCTCTCTCTGTCAAATAAGTAAAATCTTTAAAACAAATATGCACCTATGTATAAAACACATTTTAAAAATAAAAAATAAATACTCAAATTTTTAAATATAATCTTTGTAAATGTGTATATTTCTTGTCCCCCATTTTGGATACCAAAATTTATTTCTATCCCTCAGAGGTGTAAATTATTGGATTTACCTTTTCCGGGGGGAAAAATGTAAAAAAAAAAAAAAAGTAACTGTCCCACACACCAGGAAGCTGCCCTTGGCCTGTAATAAATTAATTCACTCAACAATGTTTATAAAGTGCCTTCCGTGTGCCAGGCACTGTATTAGGAACTATGGCTCCAAGACAAAGAAGCCATAGTCCCCACCCTTACAGAGTTCAAGGTCTAGTGGGAGAAATAGACTTGTCTCTAGCAACTAAAAGATACCTCAGAAGCTAGAGCAAAGACATCTTACCCCATCTTGAGGGACTGAGTTCAGAAGGAGATGATATCTACACAGTGCTTTGGTGCTCGAGCAGGAGTTAACCAGGTAAATAAGGAGAGAGGAGCTGCATTTCATGAAGGCATGGTTTGGGTTTGGGAGATTTTTGTTTTCTTTGGCATCAGAGGGAGGTTGGGGGGAAAGAGGAGAAAAAAAGCATAAGATTGGCTTTAAAAAGTTAGTATTTCTTCTCTTTCTTCCTTTCCCTCCCTCATAACCATCCAGCAAAATCGAAGGACAGGAGAATTGCTCCCTGGCGCCAGAACCCAGGCTCCTTCTATCTTTTGGCTCTGCCTTCCCTAAGCATTGCCCTGGTCATCAGTGAACCCCAGCAGCTCAGGGCCCCCCAGCATCGTAGCCAGCATGGAGTGGAAAGCAGGCCAGGGCCCAGGTCCAGGGCACGACCTAGGAGATATATCAGTCTCTTGTATTTTGATCCCATTGGCCAAATCTTCACCATATGACCACAGCTAGTGGCTAGAGGGGCTGGAAAATGTTCTCTTCTGTGTAGTTGCATGCCTGGCTAAAACACAAGAATTCTCTTCCTATAAAACAGGCATTGGCAAACTTCTTCCGCAAAGAGCCAGATACTAAATATTTTAGGCTACATACGATCTTTGTCATGTGTTGTTCTTGTTCCTTGTTTCTGTTTGTGCTTCTTTGTAGCATCTCTTTAAAAACTTGAAAACCATTCTTAGCTTAAAGGCTGTGCGAGACAAGCCACAGGCCAGATGTGGCACATGGGCCTTCGTTGATACATCCTTCCTGTGGAACAAGAGAAAAAGGCTATTCGGGGAGGAAAGCAGCTGTGTGTAACTCGATTACTACAAGGTTGTAAACACTAAGGAGAACCTCGACTTGTTCACTATTCTAGTCTCCGCACAGTGCTCGGCCCATACAGTAGGTGCTTACTGTTTATGACGGATGGATGGATGAATAGATGGATGGGATGACGGATTGACTGAAGGAAGATAAGGGAGTTATCACTTGCACGCCGCCCATCATCTCACAGAGCCCAGCACCGGGTTCACCTCCCAGCAGCCGATGGGATTAGGTCCCAAATAGCCCACATCTTGGAGTGGAGCTCCCGAACCAACAGCAGGTGGGCAGCCCCAGGTGTGCAGGCAGATTACAGAACCAAAGCCTTCTAGGCTCCTCCCCTGGTATGCCCGGGGCGGAGGGCAGGCCAAGAACCTCATTTGCGTTTTGCCCTTAGAAATGTCATGTGCTCGGTGGGAATGTCAGCAGAAACATCCAGGCTGAACAGGCACTTTTTAGTTCCCCTTTTTCTCCCCCTTCTTACTCAATATCCTGAGGACATGATGGACGTCTTGTCTCAGTCAGCCCAGTGCGGGGAGGGAGGGGAGCTCACTCAGCCATTCAGTGGGACAGCCCCCTGCCCGGGCATCTGAAAGCGCCTCAGCTCTTGGACTCTGCAGGCTGAGCAGACACAACAGCCAAAAATGGGGGGGGAGGGGCCCAGGCCCCGGCCCCAGGAAGACTCACTAAATGAGGCCATCCTCCCACCTCATTCTGCAGGAGTCAGGTAACAGCTTCCTTCAAATAAATGTGTAACTGTTTACAGCAGGAAAATGTGCCGCCTCCAAATGCTGGCAGCACAGACCGTGCTAGCTGCAATAACTAGGAGAAAGTTGTGCTGGAAAATGGCAGAAGAGGTGGGCATCGGACAGTCCGATGCAGCCTCGCTGCAGCCAGAGGGGTGATAAGCAGATAAAAATGTGTCTGTCACTCGCTGTTTCGCAACAGGATAGGGCCTGTCACACGTTCCTGTTCCGACCTCTGGTGTCGCTGGTATTAAGTGAGGTCTCGCAACAGAACCAGAAACGTGGTCCTATTGGGCACAGATGATTTCTTTCATCCTGGCCCCTGACAAGTGTGTGCTCAGCCTTTTGAGAGGAAAAGCGAATTTCAGTTCCCTCCAAACCTTCAGATCTGGCGGGGGCGGGGACTCGTGTGAACTTTCTGCACAGGCCGGGGACAAGAAGCCACTCCGCCATCAGTCCTGCCTTCTCAGAAGGAATCCTGGCAAATGGGGACAAACGATGGCAAAGGGCTTCAAATGATCAGAGGAAATCTTTCACAGGCGCAGTAACTTAAAACAAAATTTGATTGGAGTCTTTGGCCCTAGCGTATGCATTTCTGCCTCCCCTGAAGAATTCATTAGGCCTCCCCCTCCAACATACCTCCCCTCCACCCACCTTTTAACTCAAGTTATAATGAGGTAATTCAGAAAAGAAAAGGGCTTCTTACTCGCCTCCTAGCAGCTGTGGGACTTTGGGTGAGCCGCGGAACCGCTCTGTGCCTCAGTTTCCTCCTCTAAAAAATAAGGGTAATAGTAGTACTTACCTCAGAGAGATGTCGTGAATATAAAGTTATATGAACTTTTGTGTACTACTATGTAATCATAGATTGTTAATATTTGCCACTTTAAATATTTTGGCATTAGGTAGAGATTATCCCATGTAGAAAAATAGTTGGGTTTATGAACACAAGGCAAAGTCATGGCTGTGGCTTTGCTCTCCACGCCGCAAAGGCTATCAGGAGAGGTTTTATGTAGACAAAACAAACCTCCATATACAAGGCAAGGCACAAACTTCGAATACTATAATACCTAAGAAATTAATAATAAATGATAGGTGAGGGGCAAGAGGAAGACATTGTTCTTTCCAAAAAACCACATCTTTTAAAATCCTCCACTAAAAATGATCGGGAATATCAAAAGAATCCCAGTGAATTCAAGAGACCCCCTGGGAGAAGTTAGCCTTCTGTTTTAAAAAGAAAAGGCCGGGAAGGATTCCATTTCTCTTGGGGAATTATTTTCAAGGCTCATATTCATGCTGCCTGCTCGTCATTTCCATCCATTTAACTACCAGGGGCTTCATATGCTCCCCAGCTCCTGCGGTAATCCAGAGGGCCCTTCTTCCATCTGGGAGCTCAATAAAGCTGGTTTCTGGGGGAAATTCACTCTTGAAAGTTATGGCAGCCTCATGGAGCAGTCACACTGACACCTAGTGGTCTGAAGGCTAAGTGCAAGCAATTGCTTAACCCATTTTAATTTTTTTATCAAAGCCCAGGGTCAAATATGTCCCAGGCCTTCATGTCTATCCTTGCTGAGTGCCAAGCGGTGAGGTTGGAATCATTTCTGTATCCAATCACTAGGAATACAACCAAATATGTATGTGTTTGGGCAGAGATGAAAATCTAATGGGAAGGTTTAGAAACTGAAATTACCTCATTAGAAGCTGGTGGGGGGTTTCTTTCATAGATTTGGAGAGTTCCGGGCTTCTTCTGTTTTTCTACTTCTGCTAGCTGGCCTCCTTACATGGACAAGAAACAGGCAAACCCATTGGATTTATAAATTCAATATATTAATAATATTGCTGAGCCCACGCTGTGGATGTCGGTCCACATAGTGCCTTGACCTTGCTTCCAGGAGCTGGTTGAAAGCCACTACTGCTCACCTGCTACAGGTAATTCATACCACTCTGTCTTTCCAAGCCAGGGACAATCCCAGCAGGATTGCCTGCCCTGAGGGGATAACAAATGGTGGGGGCGAAAACCTAATCATGCAACAAATCTTGGTGCCCTTCCTCGTGAACTTCTTCCATGACGGCACTTAGACCTTCATAGAAAAGCAGCACGAAAGCGTTTTTGACTTTTGTGAAGGTGGGCATGTTAGTTTCCTGTGGCTCCTGCAACAAATTATCAAACACGGGGTGATTTACAACAGAAATGTATTCTCTCACAGTTCTAGAGGCCAGAATTCTAAAGTCAAGGTGTTAACTAGGCCATCCTCCCTCCAAAGGCCCTGGGGGATTTTCGGTTCCTTGCCTTTTCCAGCGTCTGGTGGGTCCGGGCATTCTTTGTCTTCACGTGGCCTTCTCCTCCTCTCTTATCTTTCTCCCTTCTGTATTTTAGGAGGACACTTGTCACTGGATTTAGTGCCACCTGGATAATCCAGAATGATTGCTTCAGATGATCCTTAATTACATCCACAAAACCCTTTTCCCAAATGAGATCACACTCACCGGTTCTGAGTCATGAACTTATCTTTTTTTTGAGGGGGGGTGGGGTTATCTTTCAACCTACTGTAGTGGTTGTAGATGATAGGAAATTTAGAAAGACAAGCAGCCAACATCTGTTTCCTAATCCCACTTACCCATGCTGAATCAGGGCACCCTTTGAAAATTACCTCGACCTTGCCATTAAATCTCTTTAATTCTTTTAGTAGGAGTTGATCAGTGAAGATGTGAGGATAAGAGCAGAAGAGATCAGGATCCCAGTGGATTTTTTTTTCGGCTTCCTTCCCTTCAGCTCCCTTTTACTTTCCATTGGATTGTTTGTCTCACAGTTGATTATTTGTATGGGTAGTAAGGATGAGTTTTAAGAGTCCTAGAAGTGATCAAAACACATTCTGCGGGTGGTGGGAGTTGCCTTGCTGTGGAGTGGAATACCTATGTGTTCACTTGTCTGTGTGTGTTTGTGTGTTTTTTTTAAATTCAATTTATTTAAACTAAAAACCAAAACATTCACTCATTTCTCCCAAACCCCGAGCCCTTACCTCTAGCAACTGCAATCTAGTCTCCGTATCGATAAGCTTTGTCTCCGTCTTTTCACTTTATTTATTTTTAGATTTCACATATAACTGGGGCGCATCAGTGGGTGGCTCAGTGGGTTAAAGCCTCTGCCTTCGGCTCAGGTCATGATCTCAGGGTCCTGGGATCGAGCCCCACGTTGGGCTCTCTGCTCAGCAGGGAGCCTGCTTCCCCCCTCCCTCTCTGCCTCTGCCTAATTGTGATCTCTCTCTCTGTAAAATAAATAAATAAAATCTTTAAAAAAAAAAAAACTATTTAGATTCCACGTATAAGATCACATGGTATTTGTTTTTCGCTAACTTATCTGACTTAGCGTAATACCTTTAAGTTCCATCCATGCTGTCACAAAGAGCAAAATTTCATTCTTTGTTGTGGCTGAATATTTCACTGTTTATATATACTACAGTCTTTTCATCTACTGGACACTTAGGTTGCTTCCATATCTTGGCTATTATAAATAATGCTGCAATGATCATCGGGGTGCATATATCTTATCAAGTTAGTATTTTCATTTTCTTCAGGTAAATACCCAGAAAGAATTGCTGAATTACACAGCAGTTCTGTTTTTAATTTTTTGAGGAAACTTTAGACTATTTTCCACAGTGGCTGCACCAGTTTGCATTACCATCAACAATGGACAAAGGTTCTCTTTTCTGTACCTCCATGCCGACACTTGTTATCTCTTGTGGTTTGGGGTTTTGTTTTGTTTTGTTTTATAATAGACATTCTAACAAGTATAAAGCGATATCTCATTGTACTTTTGATTTGCATTTCCCTGATGATCAGTGATGTTGAGCATCTTTTCGTGTGTCTATTGGCCATCTGTGTGTCTTTGGAAAAACACCTGTTCAGATCTTCTGCCCAGTCTTTAAATTGGTTTGTTTGTGTTTGTTTATCGCTATTAAGTTGTATGAGTTCTTTATATATTTTGGGTATTAGCCTTTTATCAGAGGTATGGCTTGCAAATATTTTCTCCCATTTAGTAGGTTGCCCTTTCTTTTTTGTTGATGATGTCCCTTGTAGAAGCTTTTTAATATGATGAGTCCCACTTGCTTAGTTTTGCTTTTGTTACTTTTGCTTTGGTGTCAGATTCAAAAAGTTATTGCTACTTGTAACAAGTATTGTTACTTGTGTCAAGGAGGTCTTACTGCCTGTGTTTTCTTCTAGGAGTTTCATGGTTTCAGGTGTTACATTCTTCAATTGATTTTGAGTTAATTTTTACTGATAGTGTAAGATAGTGGTCTAGTTTCATTCTTTTGCCTGTGGCTGTCCAATGTTCCCAACATCATTTATGGAAGAGACTATTCTTTTCCCGTTGTATATTCTTGACTTCTCTGCCATAAATTTACCTACCGTATAGACATGGGCTCTTTCTGGGCTCTCTATTCTGTTCTATGTATCTGTTTTTATGCCAATACCGAACTGTTTTCATTACTATAGCTTTATAATACAGTTTGAAGTCAGGTAGCATGTCTTCTTTCTCAAAATAGCTTTGGCTGTGTTTTTTTCTGGTTCCATACAAATTTTGCCATTGTTTGTTCTATTTCTGTGGGGAAAAAAAAATGCCATTGGAACCATGATAGAGATTGTACTGAATCTGTATATTGCTTTGAGTAGTAGCAAAGAGACATTTTAATGATATTAGTTCTTCCAATTAAGGAACATGGAGGATCTTTCCATTTACTTGTGTCTTCTTCAATTTCTTTCACTACCGTCATACTTTTCAACATAAAGAGGTTTCAGCTCCTTGGTTAAACGTATTCTTAAGTATTTCATTGTAAATGGGCTTATTTTCTTAATTTTTCTTTCTAATAGTTCATTATTAGTGTTTTTAACCATTTGGGTTTCCCAATATGCTATGGGATGCCACATGCTCCCATTTGTCCCGCCAACTGATGGAGCTGGTGATTCTCCAGAGAGAAACTCTTAGAGGAACACAGCAGGACAGGATGGGTTTTATACCAGGTGCTGCTTAAAAAATTTCCCGAGGTGATTTTATCATACCCTGTGCTTCTAACCCTCTGCTTTCCCTGTCCCACCTCAGAGGAGACCATCCAGAGCACCTTTATTTAACCTATCAGTCAAAAAAATGACTTTAGTCAGTGAGGTATGCTTGTACCTCTCAAGTATTTATTTTATTGTTTTTATTTATATTAGAAATTTGACATTGGGGGCACCTGGGTGGCTCAGTGGGTTAAAGCGTCTGCCTTTGGCTCAGGACATGATCTCAGGGTCCTCGGATCGAGCCCTGCATCGGGCTCTCTGCTCAGCGGGGAGCGTGCTTCCCCTTCTCTCTCTGCCTGCCTTTCTGCCTACTTGTGATCTCTCTCTCTCTGTCAAATAAATAAATAAAATCTTTAAAGAAAAAAAGAAATCTGACATTGGTCCTTTGTTACATTTTTGCTACACTTATATGTAAGTCATTTAAAATTTTTTAAATAAAAAAAATTTTTTTTAAATATTCTCAATCAAACACAATTTCACCTGGACCATAGAATGTATACATATAAGCTTGATCTTGCTGAAAGAGCATTTTTCTCCACTATTCTGAGTCACTTCCATTTTCCTCTTCCAATCACTAAAACTGAGGTAAAAAGAAAGAAAATATCTCACTGTGGAATATCAAGGCAATTGTATCGTTTACAAAGAGTTTTTGTTTACTTATTTTTCAGATACTGCTTAACTATTTTTACTATTTTTTTTGTGGTAAAATATACAGAACATAAAACTTGCCATTTTCACCATTTTTAAATGTACAGTTCTGTGGCCATAAGTACATTCACTCTGTTGTATGACCGTGAATGCCATCCTTCTCCAGAATGTTTTCATTTTCTCCCAACTAAAATTCTGTACGCATTAAACACTAACTCCCATGGCTTCCTCCCCTTGGCCCCTCATCACCACCATCCTACTTTAATTCTTTTTTTTTTTTTTTTTTTTAAGATTTTATTTATTCATTTAACAGAGAGAGAACACAAGCAGGCAAAGAGGCAGGCAGAGGCAGAGAGAGGAGCAGGCTCCCCGCGGAGCAAGGAGCCCGATGTGGGACTCGATCCCAAGACGCTGGGATCATGACCTAAGCCAAAGGCAGTTGCCCAACCACTGAGCCACCCAGGCGTCCCCATCCTACTTTCATTCTTTAAGAATTTGACTACTCTACAAATCTCAGATAAGTGGAGTCGTAGAATATTTGTCTTTTTGTGGCATTTAGCTAACTTCACTCAGCATAATGACCTCAGGGCTCATCCTTGTTGTAGCATGAATCAGAATTTCCTTCCTTTTTAAGATTGAATAATATTCCATGGTCTGTATATACCACTCTTTCCTCATCCACTCCCCCACTGTTGACACTTGGGTTGCTTCCCCCTTTTGATTACTGTGAACACGCGTGTACAAATACCTATTCAAGTCCCTGCTTTCACTTCTTTTGGGTATAAACCCAGAAGAATTGCTGGATTGGTTTCTAAGGAAACACCATACTGTTTTCCACCGCGGCTACACCATTTTACATGCTCACCAGCAATGCACAAAGGCTCGGTTTCTCCACATTTCTCACCAACATTTGTTATTTTCTGGTGGCTTTTTGTATTTTTTTTTAATAATAGCCATTCTAATGGGTAGTAAATATTTTAAGTAAAAGAAATACTTATTTTAAAATAATAGGTGACTCTCTTTGTAGTATCTTTATTCTTTGGAAAAACCACGCTATTTAAAAAAATCATCAAATGAGAAGGGAATTTGGTGTGTTTAATTTTTTATTTCTGTTCTTTGAATAAATATAGATGTTAATGGGTTTGGTTTTGGGGGTGTGGTTCATTTTGTTTTGCTTTGCTTTTTTTATCCAAGCAAAAGAAGTTATTTTACATGAATTCTTTGCTATCAATCTGATTTTTGCCATGGGCCTTCCCAAATCATAGCCTCCCTCCCTTCAGGTCACACCCCAGATGAGTAATTACCACCACCCCAGGGGAACAATGAATGAACCTTAATGGTCCCCCAGGTCCCTGAATGGCCAGATGGATGATTCATCTCACTGACTCTAGGGGGCAGTGGTTTGAAGGGAAAAGAGACCTAATACAATCCTCTATATAAACATACCCCTCCCACGCCCACACACACAGACCAAACATCAAAAATAACGCAAACAGAATTGTTTGTCTTCTCAACCTTTTCAGATTGCCTGTGATCTTACTAAGTTGATGGATGTATTGGCCTAGAGCTCTGTATCCCCTGTCTTGCTTTGTCTCCTTGCTCATCTCACATCTGCTATGATCACAACTATGGGTAGAACAAGTATTAACACATCACCTGCCATGATTAAATCGTTAAGGTTAGGTGGAGAATTTTTTGGATCAGAATAAGAAATTTGTCTTGTGTGAGTTGAGGATTCAAACTCAACATCATAACCATACAAGAAGGAAAGAAAGTCATGATTTCTATGGCAAATTATGGCAAACACAGAATTTAGAGTTAGAAAACCTCGGTTTAGCTCTCTTTTCTATCATGTGCTTGAGCTTAGTTTATCCTTCACTGACAAGAGGAATAAACCAGGCTTTGGGAGGATCAAATAAGATATTGTGTGTGAAATTTTGCTTTAAAATGAGATTATTAGGGGACACCTGGGTGGCTTAGGTGGTTAAGCATCTGCCTTTGGCTTAGGTCATGATCCCAGGATCTTGGGATTGAGTCCTTCATGGAGCTCCTTGCTTGGCGGGGAGCCTGCTTCTCCCTCTGCCTGTCAGTTCCCCTATTTGTACTTGTACTCTTTCTCTCTCTCTCTCTCTCTCTCTCTGACAAATAAATAAAATTTTTAAAAATGAGATTATCAGGGTGCCTGGATGGTTCAGTTGATTAAATGTCTGCCTTCAGCTCAAGTCATGATCCCACAGTCCTAGGGATTTAACCCTGCATTGGGCTACTTGCTCAGTGGGGAGCCTGCTTCTCCCTCTGCCCCTCCTCCCTGCTTGTGCTCTCTCTCTCTCTCTCTCTGCCAAATAAATAAATAAAATCTTTTTTTAATGAGATTATTAGTTCTAATAATAGAATTAGTAACAGATATAAAATGCCAAACTCTGGAATTTTTTGCTAATTATACAAGTGTACACAGTTTGTGTGTGTTGGGGGGGGTTGTTGAGGTCATTTGCACCCTGAGATGAGTGATCTTAATTAAGCACAGATTTTAAACTAGATATTGGCAAAGTGCCACATACTAGAACCACTGGCATATTAGCAATGAATCACCAGTACTCTCAGAAGAAAATGAAACATGTATGAATGAAGAGATAAATGAAAACCCAGAGCAGCTAAAGCCATGAAGCACCATGGAAAGATGATGGGGGGAGGGTGTAGCTGGTGTTAAGTGCAGGATCTACACCATGAAAAGCTTGATATTGAGAGCATCACAGTTTTAATGAGAAAGGGTGCAATCTGCTCTTAAGAGCCCCAAGGTGACAAAGGTGAGAGTAATTGCTCATCTCATGGCAGAGTCTTGTTACTGTGACTTGGAAGAAAGAAATGAGGTGAGAGGTGGGAGGTGATTGTACTGTTCACTCCTGATTCCTAAATACCACATGCATTTTCCTCCAAGTTCAAAAGGAGAGATGAGATAGGAACAGGAAGTGCGAGGCAGGGCATCACGTTGCCATGTTCTGTAGAGTGAGGTCTCTGAGGCATCTTCCCTCACTTCTTCTGTCTAGTTTCACTCTCTCCATTCACACTTAATCCCTTGCTGCAGCCCATCTTGATCAGCTTGCCAATGCCTTCCTCACCTGAGCAGTTCTCTTCTCACAGAACTTTCCCATGCTGGGAAGGAAGTCTCTAGAAAACCTCACGGATGGC
>CM052809.1:111284984-111310886 GCA_028533885.1 Nasua narica
GGCAGTGGTAGGAATTAATTTTATTCTGTGAGAAGAACCATCAGTTTAGACCAGAAGTCAGACTTAACAATAAAAAAAGAATCAATAACAATAAGAAGGAAAATCCACATACAGTAAAATTGACCAATGATGAAAGGAAGAAACCAATTTGGGTAAACTATTATTAATTGCTGTCGCCCTCATGATTAGAAGCATTACACAATCGAGAACAAATCATTTTCTTCTGTTTTTCCCTGGGCTCTATCTAGGGAAGAATAACAGCATTCATAAGGGTAGCTTGCTCTCCTCATGCTTTAATTACAAAAGTAACACAAATACATCTTGTGGAGGTAAAGTGAGGCTTTAGTTATTTAAAAATTATTAGTTACCCATGATTCATGGTTGTTTTATTTCTTTTGCACTTTATAAATGAAACTTTACAAAGACGACACTTTCAAAGATAAGGAATTTTGAAAACAATCTCTAACGGTAGTTTTTTTGATATTATCTAGGGGCTTAGGGGTTTTGTTTGGTTTTTTACACAGTTGTTTATAGGTCTTAGATTATATTCTATTACGCAAATTATAGGTGGACTTTCTGGTAAGGTGTTTCTAATAATCCAGGAGCAATAAGATTAACTCGGGGCTTCTCAACTTCGGGACTATCTGGACTGATAATACTTTGTTGAGGAGCTGTCCTGTGCATTGTAGGATGTTCAGCAGTACCTCTGGTTTCTACTCACTGGATGCCAAGACCACTCCCTCAGTCAGTCATTTCTTTTTTTTAAGATTTTACTTATTTATTTGATAGAGAGACCGCGAGAGAGGGAACACAAGCAGGGGGAGTGGGAGAGGGAGAAGCAGTCTTCCTGCGGAGCAGCCTAATATGGGTCTTGATCCCAGGACCCCGGGATCATGACCTGAGCCTGAGGCTGACGCTTAAAGGCTGAGCCACCCAGGTGCCCTATCAGTCAGTCATTTCAATCAAAGATTTCTGCAGACGTTGCCCAAAGTTCTTCTCATGGAGAACCACGGGATTAATCTAATATTCAATATATATTTAAAAGTAAGAGCAGCGTAGGGGAGCCTGGGTGGCTCAGTCATTAAGCGTCTGCCTTCAGCTCAAGTCATGATCTCAGGATCCTGAGATTGAGTCCCATGTTGGGCTCCCTGCTCAGCGGGGTGTCTGCTTCTCCCTCTCCATCTGCTCGTCATCCACCAACTGGTGCTCACTCTCTCTCTCTCTCTCTCTCTCAAATAATAACATCTTAAAAATATATATATATGAGCACTATAAAAATAAATCCAAAACCAAGCAAAACCTTGTTATCAACAAGAGTCATTGTGGTGTTTTTAATTTTCCATGTGAAAATATGTAGACAAACTGCTACAAAGAAAAACATTTTCTTAATGTGTACAGTTTCTTGATGTCTGTCCTAAATGTCATCTCAGCCTTTGTTTAAGTAGGTACTTGATGCATTATCTTCATATAAGTTGCTAGAAACAAAGAAAGATTTTTTTGGAATCTTGAGTTGTTAACTAGAAACCCAGAGGATGTAGCAAAACCCTTTAGCTAGCAGCCGTCTTCCTAGGGGACATGGCGAATGTGGTAAGTTTATGCCAGTGAAAGTACATAAATCTGAGGAAGAAAAAAATATATGGGGGCTAAAGGAAATTCGTTTCTATCAAGAGCATTTCTACAGTTACATCTGTGTAATTATAGAGCAATGAGCAGGAGTAGTTTGGACTACACATTATCTAGGTACATAACAGATGGAAATAATAGTGAATTGCTTCAGATGATTTTGGAAAAGAAACTGAAGTAATTTGAGATGAAATATTTGATTTATTTGAAATATCCTGAACTCTGAGGTCTTCCAGATATAAAATACTGCTTCTTAAGAATAAGTAGAAGCCCAATCTTTAAATCATTAAAAGTTAAAAAGGTCCTGCAAACTAATGTCAAGTGTCAATAAGGGGAAACTAGACGCAAAGGATAGGACAACTCTGTACTATCTTCTCACTAAAACTGTTCTAAAAATAAAATAAAATAAAGCCTATCTTCTAAAAAAAAAGTTTGTGCAAATAATATGCACTAATGTGGATCAAACACAAGGGCAAATGACAGAGTTAATATTGAAAGTATTTAACAACTGGAATCACACAAGGTACCAAGCCATCAGGATGGCTGATGATACACCCAGCTGTGCAGAATAAAAGAGTTCTTCCCTGGAGACAGACTTTCTTATGTATAGCGACTGAATAGCAGTTCTGGAAAAAAGCAGGCTACAAAGCAGGGGTTTCCACTTGTGCAAAAAATAGGGAGAAGAAAAAAAAATAGGGAGAAGAAGGATGCATATGTGTGTTTATATATATTTGTCTATGCACAGCTTAGAAATATACATGAGAAACTGAGGACAGTAGTTGCCTCTGGTGAGGAACTGGGTAAATTCACCAAATAATGTATTGTTTAAAGCAGGTCAATTTTGAGAGTAAGTGTAAATGTCATTACTAGTTCTTCCAGAACAGTAGGCATAAACTTGTCCTATACTGGTAAGTCAGGATATATGATACCCCTAGAACTGGGGCAATAGGGCTTAGAGTTTCAAGGCTCAGAACTGACTGACTTTTCACTCTATCATACAATGATACATGGCTTCTACACTCTTTAACTTTTGTTTTTATGATTGATTGATTGATTTGAGGGAGAGGCAGACAGACAGTGAGCGCTCTAGAGAGGGGAGGGGCAGAGGGAGAGAGAGAGAGAGAGAGAATCTCAAGCAGACTCCTTGCTGAGCATGGGGCTCCATCCCAAGACCCTAAGATCACGACCTGAGCCAAAACCAAGAGTTGGATGCTTAACAGACTGAGCCACGCAGGCACCTCCCTTTTTAACTTTTTTTAAAGTTAAAAAAAAAAAAAAAAACCCTGGAAAGTGGAATGGCTATTCAATCTACAATGAAATGAGAGAATGTTTAAAAAAAATTAATCATTTTTGCCTTTTTATCCTTATCATTATGGAAGAAATCTAGCTATTATTGTTAAGGTTAAGGGCAAATCTGGGTGTTGAAAATTTTATCTGATAAACTTGTAACAATGAAATTGATGAAACGACTTCTAAAGCTAAGCAGTCAGAACAAGTGGTCAAATAGTTGTAGAGTTCGGTCTATTAACTTGCCAGACATATTAGTGTAAGCTCAGGGGCTATTTTTGTTTCTACAAAGTGTCCTACATAAGAATATATTACTATTTCTTCTTTGTCTTTCAACATTCAATGAAAGTTTTGAAGTGTAAACCAGATTCAAACATAGTAACTCCATTATGTTATCCAGCAGTATGTTTGTTTGAATCACAGTGATTTAAAATTAGAACATCATGTAGCATAGTGTATGAACTTGCCGAATCTCTATGTTGTGCACCAAACACTAATGTAACATTGAGGCCAACTATATTAAGATTAAAAATTCAAAAATAGGGCACCTGGGTGGCTCAGTTGGTTAAGCAACTACCTTCGGCTCATGTCATGATCCTGGAGTCCCAGGATCAAGTCCTGCGTCGGGCTTCCTGCTCAGCAGGGAGTCTGCTTCTCCCTCTGACCCCCTCCCCTCTCATGCTTCCTCT
This sequence comes from Nasua narica, assembly GCA_028533885.1. Lineage (NCBI taxonomy): Eukaryota > Metazoa > Chordata > Mammalia > Carnivora > Procyonidae > Nasua > Nasua narica. The sequence continues at coordinate 111,288,584 of CM052809.1, forward strand.
CTCTCATTCTCTCTCTCTCTCTCTCAAATAAATAAATAAAATCTTAAAAAAAAATTTTCAAAAATAAATAAATAAATAAAATTAGAAGATAATATTAACGATTATTACTTCAGAATTTGGGCACCTGGAGAAAATGATGTTATGTGGATAGTGAATTAGAACAAATGATTTTGGCAGACAATCTTTGGATGTGTAGTACATGTAATTCTTAACCTATGAACTTGACACGCATTAACCCGTTGAATCCTGATTTAAGCACAAAACCCTGTGGGAAAATAGGTACTGTTATTATTCTCATTTTATGGATGAAGAAAACTGAGTCTGAGCAAGGTTAAGAAACTTGCTAGGTCATGCAGCCTGTAGATGGTAAAGTCAAGATTTGAACCCAAGTGGATAATTCTAGAGCGTGGGTTATTAACCACGACACTGCCCTGCCTCCTGGGTCTGGGTGGGCAGCTATGACAATGGTTTTCTGTGTTTCATGGGTACCCCCCCGGCACCCCATTGAGATCCAAGACAAGAAGTAGCTGTAACTAAGTAGGATATTGCTTTGATCGCTGTTTCCTCTCCAGTGCAGTGAGAAAGGGGGGCCAGATGATTCCTAAGGCTTCTCTTACTGTATAAAAATAGGAAGCTGTCTTACATTTTGAGCACTTTTTAGGGTGCCTTACGGACATTGGCTTATCGTCCTAACAGCCCCATGACCCAGCATTATGATCCCTATGATAGAGGTGAGCCAACTAAGGTCCAGGAAATTTGTGCCCTGCGCTAGGTTAAACAGCTAGTAAGATTCACACCCAGGCAGTCTGACTCCCTAGTCTCTGTTATTAACCACTCTGCAATGTAGCCTCTTGTTATAAATCTAGAATAAATTATAGATCTAGAATATAAATTGCAAAATACAGAATAAGTCCAGAAAAAAAGAGTTCTTCCCTGGAGACAGACTTTCTTATGTGGGTTTGCTGGGGGGGGGGGGGGGAGGACAAATTTATATTTTTTAGATTTATTTGTTTATTTACTTGAGAGAAAGAGAGCACGCATGTGTGCATAAGCACACACCAGGGGAGCTGCAGAGGGAAAGGGAAAAGCAGACTCCCCACTGAGCAGGGAGCCCAACCTAGGACTCAGTCCCAGGACCCTGGGATCATGACCTGAACCGAAGGCAGACACTTAACCCACTGAGCCACCCAAGGCACCCCGGAAGCAAATTTTTGTATTAATAATTCTTTATGCATCTTGTGTTGAGGTTCGGAGCCCTCTGTAGCTGTGATCTCCTCGGAGGGTTCAGGGAAGGACTTATTTTCTCCTATTCCATCTCCTAACACCCAAATTCTCCCTATTCTGCCATCTTCCTTCCTATTCCCTTTAGGAATTGTTTGACGATTGGAGGAAATCATGAGGTTAAAAAAAGAAGTGCTCAAGGAAGACTAGGTAGAAAACAAGATGTTCTCAGCAACTTGGAGATAGGGTTGTAAGTTAAAGGAGCAAAATTCAAGCTGGAAGGGGCGCCTGGGTGGCTCAGTTGGTTGAGCAACTGCCTTCGGCTCAGGTCATGGTCCCAGAGTCCTGAGATCGAGTCCCATATCGGGCTCCCGGCTCCGCGGGGAGTCTGCTTCTCCCTCTGACCTTCTCCCCTCTCATGCTCTCTCTCACTGTCTCTATCTCAAATAAATAAATAAAAAATCTTTAAAAAAAAAATTCAAGCTGGAAAATGCTGCTCTCGTCTGGTTTTCTCCTTCTAGTGCCTAAGTCCCTTTCTCCCATCCTGCAAATACACAGGTACTGCAGTTTGGTACAAAGGAAAACTCCAGCTGAGGGCACCATTTCTTTTAAATTGCTCTTCACAGTATTCAGCTCAGGGCCAACTTTTATTTCCCCAAATATGCATTAGAAGTCTGAAGGGGCCGGGCCCTGGTCCAGGTGTTGTGGGGATATAAAATGGAATGAGACCTTTTCTGGACTTCAGAGCCCTAGACACTCCTGCCTGCTCATCCGGTTCCAGTTGAACTCAATATGTATAAATAAGTAGGAAAACTCTCTTACTACTTACTCTCCAAATGAGTGAGTTTTTCTGCCACATCTCCTGTTTAGCAAGCAGATGCACCTTAACTCCGGACGGAACAGGAGAAATCTTGCAAACCACAGCGCTGTTAAACATGGCCATGCTGTAAAAGCATACAACCTGAATTTACAGAAGAGCTTACTTTCATTTTTTCAAGTGTAGTTTCTTGAGGCTCGACTGTAAAATATGGAAGAAGTCCCTTATTAGCCACTTCCATATTTTTTTCAAGTAAAACAAAGCAGATAAATGCCCAGTGAAGAGTAAGTCCAACAGGAGAGCTGGAGAAACAGTGAGGGAAAGAAAGAAAAAGGTAAATTGTTACTTGAACTGAAATAAGCAAGTCGGTGTAAGACAAGCGCAAAAAAAAAAAAAGAAGAAGAAAAAGAGAGAGAGAAAGACAGAAAAGAGAAAAAAAAACAAAAGAGCATATGCGCATATGCACAACAATAGCCCTCCCCCTTCAAGAAACTCTCACAGGCTATTTTGCCATAGAGGAAGATAAGTGTTACAATGTCTCCCTAACCAATCAGCAACGAGGTAGGCCTCAAACCAGGAAGCCCTTTAGAGTGGAGTATTTTAAATTGTGCAATTGAGACTTCTGGCTCTCAGCTAGAGAACTCTGGAACTCAGCTCTCAGTTCTTGTTCCCTGTGCTTGTAGGATACAAAAGCAGATGTGAAGTCCCTCATGGCGAAGTTTAACGCAGGGGGCAACCCCACAGAAGAGGTCTCTGTCAGCAACCACCCCTTCAAAGTCACTGGGCAAAACTCACCTTCAGGAGTACAATCCAGAAAGAATCTCTTCAACAACCAAGGAAGTGCCAGCCCTCCTGCAGGACCTAGCAACGTACCTAAGTTTGGGTCCCCAAAGCCACCCTTGGCCGTGAAACCTCCGTCTGAGGAAAAGCCTGACAAGGATCCCAAGCCCCCATTTCTAAAGCCGACGGGAGTGGGCCAAAGATTTGGACCACAGGCAAACTCGGCCACCAGAGACCCCGACGGGAGAGCGGGATTTCCGAAATCTGTAGGCCCCAAGCCCGTCACCGTGCCCAAGGAAGATGCCAAACCTGTGTTTCCCTGGCCCCCTGGGAACAAGCCTTCGCCTCACAGTGTAAACCAAGACCATGACTTAAAGCCACCGGGCCCCAAGCCGGGGTCTCATCCTCCAGCCCCAGAAGCGGAGCAGAAGCAAGCATTCCCCAAGCTGGCTGGGGCTAAAGGCAAGTTCATGTCGGCCTCACAAGACCAGGACTCCAAGCCCCTCTTTCCCAAGCCCGCCTTTGGCCAGAAGCCGTCCCTGAGTACCGATGACACCCATGAAGACGAGAGCCCCACCAAGAGCTCGTCTCTGCAGAAAGGACCCCCGGCTCCCTTAGGAGCCAAGGCCAAAATTGGCCCTTTAAAGCCAGCAAGAGAAGACCAGGAAACTAAAGAGCATGGAGGTGAGATGTCCAGTTTGCCCTTTTCTAGTGTGGTTCTGAAACCTGTTGCCAACAGAGGAAGCCCGGGCCTCTCCAGAAATACTGAAGAGAAAAAAGAAGATAGGAAGATAGAGGCTGCTAAGAACATCTTCCTGAACAAAATGAATCAGGAAGAGCCGGCCTCTGGGGCTCCTCCTGCCAAGTTCCCTAAGATGCCTTCTAAGTTGACAACGATGGGGCCATGGAGCCAAAGTCAAGACAAGGAAAAGGGAGACAAGAATGCAGCCACCCCCAAGCAGAAGCCCCTGCCTTCCTTGCTTACCTTGGGCCCGCCGCCACCAAAACCCAGCAGACCCCCACACGTTGACCTGACGAGATTCCGAAAAGCCACTTCTGGAAATGGTGAGTTCTTTTCTTGTTCCCCAGCTAACATGTTGTGATCTGCTGCAGAGGGTTGTTGGACCTTCTGGGGGAAGATTTACACCCAGGAACGATTCCATCCCGGGTACTCCTGAGTCTGCGGCGACTTTTCTTTGGTGATCTTTGTTTTCCTTTGGTGTGGGAGGTCTGAGAGGTGAAAAATCCTCAGTTCTGCGAGAAAAATCTATCCATTTGATTGATAAATGGTTTTGCTTTCATTTACATCCTTAGCCGGGTTTCCTTTCTGTTCAGTGAGGCTGGTGTGTTACCCTTACTACCACAGAAAGATGAATAGACCTCTAAGTCGGGGGTTCTCAAACTGGGTCAATTTTGATGCCCTGGGACATTTGGCAGCGTCTGGAGGCAGCTTTGACTATCACGACTGCAGGGTGCTGCTGGCAGGTGGCAGCCACAAGCCAGAGAGGCCACAGACGTCCCACACTGCAGATAGCAGCCCCTTGCAACAAGGCACCCAGCCCAAAATGTCAAGTGACTCGCAATGTCCAGAAAGTCATTATGTGTTTTCTAAGCCCAGTATTCAAACCAGAGATGAGCAGAGCTCACGAAATGCCACTTTCTGTTTTATATTTCAGCTGTTTCCTGTTTCTCAATATAAAGTTTTCTGAGCTTCGCTGATGCCTCAAATAGTACGGAGCTAGCACCATAAGCCAAAGGGACACATTAGTGTCCTTCCGGGAAAATAGTTTCATTTCCTACCAGAGATCTGACAATCCTATGGCACATGCTAAAATTTGATGCTGAATGGCTTGGTAAAGATTTATAACCCTGCACAGTGGTGACAGAAGCTCACGTAAGCCTGAAAGGATTAACACTTTAGGCCAACAATGTGCAGTTATTATTTATTATTGGGGAAGGTGGAGAAAGGATGCTTATATATAGCGGAATAGGGACCACGCCACTATTAGATATATTTATTTTTCTTATAAAACTATGGTTTAGGGGCGCCTGGGTGGCTCAGTGGATGAAAGCCTCTGCCTTCGGCTCAGGTCATAATCTCAGGGTCCTGGGATCGAGCCCTGCATCGGGCTCTCTGCTCAGCAGGGGGCCTGCTTCCCCCTCTCTCTCTGCCTCCCTCTCTGCTTATTTGTGATCTCTCTCTCTGTGTCAAATAAATAAAATCTTTTAAAAAAAAAAGGAAAAAAACTATGGTTTAGGGGATGCCTGTGTGGCTCAGTAGTTAAGCATCTGCCTTGGACTCAGGTCATGATCTCAGGGTCCTGGGATGGAGCCCTGCATCGGGCTCCCTGCTCAGCGGGAAACCGGCTTCTCCTTCTCCCACTCCTCCTGCCTGTGTTCCCTCAATTGCTGTCTCTCTCTCTCTGTCAAGTAAATAAATAAAATCTTTTTTAAAAAAGCAAAAACAAATAAACAAACAAAAACTATGATCTAATTAAAGGTCTAGGTATAATGGTTGTTTTTCTTTTCCAGCTCTGCGAAAGTATCTTGCAATGTATCGTTTGTGATGCATCATCATCCAATAGGTCAATTTTCTTGCTGTTGATCAACAGATTAGTGATGCAACCCCCCCATTAATCTGTCGTGTGTAGAAAGCATATTTGAAGTGATGCCACCATCATCCATCTTCTAGAAAGATTCAGCCATTACACTTGAGTCCTCCTCATCTGTCACCTTCTCTCATGTTAATACTGGTCCATAGCTCAGAAATGTTATTTTTGTGAAAACTTCTAAAAGATCCCTTCCCTTAGTTCTTCTATGCCTGGGATAAAAAATTAACCATCATAGCCTCCATTTTATAGCTCTTAACTTCATACCAGGGAAATGGTGGTTGTGTTAAGCAGAAATCCTTGGGAGTTTCCTTCCATGTGCTCCAACTTTATTTCCACTCAGCTACCAGGTTTGGGTGGCAGTCACTGATTGTCTTGTGTCATGATGTTGAAATGCTAATGAAGTCCTTTGGCTCTATGGTTCCGGCAAGGTCAGGATCATGCTGACTTTCAGTGCAATAGGGTTCCCAGGGACCCAGGCAAAACTGCCTCATAAGCAGAGTGGATCCTTGCCCTCTTTTCCCCTTTTCCCCTATCCTGACCTGCCTCCCCACTGCTCCAGTGCCCCAGGACACAGTTTAGACTCTAAATCTTCTCATAATGTACCCCAGCTCTAACTCTGGTCCCTTGGGATGTAGTATGCTCCCAAAGGAACCCTGTTCCCTCTTCAGCCACCTCTTTCACAAATCAAAACTCAATCCTTCTTAATTTGAACTGACCTCAGGTGAGTGTCAGGATAAAGCAATCTGATTTTTAGTTTTAAATTATGAATAACACCCCTTTAAAGTATTCACATTTTTGTAAGCCTTTATATTTTTTAACTTTTTTTAAAGATGTTATTTATTTATTTATTTGAAAGAAGAGAGAGAAAGGGAAAGAAGGGAAAAAGGCAGAGGGAGAGAAAGAGGGTGACACTCTGCAGAGCACGGAGCAGGGTTCTATCTCAAGACCTTGAGAACCTGACCTGAGCCAAAACCAAAAGTTAGACACTTAACTGACTGAACCACCAGGCACCCCAACATTTTTTTAACTTATTTATTTTTTAACTTATTTTTTAAATATAAATTACATCTGGTTCTATTTTCTGAACACTGAGAATTTCTTAAAAGGCAGGTCTGCTGACTGGTCCCACCTCTGCTACTTTTACAGAATTATACTAAGTAATTTAGCCTTCCACTTAGGAAGATCAGGAATATACCAGATTTAGAAAGTAGATAGTGTTCAAATTAACCAATGCTTCATCTAATAACTCTGCAGGTTTTCAAAACTCTAACACTATTTGCCTTCTACCTGATTCCTTCCTTTCCAGGTTTACATCCAATTCCTTCAACCTCTTCCCCACACCTACCCGCCATCTTTTATCATCTTTGTCTAATATATTGGCCATTACTTATTGAGGACTTGTTGCATACCAGATACACATTACCCTGCCCACGCCTCCCAAGAATCCAAAGGAAATAAGAATTCTCTGAAGAAACTAAAGCTCAGAGAGGTTGGGTAACTTGCCCAAGGCTATACCATGACTAAGCAGGGACAGGACTAGTCCTTAAGTCTCTTGGATTCCAGGGCCCATGTCCCCCTCACAATCTTCCCTCCTAGGCTCCCTCTTGTGAAAAACATAGAATATCATCAGGTACTAAATCAAGCATAAGGGAAACTGAAAGAGTCGTCATCCTTCTGTGTGTGTTCTTTGGTTGAAACACCTGTTTTTTTGTTTGTTCATTTATTTTTTCGCTACAAATACCACTACAAGCTACATGGAGACAGACACCAGGCTGCTTAACATTATTTATTTGGGGCATAGAAATAATATGTTCTTGTTAGTTGCCCAGTTTGTCATCCCGTCAAAGTCAGTATTAATATTCCCTATAGCTTAGCAGTTACTTTAACAAATTAGATAACCCCTGTCAATAGTCTTGCACTCACTTGAATAGAGCTTCTATGAGAAATGAAGGTTACACATGGGGTCTGTATTGTAGATCTAGTCACCTTACTTAAAGGTGAACCATAAACTTGAATATAACATATTGTCTTTCTGAACATGAAGCTAATAACTTTTTTTTCCCTCCAGAACCATTTGGGGCTACAAAAGCCTAAACTTTAAAAAAAAAATTCCAAAATATCAAAATGTTCTCTGAACTAACCTTGTCTCTGGATCCTCTTGGTTCCTGGGCCAGTGGTGAGAGAAATTCATTCTAAGCATCAGTGTGTGCCCAACCAGCAAAGTTTCAGTTGTTAAGATCCCTTGGCTTGACTATTGGTTGCATGTGGAGTTAGTGATAAATCTGCTGGGAAATATTCCATCCAACCCTTTTTCTGGTCTTGTTCTTAATCTTGGAGAGAAACTAAGACTCACCTTTCCATATGTTGCTTTAAGAATGATTGGTTAAGCATCCTGAGCACTGGAAGGGTAAGGCCAGCATGCCAGGAGGCATTAGCAAGGGACTAGTGGCATGACAGACCCCCCCCCCCCATCTGCTCATGCATCACTTCGACTAATCCAGCCAACAGCAATTTGGAATTTAAAAGCCTCTGGGCTATTTTCAGCTGCAAGGAGAGGAGGGGCAAGATTTTCCTTCATACGCCCTATACTGTCTCTTTTCTCTTTCCCTTCACTTTCTTTTTACATGTATTCTCTAAAATTGCCTCATTAGATATTATCTATTATGTTACATCAATGTGTGTTGCTCCTAGCCATTACAAGAGGAAGGGATTCTACGCTCAAACACATTTAAGAAATTGGGGGATGGGTAAGTAGATTCTTTACAGCAGGGTTCCACAAGCATCTGATACACTAGTGTGCAGCTGGAGTCTAAGAAAACAGATCCCAGGACCCGTTTTCTGAATCATCTCCCGGATGGGGCCATTTCAAAACACTGAAGAGCTAGAGGCAAAGCTCTATGGTACACAGACTGGAAAGGAAGTTTCTCAAAAGCGTGGGTTTGCTTCAGGGGGCAATGTTGTTCTGCTCTCCCGCTGTCCAGGTGCCCGGGGCATCTCGTGCTGGCGTCCATCTTACTTTCACCTCCCGCCTGAGCCCACTCTACTTCATTTGCCCTCCTTGGTCCTTAGGAAAACAGTTTTCCATAAGACCTGTAGGTCTTCTCTTCTAGGTTGAAACTTCTGAGGAACCACTGACTATTAATTGAACAGCTTAACTGAGTTTAACCCTAAAACAGAAATGCCTCTGGAAGAGTATCCCCTCTCTTAACCACACAAGTCCTTGGGCAAATCTTAAGAGCTTCCTCTTCTTCATCTTTCTCCCCATGTTCTCAACTTATGCTCTTGTAAGATAAACCAGCTCCTCAATCTAAACCCTGTTCTCTACAGCAACCTGTTCCCCACTATATTATCGCAACAGCATCCTTTGGGATTTTTTACAATCTAATGTTTTTATCATTTTTAGAAGTAATCTACATGGTCTTTATTTTTACATTCTGGCATTTACTTTTACTTTGGAGAAGTCTAAGACCACCCTGAATTCCCCCCTTTGAAAATGATTATCTTTTCTGTCTGCATGCCCAAAGGAATCTCTGTCTTTAGGGTTTAAAAACCTAGCCAAGATATATCAGTGTCAATCATTCCAACATCAGTATTATTTTTTTTAAGATTTTATTTATTTATGTGACAGAGAGAGAGAGCAAAAGCAGGGGGAGCTGCAGACAGAGGGAGAGGGAGAAACAGGCTCCCCACTGAGCAGGGAGCTGATGCGGGGCTCGATCCCAGGACCCTGGGATCATGACTTGAGCCGAAAGCAGACATTTGACTGAGCCACTCAGGCGCCCCTCATCAGTATTTTCTGAGAGATGATGTGCCTCTTTGCTTTCGGGGATTTTCTCTTCCATTTCCAGAGGGGTCGCACCAATTCTTTTGATCTGGCTGGCGAATGACAGACACATCTACATGGTCTAATTCAGTATGATAAGTTCACAGCTCTGAGTATTGCTTTTCATCCACTCTTCTGTGGAGTGAAAGATAGCTGCGGTGGTCTTGAGGGCTGGGTGCTCTTCCATTTTCTGAGGTCTCTTTTGGGGCCTGTACCAGGGCAAGGCCAACCATGGCCACTCATCCCCCTTCTGCCCTTGGTGTGATCCGGTCGTGGTATTCGGGGATTTCATGCTATAGGTTTCTCCTTGACCCTCCCCAGGGTGCCCACTCACCCTGAGGCTACTTCTCCAACCTGAGGTGTATTAAGAAGAATTCACAGGTTTTTATAAATTCATTGTCTTCCCCCAGTTTTGCTTCTGGTTCTGGGAAATGAGTGGAAAGCTTTATTTGCTTCCCATGGCACCCAAGCCTTCTGTTTCTTTCCCTAGCCACCACTTGGTGAAATTTTTCCAACTACATTATGGTTCCTTTTTTGCATGTGGGTACCACTAGCGAGTTTGGGATAATATTTATCTTGCCCAATTTTGTTTTTACTATTTTATTTGGAAATTGGAGGAGGGTTGTCCTGGAGGTCTTCTCCTTCCTTACTTAATAGCAACTGAATATTTCAGTTATAATCTAAGTGTCAGCAACATTTTCAAAGGGACCATCACTTCACAGGGCAGAAAGTTGACCCACATGGAGTGTCCACTTCTTATGTCGTATCCTCTGGACTATGTTTGGTCAAAGATGCTTAGATGACCACTCCAGGAATCTGTTCTAAGAAGTCTTCAGGTCACAGTCAAGGTGTAACAAGGGAGAGATCCAGCTACCTGATGGGTGTTTTACCTTTGGAGTGTGGCTAGTGAGAACCTGAGGATTCCCTGAGAGTCCTCATATCCTAAACCTTTAACAGTCAATTAGTTTATACCTAGACCAACAAAGAATAGACTACTAGATAGGAAAATGAGCCAGGAGGAGAGGACCCCGTGGGGCTGACCTGTGAGGAAATCAGTTTCCTCTCTCCAGGGTCTAAGTCATTTGGCCATTAAAAAATCCCCTCAGCATATTTAAGTTCCTGGTTCCTTGCTCAGGGCTTCATTTGGCTTTAAACTTCCTTCTTAACTGCTCAGGCACCAGCCAGTCTTTTAATACTAAGTTTAGCACAACAACAGTCCATCCTTATTATCTAATTTGCAGGGAAAAAATTTCTTCACGGTGAGAGTCACCATGTCTGTAAGAGGGACTTTTGCTTCTCTGAGGGAAGAGAAATTTCTGTAAAGCCTAGTTTGGAACAACATGCCAGATTTACCCTATTATAATAACTTTCTGGGATCAAGCAGCAAAAGTTGGTATATTTTTAAGCTGCTTAAAAAGAAAATATGGAAATATTGCTCAATGCGGTGACATTGTCAACATAGCAGCATTTGTGTTAGATCAAAGAAGACATGGCAACTTGTAACATAAATAAAAATTTTGTCTTGTAATGACCGACTTACCCTTAAATAGAGTATAAAATGCATATGAAATGATTTATTAGATATCAAACTTGATCAAAATTATTTAATTCTTAAAATAGTCATGCAACCCAGAAAGGGAAAAGCATTAAAATTAAATTGCAATTTACTTGAGAAAGGAAAATTGAAAAGAAAGTCAAATCTAAAAATCAAACACAAATGCATATAGACTCTTCCTGATTTACTTTCAATTGTGTTTTCATACATTGAAATTTTTAAAAAACTAGATAGGAAGATGAGGTAAATGTTATGATTTAGTCTGCTCACTGGGCAAGCAATACCTTGCTTCATATAATCTGCTAAAATCATTTCCAAGCCAGGCCAAATAAAACTCTTCTTTAAAGGATTGGATTTCCACAATATGCATTTGCTGCTAAAGTCTCCTTCTTTGTTTGCCTTGATGAAAATTATTTCTGAACATTATGGGTTCATATGCTAATACTACCTCTTTGTGCATATGTTTTTTATTTTTAAAACAAAATGAAATTAACTTATGTAACACAAAAATTAACTCCAATTATTGGAGGACTGAACTATGCCTCAGGAGCCCAATCCAGCTACTTGTTTTTACAAATATATCTGGACGTGTCCTCTCCTTTTAGAGGAAGCATAATCATAATAGTTCCGGCAAGGGTCTAAAGCCCAGAGAACCATCTAGAGCACTAGATCATTTGTTTTTCCAACATATGAGATACAAGGAAGAGAGAAAAAAGTCTAAAAGTTGGAGACTTGAACTGCCATATTAATCATGTTTAAATTAACCAATTTAAACTCTTCCATTTAAATTGCCACTAAAAAAAAAATTATATTTTATTCTGTCTGGCATAGCGAAGGTAGAAAAAACATAGAACAGCCAACAGCGATAGATAGATACTATCAGGAAAAAGTAACTGAAGGTGAGACATCTGGCTACAGAGAAAAAAAAAAAAAACCTGAACAGAAAACTATATGAAGTTTTTCTTCCCCCCAAGTCAGAAGTGGTGTTGAGGAAACAGAGGTCTGCATCTGTGAGGGCAGTCGGCGTCCCTCTGCAGCTGCGGGCTGCCCACCACAACGGCTGCTTCAGCCCGTGGCACACTCCCAGCAACCCAGCATCTGTCTTTCCAGCCATGGCGGTAGGTCTGGGGAGGCACAGGCAAGGGGGCTTGCCACAGAACCCCACTTTTTTCTTGCATCTCTTCTAATTCTCAGAACCCTAACGTAGCTCATCTGATTTTCAAGAGCAACCTGCATAGTGGTATCATTACCACTAGGCGACCGAGAACCCGTCCAGAATCATTGCAAGGCGGATAAATACCTCAGGTAACCAAAGTGTGTTGAGTATTGTTCCCTTTGTTCTGGAAAAAAAAAATTATTTTGCTCCACTCGTTTAAGTGGAGAAAGAATCCTAGATTGATACTGCAAGAGCCTCTCAGGGTGGTTTGTTTTTAAATCCTACGGTATTTTCTAATTTTCTTTCCAAATTGTTACCTTAAAGAAATCAATCTACCCATATACTCTCAGTTACTGAGGATGTAGAGTGCAGCTTCTCCAGGATGTCCTTCTTCTCCCCTCCAGAACTTTAGCCATACACGCACACACACACACAAACCCACTTGACTTGACTTTCCCCTCAGCCATTTCTTCAAAAGCAGTTTCATGTGGAAGGAGGATAAATCATATTTATAAAATAATTTCCGTCATCATATTACTCTAAATTAAAGATTTTTCTGGACCCAATAGAATAGTTTTGTAGGCAGGAAACCTCACTATGTTGTAGAAAGAGGCTGTCTTTGATTTCTCTGAAGCCTTGAGTCCTTAGTCCTCCTGGGGAGAAATGAGTTGTGCTCTGGCTGAGTGGCATGCAAGCAGATGCGGTTTCTAGATCTGCTAGATCTCTATCTGCCTCTTGGGAACTTGTGCTTTCTTCACTAACTGAGTGATTATCTAATGGACCTACTGGTTGGGGAGAGGTGAGGTTGTATCTTAGTTCACGCTGCTATTATGAAGGTATTGGTGGCTTAGGGACAACAGAAATTTATCCCACAGTTCTGGAGGTTGGGAAGTCCAAGATCGAGGTTTTGGCAGATTGGACACCTGGTGAGAACCCACTTCCTGGTTGTCTTCTCACGGCATCCTCCCATGACAGAGCCATGAAGGAGCTCTCTGGGGTCTCCTTTATAAGGGCACTAATCCCATTCATGAGGGCTTACCCTCATGATCCCAACACATTACAACACATTACATTTCAACATTTGAATTTGGGGGACAAAGTCTATGGCAGGTGCCACTCTACCCAGCAAATGACACTCCACCACTCCCCCAACCTCTGCCTCCCTCCTCTTTTCTTGCTTTCTTCTTCATTCTTGTCTTCTAAGCTGTAAGTATTTTTTTTAAGATTTTATTTATTTATTTGAGAGAGAGAGAGAGACTCCCCACTGGGTAGGGAGCTTGATCCCAGGACCCTGAGATCACAACCTGAGCCAAAGGCAGACACTCAAACAACCGAGCCACCCAGGCACCCATAAGCTATGATTATTTTTTTATCCTATTCTTTTCCATTTCTTCCATACTGTCGCCACAAATCCCCTTTCTTGAGTCAATGAAACCTGTTAGTAAAACCTACAGAAAATGCTGAGCTTTATGGAGGCATGAGGACCAAAGAGGTTGCGGAATTCTCAACTACTAAGAAACAGTGGCTAATTATACGTGCCAACACAATTTTGAAAGGGAAAACCTAAGGCAGAAAATAGAAAAGCTGCTGGTGTGCTCCTTAAAAATCTCATAGAGTTGATGCCAAATGCCTGTCCATGTTTCATGGAAAAATCAAATGGTCCCCAAAGAAGATCAATGAATGGCCATGGGGCTTGAATTCTCAAGGTCACTCAGGCTTCCAGCTCCCACCTCCTCAAACTCACATCAGTTTAGGAATTGCCTCCCTGGCCCTGTGCTGTACTGCACTCACCCAAACATGACTTGGAGACTTTCCTTAGTTTTTGCAGCACACCCCTCATTGAAGGCATTTGTGTGTATGACAGACATCGGTGAAGGTTTCAGACCCAGAAGTTTCTTTGCACTGCATGGAGGCTAGAAATTTAAAACAGAATATTGGTAACCACTGTTCTTCAAAACCAGAATGTTTTACAGCTCAGGTTCCCCTCCCATCCCCTATCGTTCACCTTCTTTCTTCTCCGATTTCTCTGACCTCTCCTTCTTAATGTCTCTGACCCCTCCTTCTTAATGGCAGAGAAGAATGAGAACACTCTCTGTTATCTTATTCAGAGTAGTTCAGTTGCCTGTAATCCAAACCCTCACACTGAGCTATTATCTTCCTTTGCATATAAGCAGAAGTTCTTTATTCGAGGGTCACCTTGCCATTTCTTTTGAGGGTGGAAGATGTTCCCGGGAGGGATGGCCAGTAGGGGAGGAAATGGTTTTATTTTATATTACTATGAATGGCCATTATATTGCCAGAAACAAGCTGCTGATGAATAGAATACGCCCAGGCCAGTTTGGACAACCCCAGTAGAAGCACAGCAACTGAATTGTTCCACATTGGTGTGATAGCCTGGTCGTTTGATGCTCCTGTTTTCAGTGACTCGTAACCAGAGATCCCTAAAAAACATGAGTGCTAGAAAGTGCCTTTCTTCTACCAGACCTGAGACTTGAAAGTTTTCAGATTCTTCCCTGAACTAAAATACTAGGACACTCATGCAAACCAATGTTCCTTGCGTGTTTCCCCGACCATTCTGACACTATGACACCAGATGGCTCTCGAAGGAGAAAGATGGCCAAAAGGGATAGACATTCTGATCAACAATGTATGTGTCATAGACTCAGAAGGAGCAGGGAACATCAAAATTGGACCTCACTCTTTCCAAGATTCTCAAACTTTAAGTTGTGTAAGAAAACCCCCAAAGTTTCTGGTTCAAGACGCCACAGGGGACCCAGGGACTGGGATAGTTATCCCCGTCACTAAATGGCTCTAACGCAGGTTGTCCTTGGACAACGCTAAGAAACACTGAGGGCCAGAGGGCTATTACAGTGGGGGAGGGAGGAAGGAGGATGGTGGGGAGAGGAAGGGTTTTTAAGCCATTGGTGTTTTTCTGAAAACAAAAGCAATGCGATCACATTGAGACAGGACCCTGAAAGTTGTTGCTTATATCCAAACAAGGAAATGAGTGAGTGATCTGCTTAAGCAAACGGGTAGTATCCTATACCTGATCATAAAAATTTGCTTAGTTAGGACAAGGACAAAGGTGCTATTCAAAGATCTAACATCTGGATGGCTGGCACCAGAATCCTGGAGGTTTTTTACTATGTCGGGCATTCACCTGCTAGTTACTGGCCAGGGGTCACTGAGGTGAACCCTTAGAGGGCTTTAAATTGTACACATCAGCTGCTGGTGACTGGCGCCTCACCAGCTGGCCTGGGCTGTCAGCCTGGAAGAGGGTCGTGCTCCCCGCAGGGAACACCTGTAAGCAGGGACTCAGTCACTCTCTTTCCTTCCTTCCCTTTTTCTGTTCTCCGTTCCCTTTTATTTTCATCTCTCTTCTTCCCTTCTGCCAGGCAGCGGCCTTCAGGTCAGCTCAGCACAATGTTCTTACATGGCACGTATGATTACTATTCATCAAATTAAAAACCTATATTGAGCACTACTGGTAGGACGTAAGGCAAAGAAAAAAAAAAACACAAAAACGCAAGTGCTGCCTAAGACAAACGGACTTGGGAAGGCTGAATAACTAGGCGTCACAGTAAGAACTGCTGTTTTGTTGATGGAGGGAGGCCAGAAGGGAGCTCATAGTCCTGCCCGCTGTGACTGCTCTTGGTCCCGTGGGAGGTCTCCTTGCTGGGTGGGGCCCTCACGCTCCCCTCCACCTAATCTGACCCGGAGGGCTAAGGGATGTGCAGAATCAGAATTCGGGGAGATTCTCTGCTCTCCATCTGGTCACTGCTCAGTGTGACTCTACCGGCCTAGTTTCCCCACTGTGGAGATAGCGTCGCTTGCTAACAACGTTCATCTTTCCCTTCAACCGTGTTTTGTGTTGTACATATCTGATCTTTAAAATTGGCCTATGTTAATATCGCACTTAAAAGAACTTAAGCCAATGAAAAAGAAAGCTAGGCAGTTGTCCTCAACTAAAGGGCACCGGTCTTCTGTAACGCTCTTTGGTTGCTCTTCAAAGGAACACGAGTCTGAAGAAAAGTGCTCTCAGGTTTTGATGCCTCAGACAAACTCCTGCATCTGTGAGTCTAACGATAAAAGGAGAGGGTGACTGTGGCATAGATTAAAAAAAAAAAAAGAAAGGTTTTTTTCGAGCTTGTCACTATTTTTGTAAGCTGGAAGCTTGTTTTTAATCTTGCTGCAAAGTTGATTGGAGAGCCTGCAGGAAGCACCATGAGCTCTTAGTGATCTATGAGAAGCGAGATGTATCATAAAGACAGGAGCACCTTTGGTTTTGAAAAGCACAGTTTATGGGATTGTTTTTCATCAGGGAGTGTTCAAAGCTGAGGCTTTGTTGCTACAGAGCCTTGGGGTCCTGCACAAGCTCCCACAGTTACTGTGCAACCCCAAGGAAGGCTCTTAGACTCCCTCTACCTCAGGTTTCTCATCTGTTAATACAGATAAGTCTCTGTTGTTGGGTTATTGGGAGGATTAAACAGAAATGTATGACCTGCTAAAATGTATACGTTCTTGGTATATCATAAAGACTTAAGTCATTGGCCCCAATTTAATTACATTCATCAAAGGGGGAAAGGAGAAATGCTCAAATAAAGACCCCATTGTTAAATAGGTGAGCGAGGTGCCTGGGTGGCTCAGTCGGTTAAGCATCCGACTCTTGGTTTCGGCTCAGGTCATGATCTCAGGGTTGTGAGATCAGGCCTCATGTGGGGCTCCATACTTAGCACCGAGTCTGCTTGGGATTCTCTCTCTTCCTCTCCCTCTGCCCCTCCCACCACTTACTCTCTGTCTCTCTCTCAAATAAATAAATAAAATCTTTAAAAAAGAAAAAAAAAAAAAGAAAAACAGGTTATTAACAGATGGTGGCCAGCATCTGGATCAGTCAATACCAGAACCTCGGCCAGTTGTTGCAGATGCTAAATCACATATTAATTTATTTAAACACCATAAAAGATTTTCATTATCACTGTTTCAACTTGATCCTTTGAGGTGCAATATCCCCTTGCATCTCTCTTGCTACATCACTCTTTCAGTATGAATTCTACTATTTGGTGACTCAAGTCCTCCTCTCTTGGCACCTGCTTTTCCTGAATGTGGAGAGTCTTCATTTGTGCACATGCGGTAGTAGAGATTCAGTTAGATGGTTTGCTGTTTCTGCTTGTGCAGCAGGGTTGAGTGACGAGCCCAAGTTCAGTGGAGTGAGGGAGCGGCCGAGCAAGCGCTTTCTCGATTTCTCAGCTAGTTGTTGCTGAGGATGGCTCCTCCCTCCCAGACTTTGCAGCGGCTGGAGCTCCGTTCAGCTTCATCATTATTCTCTCAGTTCCTGGTGTGCGTAAGGCCAGCCACCTGGCTATCCGTGCTTTGTTCCCCCAAGTGCGCCTGCTGGGTCCCTTCACCATTCTCCTTCTTTGTGTATAGAGCAATCTGGGTGAGCTCTCAGTCTTTATGGCCCTTTCTCTCGTCTTCTCATTGGGCTTCTCTTTCCACTTCAAGCTGATCTCTCTTTAAAGGTTTTAGCGGGGTGTCTGGGTGGCTCAGTCGGTTGAACACCCGATTCCTGATTTCGGCTCAGGTCATGATCTCGAAGTCTTGGGATTGAGCCTCATGTTGGGCTTGGTGCTCAGCCAGGAATATGCTTGAGATTCTCTCTCTCTCTCAAATAAATAAATATTATTTTTTTAAAATAGAATAAATCTATCTTTTAGGGGTTCTTCATGGCTTCTGGTCCACTGGGGGTTTACTTTCTTGTTTTCCAGTATGTTTATGGTTGCTTGTTCATTTGTTATCATCACTTTTCTTTTTTCAGCATTTCTAGAAATTGGGGTGAGCAGAGCTTACCACAGCATGTAGTCAGCCTGCCATCTTGACTGGGAACTTTTAATCATGTATCTAAGGGAGAAAACATTAATATGTTTAACCATTGTAAAGCATCAATATCAGAAAAATATCTAATGGGCCATCTTAAAGGAATCATCTAAGGTTTGGGTTTACACATTGTCAAAAACCTAAAAAATTCAACCATTCATAAGTATCGATAATGTGTATATGCCAGTATAGAGTTTACGCTTAGTAATAATAAATAAGACAAATGTCCTAAAGAAGCTAATTGTAGAGGTTTTTTACTTTTTGAACTATGTTACAAGAGAGACAATGTTTCTATATAATGAATACTTTTCCCTATCTCTAAGGGTTTAAAAGACCTAAAGAAAGAGCTTTGAGAAATGTGTTGAGTGCTTTAAATGACATATAATTTATTATTTGGAATTTTAAAAGTTATATACTCTTCAACCTGAAATCTTATTGTATAAATGCTAACAGAATATAAGCTGGAATCAAAGTCGACTAAAACTGGGTCAATATTGTGTTTAAGATGCTTTCCATTTAGTGAAAAAATAAATAAATATAAATTGATGTAGAAAGATGTCCATGGGATAAGGATTAATTAATTTTTGATAAATGAGGTAGAGGTGATTTCTATAAATTTTTAAAAATTTTAAAGGATTTATTTATTTATTTATTTATTTGACAGAGAAAGAGAGAGACAGTGAGAGAGGGAACATAAGCAGGGGGAGTGGGAGAGGGAGAGGCAGGCTTCTTGATCCCAGGACCCCGGGATCATGACCTGTGCCAAAACCATAGGCTTAACGACTAAGCCACCCAGGGGCCCCTCTATAAATTTTTATAACTACGTCAGAACAGATTGTACATTATCTCTCCCTTTTCAGAGAACATACTGGTTTAAAACATATACCCAGCAAGTATCTCTCTATAACACCATTAAAATACATTTAGGGGCAAAGAGTGAAACATCAAGAAATACATACATTTCCCGAAGATTTTTTTTGTTCCACCAGCAAATTGATGAAAGTTACTTCAACATCTTGATTCAACAGAGAATATTAAAGGAAGAGCCAAATTTTCAATAATGGTAGCACATTTAATAACATATTCTACAAATACGAAATTAGTCTTTCTTTCAAATGGACTAATCACCCAATGGGAAAATTCTTTGGGAATTTTCTTGAAAAAGCAAGAAAATCAACCTTTCTATAGTCTGTGAATGAACAGAAAAAAAACAAATCTGTATCAATTATACATATTACCCAATAGTTTAGAATTTTCTCATTCAAATTCATCAAAATAACCCATTTAAGTTTTGTTTTCAATTTTTCACATTTTAAGAACTTAAAATGATTTAAACAGTCAGCAACATTGATTTTATTAAGAAAGGTGTACCTCTTAGTAGAAGAAAATTCACCAAACATTCTTTTGGCTAAAATAACTGAACGGTTCGTTATTTTAACGGTTTGTTATTCTATTCAAGTACAGCCTCACAAAAAGTTTCAGACATCATTAATCAATTCATTGAATTATAATTCATCTCAAAGTTTTGGCAATTGTCTGCTTCAGATAAGTTTCGTGAAAAATATAATCACATTTTCTGATACGGTCACAAAATCAGCCTAGAAAATTAATTTTTAATACATTATTATATTCTTTTTAATAATTAAAAACTGGCTTTTCTTTTAAGTTGCTAAATGGAACTGAGTTTGCCATTAGATGAAGTAAATTTTCATCACCTCAAAACATCTCACTTGACACCTATTATAAAATTTTCTTTTTCCCTATCATTTCTCAAGGCACTGTTTCTCCCACTGCGGCCTGTGGACTATCTACACCAGAATAGGTGCAGGCCCTTTTAAAAACTTAAGGATGCTCTTGCCCCCTCCCCCCACCCCAGTTCCATCACCACCACCATAGCCCCCTTGCCAAATCATAACTGTTGGCTTTGGGGCCTATGTAGCTCCATTTTTCATAACTTGCCCCCGAGATTCTTACGCACCATGACAATAGAAAAAATTTAACTCAAATTGGCCCTTCTTTAAATGGCCAATACTGTTTAATATTTTGTAAAGTCAGGAAGAGATCGTTTTGAGCAGTGTTCGTAACTCATTAGCCTTAAGGAAGCCCTCCATGGGATAGGAATGGGAGGATGGAGATAGCAAGGAAAAACACATCCTATAAACCAGTCGGTTGGTCTGAACCATTCCAGGCCTTCTTGTCATAGACACCAGGCTGCCCTGACATGCTGCTCAAGCTGGCATCTGGGGTGGACCTGTGTCGAATCACAGAAGCCTCCTGGACAGCACTCACTCTCCCATCACACTAGGAATCGCAGCCAGTCCTCCAGTGAGAGCCAGGATCTTAGGACAGGTCCTCACAAATAAAATGCGTATCTTAAATTCATGGTCAGCTGTGACGAACAATCCCTTGGATACAACTATTTTCCTTCCTGGACCAGAGTTTGAAAATAACTGCAAAGGGAAACATACCCAAAGGAGCCATAGGGACCTTTGAAGACAAATGTTGTCAGCTTAGGTAGGCTTAGAGCTAGGACTGCCTACAACATGTCTCCTTTTTCCTAAGAAGACAATTCTACCTGAACATTTGGGGACAATGAAATTTTCCTGAAACATCTTGAAAAATTAATAATAACAACAAATAAAAAAGAGGAAAAAATACCACAAAAGTGAGTGTGACCAGAGTGCCAACTTTAGTACAGGAAATAGCGGCATGAAGAAAGTCTTCTCTTAATCCACTCCTCTACCTCTGGCCAGATACTGTATTTTACCAAATATTTGACATCACCTACATACCAAGGACCCTGACCTTCAAAGAGCTTAAGTTAGGCTTCACTTCACTCTTCACTGTGATTTGGATCTGTGATGACCTAGTTAGCAAGAGATATGATAGTGCTAAAATATGCTGTTTTCCCACATTGTACCTGCATCAGCCACGCTAACCCAGTTAAAATGATGTCCATGATCTGAGTCTCTTGGGAAGTCTGGTTAACTAAAACTTTTGTTAAACAATGGTAGATCTTAGGCCTAAATAAACACATCTGTTTTTCTTTCTTAGAGGCACCTGCCTGTGCCTCTGGAAACTTCCTCAAATTTTAGTGAAACCAAACAACAGTGGTATATAATGTTTGGTCACACCACACACAAATACACACACACATGCATGTTAATGGCATCTGTACAAGCCACCTGCTTTCATTTCGCACCCACATGGTTTAACGAACAATGCTAAGGTAAGTGAGTTTGCATCGGAGATAATGGGATAAAAGCAGTAAAAGATGATGGGACAAGGGAGGGAGGCAGGGGACATACGTGGTAGGCCACAATCAGGTCTGGGGGATTCTGCTTTAAAGGTGAGGGTGATCTGGTCAGACTTGGTATTTGGGTATTTGGGAAGGATTGTTCTAGAAAAAATGTAAAGAGGTAGGAGACCATTGCAGTGATCCCGGCAGGAGCTTGGACTAGAAAAGTGGCAGTAGAGATGGGACGAGAGGCTAGATCTGAGACACACTCAGATGAGAAAATGATGGACTAGCTCTGTGGGAGGACCATGATTTTCATTTTTAACAGATCTAGTCAGAAGAGTCTCTGAGATGCCAAATAGGCAGGTAGTCACAAGGGTCTGGAAATCCTTGAGAGCTTCAGTTCTCTCTCTACATTGTTGACACATCAGTCTGCTTCTTGGGACCCAGTGCTTTTCCCAGTTTGTACATTTCTGCCTGATAGACTATTATCTAGATCTGCACTGTCCAATACATTAGCCACTAGCCACAGGGGGCTGCTGAAATTGAAATTAATTTAAAAAAATGTAAAATTCAGCTCCTCAGTTACACCAGCTACATTTTATATGGTCAATAGTCAGCTGTGTCTAGTGATTATAGTACATGATAGCACAGATAATAAACATGTCCATCATTCCAGAACATTCTATGGAACAATGCTGAACTAATGACCTGCTGGTACTTCACCTACATCTCCAAAACAGAATCAACATTTCCTGCAATATCATACCAATTCCATTCTATACAGTGTTGGTGTTTTCTGCATTTGAACCCTTGTGTATGGTGAGTTCCATGAAAGCAAGGACTCTGCCCTACTTGTTCTCCAGCCCCCTCACACCCGGCAGAAAGCCTTTGTTCAATGTGCTTAGCAAGCACTGGTTGAGTACCTGAGTGAGGGACTGAGTAAGCCAATATCTAAAGTTCTGTTTCAAAAACACATAGAAAAATAACCACTTACGTAATCTCTTAGATTTTATGCTGATGATATGGCTACTAAACATTGAAAATGTGAGTAAGATAACCTGGCTTATGAGACGGTGTCAGCGCGGGAGTTTATCACACGTTCATTACAGCTCAATCAGAGCAGAGGCAGGGAAGGTAGATGGTAGAAGGCGTTTTCTCCCGCTGCCTTCTGCGCCGGCCGCCCTCAGTAGTGGCCGGGCCAGCCTTTAGTGGGTAACACCCGCC
>CM052809.1:111311386-111457642 GCA_028533885.1 Nasua narica
GCTGCAGAAAAAGCATTTGACAAAATTCAGCATCCGTTCCTGATTAAAACACTTCAAAGTATAGGGATAGAAGGAACATTTCTCAACATCATAAAGTCTATCTATGAAAAGCCCACAGCAAATATCATTCTCAATGGGGAAAACTACTTTTTTTAAGAAGAGGTAGAATGCGGCATAACATCACACCTCTAGTAGGAGCTTCTCTATGGCTTTTATATATTTTTTCCTCTTCTGGGTCTTCTATGTCTCTCTCTTATCTAGGTCCTGATTTATCATCTGATGCTTTTGTGCTATATTTGGACTCAGAGTCCCTCCTTTCTTTTACCTAGGTGATCCTCCAAAAATAGCAATGATGGTAATAGTCATTGTCATGGAGGAGGCAAGCAGTAATTGAACTGAGTACCTCCAGTGGACACCCATCTGTCTACATAAGTGTGCTTCTTGTAGTTACACTGGTTTGCAGTCACTTTCGCCTCTCCAGTGCTTCTTCCTTCCAAGTCTCGCCATCATGCCTGTTCTGTCTAGACACTGCAGGGAAGATTTTCCTTCTTTCCTGGCAGTTCTGATCCTCTTTCCTGAACTCATATGACTCTCTCCGTGGTCTGATGGTCTAATTTACCCCTTTCCAAACTGCATAGCTTTAGTGGGAAAAAACTGCCTTCTTGGATGAAGCTATGATCAGGCAGTCTCCCTTAATAAAACTTTTCTTTGTGGCACTTCCTATTTCTTCACTTAAAAAAAGGTGACTGTCACAAATTAATATAGCTTGTAAATATGTTTTGTTTAGTAGGCAGGGTTTTTTTTATTTTTGTTTCTTTTCTTTATTTATTTTTTTTTTAAGATTTTATTTGTTTGGGGGGGTCAAGGGGCTAAGAGGGAGGGGCCGAGGGGGAGGAAGAGAATCCCAAGCAGACTCCACCTGGAGCCTGGAGCCTGAGGGTGCTCAATCCCAGGACCCTAAGATCACAACCCAAGGGGAAACCAAGAGTTAGATGCTTAACCAACTGAGCCACTCAGGCGCCCGTGTTTTATTTATTTGCTTTGTTTTGCTTACCTAGTTGCCAACATTCAAATGTTGGAAGATTTCACAGAAAAATCTGGATTTGTTCTTCACGTATTTATAACAAGCTAGAACCCCATAGTGGCTACCCCATTGAGATAGGACACGAGTCTCTTGTTGACCACAGTGACATTTCCAGCTCAGTGTCCAAAAGTATGTTCCTGCCTGGCTTCCAATGACAGTTGAGTTTGAATCGCCTGCTTTAATTATTCCTCCATTTGCTCATGTTCTGAAGCTGCAATATTGTCTCTGCAGCATCAATGCGTGTTCCTTCCCTGCTCATAGATGTCATATTTCTGGGTTATATCGATTTTATTTTAAAATCATAGTGAAGAATAGTCACTATTCCTTCAACATATAAATCAATTCATATGTGAATTTTTCTAAAACTGGAGTTTTAATACTTTCTTTGCTTCCATATATTAGTATACTTTTAAAACAACTTTTAGTATTTAAAAAAAAGAAATACAGTTATTGTCTTCTGCCCCAATATGCCCTATCTTAGGGCAAGAGGCACTTGGTAAATTATGAGCATCTGACCAAAAAAATGTTTCTTGTGTACTGACTTTTTTCTTTTAAAATTATGTCTTACATTCTTTACAAAAAGGAGAGATTTGAAAGTTAGCAATCTTCTCTCAAATTACTGCCTAATAATTTGAATTTCATGTGATTTTATGAATTGAAAATAAAGTCATTTATAAGAACAATTTATATTTGTTACATTTGACATTTAATATATAATTACACATAATTATATGAATGATTATATAGACAACAAATGAGTAGTCAACCAAGTGATTGGGGGAGTGACTTTTTAAGAATAAAAAAAATATTCAGACACTCTGAATGTTAAAGTTAGGTCTGACAGAGAAGTTTAAGATAGTGAAGCCTTTCTTTGCTTATTTTCTCTAATTGATCATATTGTTTTGATCTCTACCTCTTCATCCTAATTTCTACTTTAATTATCTTTGTAAACACTGATGTTTCAGTATTACTTTTCTTTCCATTTTGATGGACTGTTCTAAGCTGGCCAACATTTTCTTGACAGATTGCTTTCAAAGTAAAGTGTTTCTTACTAATACAGTTACATTGCTTTGTTTTCAACTACATTGGTTTTCAAAATTTCCCATCCACTATGGGTTTACAAATCCTTTGAAGATAAGAACAGGTGACTTTGAATTAGGGCAAGGAAAAATTCCGTAAAACTAGGTGTTCTAAGACTGTGACCCAGAAGTTTCAAGTCCTACCTTTGAAAGCTGCTGGGGATCTTCTAAAAATTTTTAAGATAATTTGATGTAAATGGCAATATCTACTTATATGCCTGTATTGTAAATGATATTTTATATATCAGGGCAAACACCAATCATAAAAGAGATAATGTTCATTTTTTTTTCAAAGGATTAGCTAAACAATGCTAGATATACCTCTAATATTCTATATATAGGAGACACACACACACATACACATAAACACACACAAATAGAATGTCATATAAGCATATGAAAAGATTTTTAGCCTCACTTATAAATATAGAAATGCAAGTTAAAATGTCATATCATTTTTTTACCCACCAGAACCACTAAAGACTAAAAAAGTATGATAATGCACAATGTTAGTGAGGTTATCGTAAAACAGTCTCTTGAGCTAGAAGACAAATGAATTGATAATACTTATTAAATAACATTATTTACCAAATTGTTTTAATGTTTCATCTTTATTTTATTTTATTTTATTTTATTTTATTTTATTTTATTTTATTTATTTGACAGAGAGAGATACAGCAAGAGAGGGAACACAAGCAGGGGAATGAGAGAGGGAGAAGCAGGCTTCCCACCAAGAAGGGAGCCCGATGCAGGGCTCAATCCCAGGATCCTGGGATCATGACCTGAGCTGAAGGCAGACGCTTAGTGGCTGAGCCACCCAGGCGCCCCAATGTTTTGTCTTTCTGACTCACCGATTCTACTTTCTAAAAATTGATATTACCGATGTATATACACTTTTGGGCAAAGACATCGGTCCAAAAATGATTTTGTAATAGTAACTGTCTAATAATCTAAAATTATCAAAAAGTGGAACAACCTAGAGTCCCTCAAAAGGTCAAACAGGTCTACTTTGGGCATATATCCAAGAGAAATGAAAACATATGTCTACAAAAGACTTGTACGAATGTTCATACCAGCATTATTTATAATAGCAAAAAAGTGGAAACAGCTCAAATGTCCATCACCTGGTAAATGGATAAGTAGATGTGGTATCCACACAGTGGGTTTTAATTCAGCTATAAAAAAGAATAAAGTATCTATATCTGTTAAAACATGATTGAACTGCAAAAACAATTTAGTGAAAGAAACCAGTCACAAAAGACCACATATTGTACGATTCTATTAATGCAAAATGACCAGAATAAACAAATCTACAGAGACCAGAAGTAGATTATTGGCTGTCTATGGTATGGGGAAGAGGGCAAGGGGTAGAGAGTGACTGTTAATAGGTACAGCGTTTATTTTTGTGGTGACTCACGTGTTCTAAAATTAGGTTATGACGATGCCTACACAACTGTAAAGTATGAATACCATTGAATTAGATACCTTAAACTAGTATATCTATTGAATTATATCTCAATAAAGGGTTTTTTCTTTTCGATAAACTAAATTTCCATCAATAAGAGACTGGTCAGATAAATTACGGTAAATCCAATGGATGAAGCACTCCACTGCTACGAAAAAGAATTGATTGCCTTATTTGTCCCAATATAGAATAATCTCTTTTTTAAATCAAGAAAGCAAAATACAGAATAATATATGCATCATGGTCCCATCTGTGTAAATAAAATGGAGTATTTCTTGAGAGACGTACAGTTCTTAAAAGACTGGGAACACTTGTGTTGGGGTGGGGACGAGAGAGGGGTTCTAGAATGTAGGATCTTCTTTTCAATATTCCTCCTTGTATTTTCTTACGTGATTTACCATGTGTATATTTATCTTACAATAAACTGTCTTAAATTAGCTTTTTTTTTCTTAAAGGGAAAAGAATAAAGGAAAAGAAAGTCCAAATCAGTAAAGCATTAAATGCCTTACTCTGTACAATGGAGGTGAAGTGTTGGGTACACACAGATGTGAGGGTGGAGACCCACCATCAGAAGTTGACTGTGTAACCAGGAAGAAAATGAACAGATAGATGAGTCGATTAATGGATTGATTAATTAATTAATTTTGAGATTTTAAGGAATTAAAATTTTAAAAAAAGAATTAAAATTAGTGCGAGAAACCATCTGTAAATGCTCTGTGTACGGATGGAGAGCTCTGTGAGCGGCATTAGTTTGCACAGGTGTTAGCCTGTGGATAGGGCAGCGCAACCGCACTGCATTTAGGCAGGGGGCCTTTCAGAAGCTTGCTTTCCACAGAATGGTCAGAGGTACAGCAATTAGCAGGTGGTTTCAGGCACAAATGGCCACTTTTTTTTAAAGTGGCTGGAGTATGATTATCCTATCCCCTCTACACAGATGGGAACACATGTGCCCTCAGGGGGTTAATAAGAGTCTGTCCCATACAGAACAGACACAATAGTTGCAGGCTCTAGGATAATTTGTAATTCCTAACGCCTGCTATGTGCTGAACAGGCCCACATACTATTTCTCATTCTCATAACCATCCTACAAGTTAGGGATCCGGAGTCTCAATACAACAGGCAAGGAATAGAAACCCAAAGAAGCGAAATAAGACACCACCCCCAACCCCCCACCCCTGTGTACCACAGCTAATGTTTAGCTGTGATCGGTGGTCCAACCCAAGTCCGAGTGACCCCAGCACAACTATTCCTTCTCCCAAACCATTCCTCTTCCCATGGTGCAAGTTGTTTCCGGCATGTTTAGGAACCAGGAAAGTGAAAGTAATGTTTGTTTGCTTGTTTGGGTACCAAATGGAATGGTTCTAAGGATTTAAAGTTAAACTTCCTGATTGTTTACCCATTCTAAGATATCCTAACAGAACCTGGACTAGGCATGATTGGTTTGGGGAAAAGGTGTTTTGTTTTGTTTATAGTCGAGGTTGATAGACTGCAGTGTATCAATGATGCAACCGGCTCAAGGAAGAGCTAAGAAGAGTACTGAGCGTTGCAGTGTGGTCAGGTGTTTTTACATGGTGGGTATATATGGCCACTTCACAGATGAGAAAATAAAGACTTGGAAAAAAATAAAACAACTTACTCAAGGCCCCAAATTGAGTAATAAGCAAGTGAAGGTTATCGTTAAGTGTGGTAGAGTCTGAACTCAAACCCACACCTCACGAATGCTGTTCATTCTTTGCTCTGCCATGAAGCCATCCCAGCAAAATAAAGATACAGACATGGCCAATATAGACTTGTTCTAAGAAGTTTGGCTGTAAAAGAAGGAGGAAAGGCAGCTGATAAGAGAATGTGGGACATGGGTAAGAAAGGATATTGTTGTGTCCCTTTGGAGTGGAGAAGATTGACCATGTTTAAGAGGAACATGCTCCTGAAAGATGACACACATCATCCAGAGCACATCGTAAGTGCTTAAGAAATGATTTTTCTTGATGCAAGTGAAGGAGTTAATAGTTAACAGAGTCTATAAGGAGGCCGACATTGATGAGAACCAAGAATACCAGTTAGCAGGAGTAAGGAAGATTGACATTTCTCCAGAGAATCAGGGCCAAAGAAAAGGAGGGTGAGCAAGATAAAAGGAGGTTTTAATAAGTTAGAATGAAGAGTAAGCAGGTAGGTCAAGTGGAGTGCTCTCCCTGTTCTTAGTAAAAGAAAAATTAAAGTTAACTGTGGGAAAAGAGGTAAGGCATGGGAGAGGTCCAGCTGTGTGGGGAGTTTGAAACAACCATTACGGTAAACGGGATCAGATCTCAGTGATACTTGGTACTGAGAGAGTTCGTGTTCAGTTAGGTGTGAATGAATAGGGGTCCCATTAACCGTGCACCTAGATTATTGTACAAATTACCTCGTGTGGAGTTAAAGCCGAGAATCACCTACCCAACCCTTCCTGTTCTTTGGGGGATAAGATCCATGGTAGTTCAGTTTGGGGTGTTACCGCTCAACTCACATCCTTAATTCTTGATGCCCACTAAACTCCAAACTTGTTTTTTCCTTTATTTAGTTCATACCTTCTAAGTCCTTTTATGACTGCATTTCAAATTCCCCAGTTCCATTTCTTGAGACTTTTTTTCCTTGCTAGCCTGTGTCAGTCACCCGCCTTTAAGGGTCTATTTTCCACTAGCTCTTGAATGTCTACTTTCCTGCTACCTGGTTTCCAAAATCGAATTCTGTTATAAATTCTAAATTTAGCATCTAAAACACCCATAGATGTGAGTATATGTTTCAGAATTACTTTACTGTCTCCAGAGCTGGTTCTGCCCTACATGAAACTGAAAACAGTCTTATAAAATCCCACTAGGAGGAAAGGTATCAGTCAGAAAAGCTAGACTTACACTCAGATCTTTGGAAAGTGTGTTAACGTGTGCTACTTACCAATAATGTCCACGTCCTTTCCTTGAGGAGCTGCAGAATGTAGCAAAAAGGGTGTAGACACCGTAAGAAATCAACTAGGGTTCAAACTCAGTCCGCGCTGAGTTTCTATTGCTTACAAAGTCTCTGAATGTGGGTAGTTTTCTTAACTATCGAATGGAAACTAGATAAGGACATAACCCCCTGGGGGTTGTTATAAAGATTAAATAAGATTAAATATGTAAAGTGCCTAGAATGATGCCCGGCAGGAAAAAAAAAGGATTGCTTAATATTGTTATCTTTAATCCCAGAAATTTCCTATAGATTTAGTGTTTCTGTTATTTATTTATTTATTTATTTTAATTCAATATCCACCGTCTTCTTTCCATCACAATGGACTAGATTTTTGGTTTTGAGAATTCTGATATTATTAATTACATTTTAGCCTACTTTATAAAGTCCAGATTGAGATTTTAAAACCAATCCTATTACATTAAGGTAAGTCTCCTGGGATTGTTTTTTTTTTTCTGGAATACTAAGATGCTTTTCCTTAGAATGATTTTGTATACATGCAAATATATTCCTTGAAGTATTTGAAAGTGACCACAGATTTTGCAAAGCAAAATGTTTCGCTCCTAAATACTTGTATAACATAGGAAGACCTTAGTGTATGTTCTCCCAAGCTGGATGAGGAACCTCTGTCTCTCAGCTGTGCTTTCCCCTGCTCTGTCACTTGCTCAGGCAGACCCATCCTTGGTGATGGTGAGACAGACACTGGCAATGCCACGGGAGGCTCCTCAGAGGTCCAAGTCCAGTGGGAAAGCAAGCACCCCCCTTTCTGGGTAGCTCAAGTTATTATAACTAAGGAAAGGGGAATGGATGCCAGGCAAGAACAGTGGGGGCCCACCACAGATGCCCCGTCAGAAAGTCTCATACGCCCGTGAACAGATGAAAATGAACTACATGGGTTTTGGGGTGAGTCAGTTTTTAGTGTTTCCAGTTCATCGTTCCCCAAAACATGTCTGTAATTTCTCACCTCCAGGTCTTAGATGACTTTCATATGGTAATGCCCCTGGCTTGTCAAAATCTTTTCCATGGAAAGATAAGTCACAGATGGATGAGAAACATTTTTCTTCTGTTTAGACAACAGTTTATTAATTTCCACTCACAGTGGCTTATTCCCTGTGAGTACAGCTTTCAAATCATTTGGGAATCTATCAGACCGTATTATTTATAAATTAAAATAGGATGTCATTTTCATCTGTCAAATCACTAGGATTTTTAATGTGTATTCTGTGATAACAGAGGCATTTCAAGTCAGTAAGTAATAACTCATTAGATAAATGGTGCAGGGACACTAAATAAATCATCTAAAATCAACAGCAACACTGGGCGCCTAGGTGGCTCAGTGGGTTAAAGGCTCTGCTTTTGGCTTAGGTCATGATCTCAGGGTCCTGAGATCAAGCCCTGCATCAGGCTCTCAGCTCAGTGGGGAGCCTGCTTCCCCCTCTCTCTGCCTGCCTCTCTGCCTACTTGTGATCTCTATGTCAAATAAATAAATAAAATCTTTAAAATAATAATAATAATGGAGGTGCCTGGGTGGCTCAGTCAGTTAAGAGTCTGCCTTCACCTTAGGTCATGATCCCAGGGTCCTGGGATGGAACCCCGCTTCAGGATTCTCGCTCAGTGGGGAATCTGCTTCTCTCTTTTCCTCTGGCCCCCACTCCTCCTTCTTGTGCTCTCTCTCTCTGTGTCAAATAAATAAATAAAATCTTTAAATAATAATGATGATGATGATGATATGTTCTGAGTAAGGAAGGCATTCCCAAACATAACTCTGGTGATAGAAACTGTATATAAAAGAATTTACTCACTGAGAGAAAAAGTAGTAAGTCCAATATATCAAAAAAGTTTAACTTATTGATGACAAAAATGAAATGGGAAAAATATTTCTAACATAAATGTAATCAGTTGGGAAATTTTATGTACCAGATTTGTGGGGGAACGAATTCTCCCTACCCCAACCCCCCCCCCCCCCGCAAATTTCTGCCAAAAGAGAAGATGAGCAATTCCTGTGAGCATTGCACCCGGCAGGGGCCTCACAAGTCAGCAGTGCAAGGCCTGAGCACATTTTAAAACTCTGTACTAGTGAGAGGACAGGAATAGTAAGAAGAGAACAGGAAGAGAGAGGGTAACATTTTTTATGTTGTTGGTTATTGTTTCTTTTTTTAATTTAAATTCAACTAAGTAACATATAATGTACTATTAGTTTCAGAGGTAGAGGTCAGTGATTCATCAGTCTTATATATAACAACCAGTGCTCAACACATCACCTGCCCTCCTAAATGCCCGTCCCCCAGTTAACATATCCCCCACCCACCTCCCCTCCAGCAACACTCAGTTTGTTTCCTATGATTAAGAGTCAGTGGGTTAAAGCCTCTGCCTTTGGCTCAAGTCATGATCTCAGGGTCCTTGGATTGAGCCCTGCATCAGGCTCTCTGCTCAGCAGGGAGCCATCTTCCTCCTCTGTCTCTGCCTGCTTCTCTGCCTACTTGTGATCTCTCTCTCTCCGTGAAAATAAATAAAATCTTAAAAAAAAAAAAAAAAAAACAGTCTCTTGTGGTTTGTAACCCTGAGAGAGGAATATTTTTAATAATTACCAAAATAAAAACTTTGGAAAGAGACAGAACTATCTGGAAGGAATTAAGAAGCTTTTGTATATATCATTTAAAACCCTGCCACTGACCCTTTAAGATAATTTACAGTCAAGTACTATACATCCTTCAAAGGTTCTGAAAATTTGGGGTTTTATTGATTGAGGCATGGTATGGTTTTAGGGTTTTTTTGTTTTTTGTTTTTTGTTTGTTTTTTTCTTTTCATTGTTGGAGGTTTTTTTAGTGTGAACAGCCAGAAGCAGAAGCCAAAGCAACCCGATTACTGCGTTTAGTTTGTCCATGTAAGTGGCAAAAAGATGAATACCCTTAATAAAGACGTTCTATTAGCCACTGCGAAAAGGCAAATACTATTTTAAAAGCAGACAAGGGATTTGAATAGATAATACAATTAAAACGAAACATAGTTATGAAGATGAAAAAATTGACCTCAGTGGTGCCCAGAAAATTAAAATTTAAAAATTAAAATGTAAAATTAAGACAAAATGTTTTTTGCAAGAGTACATCCCCTTTTCCTCTCAAAAAAAAACTGCCCCCAAATTAGGAGGACAAAAAAAGCAAACTTCATTTTTAGGGAAAGTAGGCAACACACATAATTCCAATACAGAGTGTATAAAATCAGAAAGGGACAAAACAAAGCCAGGAGATACAGAAACATTCTATTCATGAGATAGCCAAAAGAACCTATGAATTTTTCAGGTATAAAAAATGGCATGAGGTAAATTTTGAACTAGTTCTCTAAGACAAACTCTGTATATGTGTGTTATGTATGTATCCATACATGTAATAAATTTTGTTGATATAAAAGATGCATAGCATAATATATAAACAAGAATAGGCCAAACAGTACTCTTTATTGAAAATTTCATAGAGCCAACTGTTATTTTTGCCAATGTCTTGTACCTATAGCCAACCTATGGTTGCAATCAAGGAATGAGTGTAGTTCCAACCTCGATGTTGATTGTTATTTTCATTTATGTTAACAAGACGAATGTAAAACAACAAAGATATTTGTCAGAACTTCACTCATTTGCCCAGTGATGTGAGTGACTATTTTGCTGAGTTGTATGATAGCTTGCAGATACTGGAAAATATTTCCTGAATGTTTTATGCCATTCACCATGTAATAGTTACAGATACAACACACTTTTAAATTTAATCTGCATTATAAGCATTTTTTCCATCACTTTCTTAAATCTAACAATCCACAAAACAATAAAGCTAAGATTTGTAGTTCTCGTCTATTTCCAGGAGCTAAATACTCCGATTATGCCCAAGTTCAATCTACCATAGTGAGGTTACTTGAATGTAGAGTAGGGAAAAGACGCCAACTGTATACCATTACATAGTTTTTCCACCATTTATAGCACTTCTCACGATTTTATATGTATTTTACTTACATGTTTTTAGTTTTTAATCTATCTCCCCAAATTCGTAAGAGCAGAAATTTGTGTGTGTTTTTTCTCTATTGTATCCTAGTGCCTAGAACAGAGCTTGACACATATAGTAAGCATTCAATAAATATTTGTTGAATAAAAAATAAAATGTTCAATTTACTATATGCCAGGTACTGTCCTAAATGTTTTACGTGTGTTAAGTCTAAAGTCCTTGCCGCAGTCCTATGAGGTAGCACTATTATGATCTTCATTCTCTAGATGAAATCAGAAGTGACTTATCCAAGTTCCCCAGTAGGTTAGGTGGCGGAGCCAGAATTTAAACTCAGGCACTTCGGCCCCAGATCTTGGACTCTTTATTGCAGTGCATTCTCTCAGTATATCAAAGCCCTGATGTGGGCAAAAAGAAAGCTCAGAACGTCAGATGTGTGTCAGACCTTACAAGCAACCAGGTCACATTAGAGCACGTAGACAGAGATGGTATACTGGAACCAATTCATTATCTGACAGGTTTGGTTTTGTAGAAACTGCTTAAAGACATTTTACAGCACTATTGGAAATTGTGGAAGTAAGAGTTCCAAAGAAAAATCTTTGCAAATGACAAAATAAGGCAATTATTAACTCCAGGAAAACAGTAAGTTGAATGAGAAAGGAAATGTAATCATACTGCTTGATTCAACAAAAAATAGTATTTGCCAAGTCATGAAAATGAAAACAATGAACAAGAATTTAATCCAAAAAAAAAAAAAAAAGGGTTATGCTTTTGCTACATTGGAAAAGGAAGGGGAAGAGGGCAAAAATCTACATCTACCAAATATAAAATCAGGAATTTTTTTAAGCAGTAACTCTAAGTATATGTGTGTGTGTATATATAATGGTAAATGCAAAAGAAACCTAAAATGTTGGAAGTTTTTGGTATGTGATATTGATATTTTGATAAAATGAAATTAAAACAAAAGGTAGAATTTTTTCCATAATATTGTGAAAAATTCAAAGCATAATAATGCCGATGTTGGCAAAAATATGTGAAAATCATTCTCGTAACTAACTGATGGAGCTGTCAGTTGATGTCTCTCTAGAAACAATTTGATTTTTGTATCAAAAGCCTTAAAAAATGTTGTTTGACCCAGCATTTCCACTTAATGGAATTCATCCTAAGAAAAAACTGTAAATATGTGCAAAGACTAAGACATTTCTTATTACAGCAAAAAAAGAAAGGAATTAATACAAATATCCAATATTTGAGCCTTAGAGGTTTTTTTTTAAATCATAGTAGAGCTGCCTTAAGAAAAATTGTCCCGTTACTAAAAATTACACTGTAATTAGATGAACCCAGAATGATATTTATGATATTGAGAGAAATAAAAATACTGGTAGCAAAATACCAAGTGCTTCCATTTTACTCCCCTGCTGTAAAAGTATGTTTGCACTAAAATGTTTTAAAATATATGTAATTAAGTAGCTATTACTGGGTGATGGGATTATGGGTGATGCATATTTATTTAGTTTTGCTTATCTTTGTATTATAATCTCTACTGTATGTATGATTTATTTGTGAGGTTGTTTAATACATTTCAATGTTTAGAAATCATACCTGAAACAAAATCTTCTCATTAATGATTCGAGGAAATCATTGAAAACAAGTAAGAATGTGTTACCTATGAGAGCAGACACTAAAGCAATACCTCTTTGGTCTAAAATAATGAGTCTAATGAAACATCATCTACATTTTTAAAATCATAAAGAATGTAGTATTAAAGTTGATGTAGACTTCACAAAATCCAGAATACTATGGTTACATAGTAAACCATAAAACTATGGTTTTGTAAACCATAAAACTATGGTTTACAAAAGCTTAGAAAAAGTAAGAGAAATTCTTTTTTTTTTTTTACTAAGCAGTTTTTCACCCATATACTCTACACCTAGATTTAACAATTGTTAAGGTTTTTCTTAACAAGAGAAGAAAAATTCATTTTAATAGTGGGAATTAAAGAATTTATCTCAGTAGTGTTTATCAACATTACTAATCATCATGGAAATGCAAATCAAGAGCACAATGAGATATCACCTCACACATGTTAAGGTGTCAATTTTCAAAAGAAAAGAGATAGCAAATGCCCAGAAGTGATATGTGTAATCTAAAATACAACAAAAGAGTCCAACTCGTAGAAACAAAGAGTAGAAAGAGTAGAAAGACAACAAAGGTTGTCAGAGACTAGGGTGAAGAAAATAGGAAGAGGTTGATCAAAGGGTATAAACTTTCAGTTATAAGATGGATAAGGTCTGAGGATCTAAAGCAAAACATGGTGACTCTAGTTAACACTGCATTGTATAACTAAAATTCGTTGAGAGACTAGAACTAGAACTCTCTGCCTCTCAAAAAGATAAATATGTGAGATGGATGGATGGAAAACCTTTATATATATATATATATAAAATATATATATATATATATTCTATCTATATATCAAATCATTGTGTTATACACTTAAACTATTTTATAATTCTGTCAATTATCCCTCAATAAATCTGAAAAAAATCAAACATTTTAAAAGCCATGTTCTATGATACTTAGAATATTTTACTCTTTAAAGCATTAATTTAACTTAGGATGAATCTCTTACATTTTTATATTTAAGATCCTCATTTCTACGTATTTGAAATAGCCAGCTCTTGTGTTTTGAAGATTTATCTTAATTCATGGTATTTTTGCTCTGCTTCTTAGGTACCAGCAAAGGCCAAACGTCGTACTCCACTACTTCCCTACCACCACCACCACCACCCCATCCAGTCAGCCAACCGCCATTGCCAGCATCTCACCCAACACAACCGCCAGTCCCCAGTCTACCTCCCAGAAACATTAAACCTCCCTTAGACCTAAAGTAAGCAAAGATTATCTTGCCATTTATTTGTCAATATCTTGCTATAGATTTTCAAACTATGCTTGGCTGAATGCTGGAGTTCTGTGGTAAACTGCTGGGGCCACAAATGTGGGCAGATGGAAGGAGAAGGGATGGCTGAGCAGGCTGCTCCCAAACTCCCATATACTCGAGCAGCTGTTGTTTATCTGTCTTTTTGTTTGTTTGTTTATCTGTTTTTACAGTGGTTTTTCATTTGAAAAAAATTTCCACTGCCTTTTTAAAATTTTGAAGCATTCTTCAGGTTAGCACTACAGTCATCTCTTCTACCATCAATATCACTGCCACACCACCACTACCGTTATCATCATCACCACCACCACCACCACCACCACCACCACCACCACCACCATCATCACCACCATCTCCACCACTGCCATTATTGTCATCATCACTACTGTTATCATCATCATCACCAACACCGTCATCTATCATCATCATCACCAACATCATGATCACTGCCACCACCTTCACCACCATCACTACCATTATCATAATCATTACCACCACCATCCTCACTGCCATCCCCACCATCCCCACCATAATCATCACCACCATTATTATCACCATCATCATCACCAACACCATCATCACCACCATTATCATCATCTATCTCATCATCACTGCCATCATCTTCACCACCATAACTACCATTATCATCATCACCACCACCATCATCATCACCACCCCCACCACCCCCACCATTATCATCATCACCACCACCACCATCCTCACTACCATCCCCACCATCCCCACCATAATCACTACCACCATTATTATCATCATCATCACCACCACCATCACCATCACCACCACCATTATCACCACCACCACCACCACCATCATCACCACCATCACCACCATCCCCACCATAATCACCACCACCATTATTATCATCATCATCACCACCACCATTATCACCACCACCACCACCATCATCACCACCATCACCACCACCCCCACCATAATCACCACCATTATTATCACCATCATCATCACCACCATTATCACCATCTATCTCATCATCACTGCCATCATCTTCACCACCATAACTACCATTATCATCATCACCACCACCATCATCATCACCACCCCCACCACCATCCCCACCATAATCACCACCACCATTATTATCATCATCACCATCACCACCACCATTATCACCACCACCACCATCATCACCACCATCACCACCACCCCCACCATTATCATCACCACCACCATTATCACCACCAACACCATTATCACACCACCACCATCATCACCACCACTATATTTTACTGACTACTTATGACACGCTGGAACTTTACATATATAAGTAGAAGGTGTTTTCATTACTTCACAGATGAAGGGATGGGGATTTACAGAGGCTAAGTAACTTCTCCATGTTTACACAAGAATGTAGAGTAGAAATTTGAGGCAATGTTAATCTGAGTCCAAAGTAAGTGTGTGCTTTAACTACTCTGCTAAATAACCTCCTTGAGTAAAAAATGCAGATTTTCTCTCAATTTTCAGATTTTTGGCTGTGTGTTTAAAAACTAGGAAACTTTTATTCAAGCCCATTCTTGTTTTTTCTGCATGGTGCTTTTTAGAAATGTCAAAACTTTATGGGTTGCTATACATGGGCTCTTTATTCACGATTTACCAGAACAGCTGGTTAAGAAAAAAGCAGGCAGAAGATTGGAATAGAATGAATGCCATTTTAAAAAGACATTGGATAATGGCAAGTATAGATCCTTATTGCAAGTTAGACTAGGTCTTCTCTTTCTTCTTCTAGAAAGTGGCTTTGCATGATTCTCCTTTATCACAAATAAGCAATATCCCAAAATATTTAACTACAATTTGTTTTCCCACCACTTCAATCTTCTACCAGACTGATGTTCTTTACATTTAAAGTACTCAATGTCCAAAAAAATAAAAAATAAAAATAAAGTACTTAATGTCCATAATCCATATAATAGAATCTGTTAATAACAGTATCTTTACATTAAAAATACTTCATATCCATAGTAGATGGATTTAATCCATCTATATAGTAGAATCTATAAATACCAATATCTATATAGTAGATATATATAGTAGAATCTATAAATACCAATATCTGATTGACAGCTTTCGTTTATTGATGATGATTACAGCTTAAAACAGGGGTTGAAAACACATCTGTCACAGGTACCACCACTGTGTTTCACTTTACTGTGTTTATTTGAAGTATAAAGGTGGTAACTAGAAAGTGTTAGAGCAGCTTAGGGACTATTACCTTGTTTGTGGCCTGCATTGCGCATTTATGTTAACCATGTGCCCTTCCCGGCATTTGATTTTATGAATTATGATTGAAAGACTCTAATACCCCATGATTCTTGCTACCAAATAAAAGCTTAAACCATCCGCTTACTAACACATAAGTGCTAAATAAATATTTGTTTAGTTAAAATAACTAACATGTTCTTATATACACTTGACTTCTATAAATTGTTTTGCTTTCACATGTATTGAATTTTGTTTCTTTTCCCTTTTTCCTAGTTTGAAAAATTTAACCCACTAGATCATGATCTTAGTACATTTGAATTTTATTAGCTTATCGCAGCCACTGCTTTAGGTCTTGTATAATTCTAGTGAGAGATTTTAATCAATACCCTGAGCATGAATCCCTGAAGATTTATAAGACATGAAGACTGATAATTGTTTGATTGAAAAAACTGTGGCAAGGAGGAGTATTTGGCACTATTCCTGCAGTATGAGAAGTCCCCAAGACCACCATATGTTTGGGGATTCATTTAAAGGACACACAGGACCCAGCGTATAGTTACCATGGCTAAAATTTATCACAGTGACACTGTCTTTCTATGCCTAGGAGGGACACACTGAGAATGCTCCTTTCTCCAGCTCTGGAAATGTGCAATATTGCTTCCCAGGGAAGCCCTGTAGAGACAAGATTTTATTGAGAATTGGTCACATAAGCATCTTCAGCCTAACCACTACCAAAATACCAGACTTCTAGAAGGAAAGCAGGTTTTCACCACAAGTTGCATGGTTTATAAAGTCTAGACACAGCAAGGCATTCTTATCAATTTGTCAACTTTTCATATCAGTGTAGGGAATTTTTTAGAAGTAGAGTTCCCAAATGTAAGCCAAGGGCCAGTCTTCGTGTCAGATTCTTCTAAAATTAGCACCTACTTTTATTATATTTTAATATAACACCTACTATATTACCCCTTTTCTGTAAGCTTACTCCCCAGACTCTATTAGGATATGGTGGGAAATATAAAGTTTTAGATGGATGAAAGGATTTCAAGAACAGTCATATAGCCTGTAATACAAATTCATAAGGATGCTGGTCAAATTCTCAGCTTTTCAGTGAATTCTTGCAAAGTTGAAAAGGGTCTTCCAGCCAAGTAGGCCCAAATTCTCACTTGTAGCATTATTTTCATGAGAAAGTAGCAAAATCCACCAATTGTAATAAATTTTACCTCATCCCTATTTCCATCTTATTAAGGACTAGTAATTAGAAAGTCAGATTCTTCTAAGAGTTCCTGATGCCACAAAATGCATAAACTCTCAGAACAAAGATGAAGAGAGACAAGAGTCTTCTTAGATGTTATATTGCCTAGACAAATAATAATTAGGGAATCTGAAAGTCTATTATCCGATGGAAAGAATAGAGGGAATGAAAACTAAGGGACATCTATATTTTTTTTAAAGTAAAAATGTGGTGTATAGTGAAAGACTTTCAGGCTCCCAACAGAAAGCTCAAGTAAATTCCAAAATGAAGAAATAGCTGAATTAGAAACTTTCCCCCAAGGAGGGGAAGCCATATAAGACACAAAGAAAAAATGAGAGCGAAATGACTCTTGATATTCAGGCTCAAAAATTTATATTTCATGTGAGAGGGAAATTTATGGAGTAATCTTTAAGCAAAAGTGTGAGACATGGGTGCTTCTGTGCTTATCCTCATGCTGCCACCCTTGAAAACACACGCATGGATGTTTTCCACATGCTCCCTCTGCCAGCCTGCAAATGTGGTTCCTCCCCCTCTGGTCAGAGACTACTCTCAGGTCGAGCTCTACTAGATTTTTTTCTTACATTCACTCAAGAATTGTGTTTTTTGAGCCGCTACTTTGTGTTGTTGTAATAGTAGTTCAGGAAATATCAGTGAACAAAATAAATCCCTACCCACATAAAGCAGGGGGCAAGAGACCCAAAGAATAAAAATAATAAACAGGTAAAGGAGATAGTATGGTAGGAAATACCAAGT
The DNA here is from genome assembly GCA_028533885.1 of Nasua narica. Taxonomy (NCBI): domain Eukaryota; kingdom Metazoa; phylum Chordata; class Mammalia; order Carnivora; family Procyonidae; genus Nasua; species Nasua narica. The sequence continues at coordinate 111,329,155 of CM052809.1, forward strand.
AGGCGAAAAAAGGGCAGAGTTAGGTGATGTGGTGGGAGGGAGGGGTTGGGGACAGCATGTCACAGCTTTAAGAAAGAGGAGGATAGCTCCCTTTATAGGCAGTTATACTTGAGCAAAGACTCACAGAATTGAGGGAGTTAAACTTGCAGATGTCTTAGGCAAGACCATTTGGGGCAGAGAGAACAGACAGAACAAATGCCTAGAATGTCGAAGGACTAGGAATGGGGTAACTGGCGCCCGAAGAGAGTAAGGGAAGGAATAGCAGGAAAGTATTCAGCTCATGTAGGGCCTTGCCAGTCATAGTCGAGATTGTGTCTCCTCAGTGAAATGGTAACCACTAAAAATGGTTGAACACAACAGTGATGTTTGGACTTACATTTTTTTTATCAAGATCACCTTAACAGCTGTATGAAAAGAGACAGTAGGCAGATACGGAAGGAGGGCAACGAGTCAGGGAGAGATCGCAGAAATGCAAGCATGGTGTAGAGGTGGTATTTAGGAGTCATAGGCATGTATTCTTCTCTTAGAATCATGAAACTGTTAAAATCACCATGGAAGTGAGTATAACTAGAAAGAAGAACCAAGCCCCGGGGCACTCCAACTCTACTAGGCCTGGGAGAAGAAAATTGAACAAAGGAGAGTAAAAAGGAACAAGCAATAAAATAGGAAGAAAACAAGAGTGTGGTGTCCTGGAAGCCAGGTAGCCAGGTAAAGACAGTATTCCCCAGGAGGAGGCAGTGATAACTGTGTACCATGCTGCTGAAGGCCAAATGAGGGAGGACTGTGGAGGTCATGGGGGCGAGAATTCCTGGGCTTGGGATGCAAGCCTGACTGAAACGGCATTAGAGGAACAGGAAAGGAGAAGAACTGGAAAGAGCAATTAAAGACAACCCTTTCAAGGAGAAACGGGGCAGTATCTGGGGGGGGGGGTTGGAAATGGAATAGAGGGTTTGTGTGTGTGTGTGTGTGTGTTTTTTTAATGGAAGAAATAACACTATGTTTATATGCTGGGGAGAAAGATCCTGTGAAGAAGGGAAAATTATAATGGTGGCAAGGGGAGAATTCCTGAAACAAGGACTAGAGCAAGTGGGAAGTCGTGTTCAGAGGAGGGACTGGCTTCCCAAAGGAATAAATAACTGAAAGTTTTACAGTCTTCCTGAGGGTGTAGAGTCTGTATTGCTTACGGCAAGAAAGTGAATTTTTAATTGGTATCAGGGAAGGAATTACAGGAGATAGGGTGGCCTCCCCAGAAGTCAGATGTAGTGACATCGTTCAGATCAGGATGCCTTGAGAATATAAAAAAGTGGAGGCTGAGGAGGATTAGAAATAATAACCATCTTAAAATAAAGTGGCTGAGGCCAAAGTTCTTTTATTTTAAATTGTATTGTTTCCCCACCTAGTGGTCAGAAGTCAGCTAGTTACATTTTCTGCTGTGTTACTCAGACATCAGAAGGGAAACTGAAACATGTCGAAAAGAGTTTATTTATCACTATTAGTGTTTGGATCAACATCTTGCAGTGTAACACGTTTCTTGGCACCACCTTTAAAAATTAATTACAATTTTAACAGTATAACTAATTTTTCATAAGAAAACAGAACCAACGGCTGAATATTTTGGTGTACAAAACAAACTCCATGGTTATTAATAGTAACAAGACAGGAAAAGTGAAGTCATAAGAAATAATAAATACTGGGAAATGACTAAGGTTGGAAAAGGAAAAAAAGTTGAATGGTTCTTACCATGAGGTCATTCATAGTCAGCTTCAGATTGTGGGGGCTCTCAAATTAGAGGAAAAGTAAGAATTTACCAATATAACCCTCTTATTCATTAGAAATCTTCACATTGTCTGGAATTTGAGACTTGTTCTATCAGATACGCTCTCCCGAGTGGCCTTACATAACTCTATTTGGAAAGGATTGGCTGAAACGAGTTTTATAGGTCCTCCTGCATTCGATACAGGAAGACATGTTCCCGAGAAAAGTTCACAGAGAAGTCATAAGATTCTATCCTCAGCAACAGCAGGTATAGAACCAAGTTTTGTGTGGCACTTAGATGAGCCCTTCTTCTTTAAAAAACAAAAACAACCCCGACAATTAAAGTTATAAATAGCAAAGAAGATATAAAGGCCAACAGCTTTACATCTTTAAAAGTCAGGAAATAGAGCTCTAATAGCTTTCTAAAAATGGTGGTCATAATACTGAGTTGACTTCGCCTTTCCTATGTAATTCTGCACACCACCGTGTAAAAACAGAACTGGTGAAAGGTCCTCCTGAGCAGACACTCTGTTCTAACAACTGATAAGCTTCCTTTTCTTTTCCTTGACTTGCTCCCTCTGCTTAGATCTGTGTGACAGGTGATTGGTTTCATTGTTTGCCTGTATCTTCAATGGAGTTTTTCCTCAAGGCCTACAACACTTTTTTTTTTAATAACCAGTGACAGTTTAATCTCAGTTTATTATGACACTCACCTATTTCTCTTCCTCATTTTTTCCCGTTATTCTTCACTATCATTCTTACACAATTTCATATTTATTAAATATTTTCATGTTATACATGGTGAATTTGGAGTTCTAAAAGTAAACCATATGCTCTCATGCTGGGTCTATGAATCAATGTGTGCATGCAAACGTTATCTATAAGCAATAAATGGTTTTTTATAAACGTGCAGCCACATATGTATGTGTGTGCTATGCAGATACTCTCCATTCTGCAATTATTTGTTACTCTTTCAAGTGTTTTAGGAAGTAAACTGCAAGTCTGGTAGTCTTTTTGACTACCATTCTTTTTCAAAAAGTATCATAAACAAGTCACTTCAATAACAAACGTTAATTTAGTTTCTTAGTACTGCTGGGACATAATTAATTCATCAAAAAAAATCAAAGTCCTATACATGACTGGAATTATCCTAATAGCTTTCTAAAAATGACAGTCATAATAATAAATTAACTAACAAAGTGACAGTCTCTTTCTTATAGTCTCGTAGTAGGAAGGGAGCCCTGCAAGCAATTACTCTATAATTATAGTGATACAGAATAATCACTATAATGGAGCAATGTATGACACATAGAAGGAGCAACTGCGTGGGCCTAGGGCGTTGGAGATGACTTCACAGAGAACGGAGTGTTTCAGGAGAGGCTTAAAGATTAAAAAGGGTCAAAAACAGGGGGTGATAAGGAGAAAGATTATTCTAGGAAAGGAAAACACAGTGGGCTAAGCACGGAGGAACAAGAAACAGAGTGTTCAGGGAGAGAGTCAATATTAATATGTGAAAAAAAAAGATGGTATAAGAGGGTATATGAAAAATAAAACTGAAAAAGACTAGGACTGAGAGATACCTGGGTGGCTCAGCTGGTTAAGCATCTGCCTTTGGCTCAGATCATGATCCCAGGGTCCTGGGATTGAGCCCTGCAGTGGACTCCTTGCTCAGCGGGGAGTCTGCTTCTCCCTCTGCCTGTCTCTCCCCCTGCTTGTGTGCTCTCTCTCCCTCCCTCTTTCTCTCTCTCTGACAAATAAATAAATAAAATTTAAAAAAAATAGCAGGACTAGTCATAAGAACCTTGTATACCATGAAACAGGCCGTACATTTTATTCTGTGGGATGTCAGTTTATTTTGACATCTAAGGTATTTACATCTTGTGTTTTTAATTAATATGCAATTTACTGAAGTTAATAATGCAAAGGCCTAATTTATTTTAAGTTGTTAAATTCACATACTTCGCTATCTTGTTTATACATCTAGTAATTTTTATTTAAATAAGAATAGTTATTGTCAGTGGGATCTTTGATTAATGATTGGACAATATTCAGGTTAAATTCTTTTAAATGGATAGTTACGTTTAAAAATTTAGTTTGAATTACTCCCTTCCATGTTTTACGTTGCATCTATAAATCTATATGTTGAATTTTTTAAGCATTTCAAAAAGCTGACTGAACAATAACTGCTAAGCAAAATCTTCCCAAAAAATTAAATGACTCTTACAAATCTATCAAAGCATGTCCAGTTCTCTTAAATATTCCAATTGTATTTTCAATGAGATTTTTCTTATACCTTTTAAGAAGCATATTTATTTTGCAAAATTTTATAAAGGGCAGAGAGAATGGTATAGTGAGTCTCCATGTCCCCTGCACCAACTTCAACAATTATAAACTCATCACCAATCTTGTTTCATCAATACCCCACCCACTTCCCTCTTTCATATTATTTTGAAACTAATACCATATAATTCTATGCATGAATGTTTTAGTAGGTATCTCTAAAAATTAGACTCTATATATTAAAATAAAAATCAAGTCCATGTTCAAATTTTCAGGTGTCTCTTTTTTTTTTAAGTTTGAATAATAATCCATATAAAGTCTACACATTTTCATGGGCTTATACATCTGCAATTCTCTTTCAAGCAATAGCTCTACCCCCTCGCTTTATTTATTTATTTGTTTGTTTGTTTATTGCAATTTATTTGTTGAAGAAATCAAGTTGTTTGTGGGCATTATAGTTAACAGCCTGGACTTCGCTGAGTGCTTCCCTATAGCATAGCTATGTGTTCCTCTCTCCTCTGCATTTCCTGTAAATTGGTTGTTGGAGGTAGAGGTGACTTAACCAAATTTGGTTCTAGTTCTTTTGGTAAGACTACTTCCTAAGTGATGGTGTATTCTTTTATCAGAAGCCTGTAATGTCAGATTGAATCTCCTTTTTTGATGTGAGCAGCCGTTAAGTCTCAGCGTTAACATAATCGGAGAGTCCCTACTTTTCAACTAAACTAAAAAGTCTAGCAAATTTTAAATTAGTTTGACATACCTGAATATTTGCTAATGTAACACATCTATTAACTATTACAAATATTTAAAATATTGAACATAGGTATACTCTCCCAATGATTGTAAAACTTATTTCACAAATTTTTTGTACCACGGGTTTGACTTCTTTTATCATTTCTGTATTTAACTCCGAATCTCTCAAGGACTAAAAAAGATTCACTAAAGGAAATAAGTGTCTTTTTATGACCAAGCTAGTGAGCTGATTAATTGGGCCTTTACACTTACCTAAATTAAAAGCTAAAGCATACATAGGTTAAGTTTTAAAATTGCAAATTTGTTTAGAAGTAAGTTGATTGGATCAACAATTGATGACTGCATATGCTTACCATCACAGGTGGAGACTGAAACACGTATGTCTATGGCAATTCTTTCTGAGCCACAAGTATACGCACTGAGTTTGTTTTTTGGTCCTAAGGATAACAAGGCACTTCCAGCCCACATTTTTCTAATGGGGTTAATTTTGCAACCAGCATCTCTTGGGTTTAAGTAATAGTCTTTCCTAATTCTTTAGGTGGCTTGAGTAGTAAACATGAGTGTGATATAATCATATTTTGCATTAGAGAGGTCATTTTAGCAGCAATATGGAGAAGGGACTGTAAGCGTGGAGAAGATGAAGAACAATGCTCATAACTAGAAGATGGGGCAGATGACTACTGCAAGAGTCTGTGCTAGTGATGATATAATTCTGTCCTTGTGTCTAGCATGAAAGAGGAGAAAGATGGAGGGAGGAAGTGAATTATAGGAGACATTAAATAAATAGAACTGACAGAGTATGATTAATTTGATGTGGAACTGAGAAGCGTGAGCAACAAGAAGGACTTTGAGGCTTAGGTGGATATGGAACTGTGGTGTCATTCACTAAGATAAGAAACCTGATTGGAAAAACACATTTATGCTGGGATAAAAGAAGGAAGCCTCAGTTTCTATGATGTTAATATAGAACTGGTTGTGGGATATTCAAGTGAAGATGTGTATATATGAGTCTGAAACTCAGAAGAGAGGCCACCACTGGAGATGTCAATGGAAGTCACCAACACTAAAAGAAAAAATGAAGCCATGGGTATATATGAGACCATTCATGGACAGATGTAGAGTGGAAAAAAAGGGAAACCAAGACCAGAACACAAAGGAACATCATTGCTTAAAAGGGAAGTCAAAGGGAAATAAGCCCACCAAGGAAATTGTGGGATGGCAGTCAGAAATGAGCCAGTAGAGATTCCTTATGGAAGCAAAGGAGACTCTAGGAAGGCAAAATGTCCAATACTGTTAAGGGCCACAAAATAATCATGTAACATGGAAGCTGAGAGGTGTCCAGTGGATTTGGTAGGTAAGTCCTTTAAGAGTGGTTTCAGCAAAGGATTGGCAATAAAAGCCAGAGTATAGTTAAGAAGAATTGAATGAGAGAAGTCAAGTCTGTGAGCATAGACAGCCTTCTCCACTATGGCTGGGAAAAGGAGGACTATCTGTGATAATGTGGAGGATTTATAAAGGTAAAGAGAAGAGTTTGGCTTTTATGAATGAGAGTACTTGGGCTAGGGGAGAAAAAAAAGTGAGATATTTAGGAATGGGGAGTGAAAGAAGAAGAAGAATATAAATATGGTGACACAGAAGAAGAGAAAGGGCATAAAACAGAATACATATGGAAGGAACTTTGATGGAAGGTAAGGAAAAATTTGGGTTAAAGGAATATATTTTCTTAAGAGAGTTCACATCCAATAACTACTATTTTATCAGTGAAATAAGAAACAAGAGCATATTATTATAGGGGAGAGGAGAGGGACCAGAGAGTTGAAGAAAGTAGTGAAGGTTTTGAATAGTCATTGGGAAGAATGATGAGAGAGAAGGCTCACGAGGAAAAAGTATATGAGATTATAAAATAGTGTTGAGGGTAAAGTTGAGATTGAATGCCATTTGTTAATATCCAGAATCAGTGAAATAGCAATTTTTTGCAACTATGTTAATCAACCTGAGGAGAAAAATAGAAAATATAGATGGTTGCATAAATCATTAGGGATTTTTTGGGCCAAGGTATTGATAACTATTAAGAGCAGCTGGAGTAGAGTGGTATGGAACGAAGCACCGTGGAATCCAAACCACAAATGGGGGAAGTAAAGCCAGGTGGAGAACATCTGGAAAGAAGGAGTCAAGGTTTAGAACTAATTCTCTTTGGTATCCATATCATAAAATCAATCAAATGCCTTCAGAATCCCAGAATTGAAGCATTGATATACTGCCATTTTAACAGAAAACCTATTACTGCCCTGAAGCAATGGGTTAATTTTATGTGTCCACTGTGAATAGACAGAACTGTCCTCAAGGTCCCTGATTCTCCATGTTTTTGCCTCAGTAGCAGCATCAATATGAGGCTAAGAACCATTCTAATAACTTCTGAAATTTTAACTTTTTTTTTAAGATTTTATTTATTTATTTGACAGGGAGGTCACAAGTAAGCAGAGGGGCAGGCGGGGGAGGGGGGGAATCTGGGTCCCCGCTGAGCAGAGAGCCCGATGTGAGCCTCCATCCCAGGACTCTGAGAGCACAACCTGAGCAGAAGGCAGAGGCTTTAACCCACTGAGTCACCCAGGTGCCCAACTTCTGAAATTTTAAATCAGAGCAGAGATCAAAGAAAAAAGAATAATTTTAAAATGATCCTTTTATTCTTTTGCATTTTTCATTGTAAGGTGAGCATCTATTTGCTCCATTTTTATTTTCTCTTCTTTCCTGATTTCAGAAGCCCTGTAAATGAAGAAAATCAAGATGGTATGATGCACTCTGATGGTAAGGGGCAAAAAGATGTTTTATTTATTTGTTACCTCAGATACAGAAATTTGAGTTAATCATTCTGATAGGGTCGCTATTGGGCCATTGTCATCATTGGTCCATGCAAGACCCCTCTCTTGTTTTACTTATGCATGTATTCCCTTTTATGTCCATGACCCACTCACTCCTTTCTCTCCATTTCCAACCAGAAACAAATATTCTAATATATTTAATGTGTGTGTGTCTATTTGTACCCATTCTTTGCATACTTTTATATGTGTGTATGTATTTCAGTTTTCATAAGCAGTACATTATAGCTGCTCTCCTCTTTTTTTTACACTCAACAGAATGTGTTTTAGGGGGCCCACCCACGTTGCTATGTATACATTTAATTTATTAACTATTTCACAGTACCCCACGGTATGTATCTTACACATCCGCATTTTACTTCCAATTCACTGGTACTTACAAATAATAATCCACTGTATGTTCTTGTCCATATTCCAATGTGGACCTCTGAGAGACTCTTTAAAATATATATCCAGTAGTGGAATGGCTGTTTATAAGCTATAGAATATTCATTTTGACCGATTAGGACTAGAGTATTCTCCAGGAAAGCTGCATCTGTATGTACTCCCATCAGCAGGGCATGAAAATTCCAGGATGCCTACCTTTCACCAATGCCTGGTATTATTCAGCTTTCCAATTTCAAGTCTTATATGCATAAAATAATATCTCACTTCATTTTCATATTTCTGCTTTTATTGGGTCTGAGCACTTAGTTTGTTTATAAGCCTTTGTGGTTTCCTCTTCTGTAACTTGCCAGTTCATATCTTTTGACCACTTTTGTCTTGGAGCTGGTATCTTTTTCTGGTTGACTTGCAGGAGGTTGTGTGTATTTCAGATATTAATCCATGTCAGTTGCAGACACTGCAACTATCTTCTTTCATCCTGTCCATTGTCTATTAACCCAAGCTGCCCTTCACTGAACATAAATGAATTTTGATATAATCAAATTAATTAATTATTACATTGTAACTTGCGTTTTAAAGTTTTAGTTAGGTCCTGTCCCTAAAAAATAAAAATATTGTCTCCTATTTTCTTCTATGAACTTTATCCCTTATATCTGAGTCTTTGATGTCTTTGCATTCCACCTTTGAGGGGTTAGTAGAAACCCAGATTTACTGCTTCATTTATGGAACCAGTTTTCCCATTATCATACTTTGAAATCCATCATTTTCTCAACATTTTATAATGCCATCTTTATACTACATCAACTCTATAGGTGTGTGTCTATGTATGTATATGTGTGTAATTGTGTATAATACTGTGTATATAATATTATATGTAAGTTTATGCATCTGTCTCTGAGCTCTCTGCTATATTCCACTGGTCTATGGGTTTCTATACCAACACCTACTGTTTTTATTATTATTACTCTAGATTATGTTTTAATATCAAATAATTAGTTGATATCACTAAACACTTGAATAGTAAAGTATCTTTTTTTAGAGAGAGAGAGAATGAGAGTGAACCAGGGAGAGGGGCAGAGGGAGAAAGAGAGAATTTGAAGCTTAATGCCCTCACTGGGCCCAGCTTGGATCCCAGTGCAGGGCTCAGTCTCAGGACCCTAAGATCATAACCTGAGAAGAAACCAAGAGTAGGCCGCTTAACCAACTGAGCCACCCAGCTGCCCCAGGAAGTATCTTTCTTAAAAAAACCTAAGTAACTTGATTTGCTTACTACAAAAATCCAAGTCCTTGGGGACAAGTAAGTCAAAATGTGCGATCCAGTTGTGATTTTTCTGACAATACCTTTGTTCCACACAAGGCCATAAAACCAAATGTGCATGCCTTTCACAAAGAGGATATAAAGTCTTCATTATTTTTTGGCCTTTGCATTATTTTGTGAAAGCTAGTGAGATGATTTTATGGTTAAATTACAAGTATTGAAAAGGCCATAGTAAAGATCTAAGCTGCATATTCTATTGTGTACTTATATATCTTTGATAAAACATAAGTTTGGTGAGACTCTGAACTGCTTTGAATACATTATGTCTAATAATTCTGTACTAAAGTGCTTTTTAATTAAACTATATTAAATTTTACTCTTTTTTTACAACCCTTTAGGTCCTGGAAATCTAGATGAGGTCAGTTTTTTTTTCCCCTTCTGATAATATACAAATTAACTAAAATACTTAACATGATTCATGTTCTATTGACATAAACCAACAGAAAACTTTTATGAGTAATAATGATATTTTTCCACTTCTAAAATTACTTCATCTAAAATGCTTGAGGCATTAAACACCAATCATTACACTGACTCACAGGAATTTTGTAACACTGCACATAAACTTACGTCTGGCTAGACATCTGAATTATATGGCAGAATATAAAATTAGATCTTTTTGTGCTAACTTTCCAATCTATTTCTTGAAAGGAAAGAAAAAATATTTTAAAGAAGACAAATTTACATACACTTAAATTTATGCTTGTTTTACTAAGTATTTGATCAATGTAATATGTGTATGTTCCCTTTTTGAGTAATTAAAATTAATCATTTTTAATGTTTTCCTTGACAGGAACAAGACAGTGAAGGAGAAACATATGAAGACATGTATGAGTTATATTTTTTTTACCATGATTTCATCCCTCTAAAATGAATATTATGATTTCTGTGCGGCAGAATGTATGGATATTCAACACTAAGGGGGGAAAGCTTTGTTTTTCAAAGGACTGACATATAATGATAGCCTTTATTTCAATACAAAGGGCTAAAGATTCTTTATTTGTCTAAGAATTTTATGGAGGACTCTTAAAAATGTTCTTCTGTGAGAGGTCTGAGACCCACAGCTACTGGAAAGACCACAGGCCGGGAATCATTGAGGCAGGAATCTAGACTTCTTGCTCTCAGTGTGTCCCTGGGCAAATGAATTTATCTATATATTACAACTTCCCCACCTAGGCATTGCTTCCCCTCACAAGGGTGCTATGAGAAATAATTTACCACAGCACCAGCTGGCAAAGTTTCAACCTGCTAAAGCAGAAAGATGTTAAAAATAGCCCCAAAAGGGGTTTCTGGATAGGCCAGGACTAAGAAATTTCTTCGAAAGTGAGGGAAAGGAGAAATAAATATGTGAATTTATTTTATCTTTTTTTGATTCAAATATCTTAATTTTCTCTACCTGGTTGTGGTACAACCAATGCTGACGACAGTTTCTGAATTAAGGTTTGCATGTATGTACATATGTGCACAGACCTTTGAGTGCATGAGAAAGAGAAAGAGAGAAAGGTTAGTTATATTCACACTGATGTGCAGCAAGAATAGGGCCTTTCTAAGCAGTGTCTCCACTGGCTAGCACAGGTTGTGAGGAGAAGCAGAGCCTTTGGAAGGTATCCTCATTTGTAAGCCTCCTACTGGGTTTAAAAACAATCTCACACACCCAGGAATTTTGACAACCCTTGGCTTTTTACCTTCATCTCTACTGTCAGATATTCTTCTGTTGTGGGGAGAAACCTCTGGATTATATAAGCTGTAACACATAACACATCAATGTTTGCAAATACGAACCTAAAAACAACTTAACAATTTGTATCCACAGAGAAGCATCCAAAGAAAGAGAGAAAAAAAAGGAGAAAGAGGAAAAGAAGAGGTTAGAGTTGGAGAAAAAGGAACAGAAAGAGCGAGAAAAGAAAGAACAAGAAATAAAGAAGAAATTTAAAGTAAGAGCTTGCTTCCTGATGGGTAAAAAAAGGGCGATCTCTTTTTATAACTTTCATACAAAAGGGGCAGCATTCTTGAAAACTTACCTGGTGGGAGAATTAGTTAATTGTTGTTTCCTTAAAAAGTAACTACCTTCTTAACAGTAATTATTTTGCCCAATATACTCCCTTATCCCTGCACTAAAAATGTAGTATGATAAAGTCCAAAAAAAATATGGCAGCTTGGAATTAGTGGGCACCTAAGAAATTTTATGGTGATTGAGTGAATGAACATTCAGTTGCTCAAACCCATCTTGGCTCTCATCATTTCACATTTGATCTTGACCAACTCATACTACGAGCTCGGAGCACACACGTAGATATCCTTGTGGCACATATCACAACGGTGCAAGGGACACAAATGTCTCTGGATGACCCAGATGTGTCTCAGAATAAAGTTGCTATGAACTACTCTGACTGCTGATGTCTAGACCTGACTTATATTTTTACCTTTATTTTTAGCTTATGTACATGTTGACTTCTGACACCCACTCTTTCTCATCCCTCTTTTTCCACCTGGATTTCCAACTTCTTTCTTCTCTGATCTCTGATTTCTAATCGTATGACTCTTATTACTACCACCAAATGCTTCACTGGCAGGCAATCCTCTCTTGGCTACACCATGTTTAATGACATGGCCCATCGGGCATGGGTCTGGTATGTTAGCTATATTTAAGGTGATTATATGAATTACAGAACTATTTTTCACTGTAAAAAGGATTCATGTCAAGATTCCTTTGAATATTTAATTGCTCTGGAACATTTAATGTATCATTTGAGTTATACAAATTTGATTTCTATGTAACTCCCCAGTATCTTCATTGTATTAAAACAAAGCTTCAACAGCATGGTGCAGGAAAAAACATAAAGCTTGGAGTCAATTGGACAGATGCGGATTTAAATTCCAGCTGCCCACGTGCGTTATATGATTTGGGCATATTATTAAATTTCTCTAAATGTCAGATTCTTATTCTTTTTTTTTGGTTTTTATTCTTTAACGTGAGAATAAACAATACCTCCCCTGAAAGTTTGTTGTGGAATTAATTAAAATAATGTACATAAGACACTCTATAGGCTAAGGTTCTCATTAAATTTTGAAAAAGCTTACTATATATAAGTAAAATTAAGATTAAAGCATGATTATTAAGACATTTTACTCAGAGATGTATGGGTACCAATGTTCATATTTTTCAAGTGGCAAATATGAAAAATTAATTTTTTAAGATTTTATTTATTTATTTGACAGAGAGGGACATAGCGAGAGAAGGAACACAAGCAGGTGGAGTAGCAGGTAGAGGGAGAGGGAGAAGCAGGTCCCTGCTGAGCAAGGAGCCTGATGTGGGGCTCCATCCCAGGACCCTGGGATTATGACCTGAGCTGAGGGCAGACGCTTAACAACTGAGCCACCCAGGCGCCCTGAAAAATTAATTTCTTAAACAAAAGTCTTCATAACCTACTTTTGTGAAGGGACTTTGTAATTTTGAAGGAATTAGATGAAGTTTTTTCTTGTGTTTCTTTTGGAGAAATAAGTTTTGCATTGTTTCACTCATTCATTCAAATAATATTCTCTAGTAAGAAAAAAAATAGGGTATAGAAATCTTACCGCTAAATATGAACTCAAAGTTTGTGAAGACTAGGACTTAACAAGCTATATTCCTTCCACAAAAATAAAAGATTAAAAGTTCGGGGCTCCTGGGTGGCTCAGTGGGTTAAAGCCTCTGCCTTCAGCTCAGGTCATGATCTCAGGGTTTTGGGATAGAGCCCTGCATCAGGCTCTCTGCTCAGCAGGGAGCCTGCACCAGCCCCTCCCCCTGCCTACTTGTGATCTCTCTCTGTCAAATAAACAAGTAAAACCTTTAAAAAAAAAGATTAAAAGTTAGATGTTACAATTAAAGAAAATAAATGTGAGAACTTACAATAGCACCTTATTTCATTGTCTATAGCATGAAATATTTCACGCTTTCAAATTCTGAAATTCAGATGCATCTTAACATCACTGGTCTATCATAATTTAAATTAAATTGTTTCTCTCTTAGTGGTACATTATTGATGATATGTCACAATTCATAACATCATGAGTCCAATAAAATGAGGCAGAACTTCAAAAATCACAATGCGTATTTGCATATCAAAAGGTCCAAGAAATTATCTTGAAAAAGATACAAATTTAGGGCTAGGAAATTAGGAATTCAGGATTCATGTTCTCAACTAAATTATAGCAGTTCCTCTTATTCACAGGTGATACATTCCCAGACTCTCAGTGGATGCCTGAAAACGTGGATAGTACTGAATGCTATATATACTGTTTTTTCCTTTACTTATATACCTGTGATAAAGTTTAAATTATAAATTAGGCCCAGTAAGAGACTAACAATAACTAATAATAAAATAGAACAATTATAGCACTATCTTGTAATAAAAGTTATAGAATGTGATCTCTACTCTCCAAATTTTATTGTACTGCCCTCACCCATCTTATGATGCTGTGAGATGATAAGACTCCTGCATGATGAGATGAAATTAGGGGAGTGACTTTGGCATTGTGACATAGCATTAGGCTACTATTGATCCGACAACAGTAAGGAGAATCATCTGCTTCTAGACTGCAGTTGATCAAGGTAGCTAAAATCCCGGAAAACGTAACCGCTGATATGGGGAAGGCGGTTCTATATTCTATATTCTCCTGCTGTGAAGAAACCACTGTACTATCCAGGATATTTATTTTCAAAACCTCACATAATATTTGTTTGCTATTTTTCTTATTTACAAAACTATTTCTGAAACTTATGTATAGCAGGTAATGTCTAAGTTTACAGATAGACAACACCACAAAGTTGGGGAAAAAAAAAAAAAGGAAAGAAAAGAAATGCTTTTCCCACAAGTACTACCCACTACCACCACCACCACCTTCCTGCCCCTTTGCCGTTTGAAGCCTGAAGAGAACCGTCAGCATAAGTACACCATGTGAAGATGGGAAAAAACCTCCATCTACCCAGCAGACCACCAGCATATCCCGTAAACCCCACAGCACCCAGCACGTATTGTCACACAGACGTGGTATTCAATTCTCATTGGCTTCCTCTGCAAGCCTTTCACAGGCTTCGAAGGTCAGCACATCACTACTCTCTCTCTTGGACCCCAAGCACATGCTTACCTTTCCTTGCTGGTCGTGCCTCACCTCTGATTTTCCCCCTCATCCTTCTTAGAAGAACATTCATTGGGCATGACATTCATCCTCAGTTTTCATAAATGTTGTAAATAGGCTGGTTGGCAAGTCATGGATGTATTGTCTTTCAAAGCTCCGTTCCTAAAAGATTTTCTGAATAGTAAGAGAGCCTGATGTGATTGTTCCCCCTCTTCACAGCTAACAGGCCCTATTCAAGTCATCCATCAGGCAAAAGCTTGCTGTGATGTCAAAGGAGGAAAGAATGAACTGAGCTTCAAGCAAGGAGAGCAAATTGAAATAATCCGCATCACAGACAACCCTGAAGGAAAATGGCTGGGCAGAACGGCAAGGGGGTCATGTGAGTGCAAATTTTCCTTTATCACTGGACTCACCTATGCCCCCATTTCCCCTCCCCTCTAAAAAGTTCAGTTTGATTCCTGAGGTCCGTAGTCTCTCATGGTTCATCTCCCCCTCTGATTTCCCCCGCTTCATTTTTCCCTTCCTTTTCCCAATGTCCTCCATGCTATTCCTTATGTTCCATAAATAAGTGAAACCATATAATTGTCTTTCTCTGTTTGACTTATTTCACTTAGTGTAATCTCCTCCACTTCCAAACATGTTGATGCAAATCGTGGGCATTCATCCTTTCTGATGGCTGAATAATATTCCATTGTATATATGGACCACATCTTCCTTATCCATTTGTCTGTTGGAGGGCATCTCAGCTCTTTCCACAGTTTGGCTATTGTGGACATTGCTGCTATGAACATTGGGGTATTAAGGAGGGCACGGATTGCATGGAGCACTGGGTGTTATACACAAACAATGAGTCATGGAACACTGCATCAAAAACTAATAATGTACTGTATGGTGACTAACATAATGTAATAAAAAATATTTTAAAAATTTCCTATGACTTCAAAGTCTTGGGGTTTTTTTAAGACAATATTAAATATGCAAATTCTCTTAAGTTAGGAGTGGGTAACAGGGTGGACAAAAATAGAAATATTTAAAATAACAGGGATAGCTCCAGATTCACCTCATCTGTGTTATTGTGTTAGTAGGGAACAATGTAAATATTTATATTATTAACAAAGGGCATTGGTTTCCTTATTGATGTTAAATGGGGTTGGGGAAGAATGAATTATGTGAGTCACTTTCGAATCCTTAAAGCAGACCTAGGCTTACCACAAACCACAACGGCCTAAGTCTTCAACGAAGTCCAATGAAAAGTGTCTACATTGGAAGTCTATAAATCAGATGTGCCCACAAGGAAATGAAGGGAAATTTTAAAAAGCAAATGTGCAATGGATAACTTTGAGATATTGAAACTAGGTTACCTGACCATAAATCACTATTCCTTTTGGTAGACGGCTATATTAGAACAACGGCTGTCCAGATTGACTATGATTCCCTGAAGCGGAAGAAAACGTCTCTCAGTGCTCTTTCCTCAAGACCTATTGAAGATGACCAGGAAGTCTACGATGATGTGGCAGAACAAGATGATATTAGCAGGTGTGTGCAAATACAACCGATCAGACTGTCGTCTTGTCAGAGATTACATCTTTTAAGATCCTAGAATTTTACTTTTGCATGTTTCTGACTGCTCACTCTCACTCAATTACCATTTACAATTACAGATACTTCAGCGGGGGTGAAAGGTCCTTTGAAACCCCATAGTCTTGTATTTCACTTTTCAGCTGTATGTATCAAAAACTACTTGACAAATAATAGGCCATTTGCCAGATCTTGCCACATGCGTTGTCATTCAGAAACACAGTTTTATAATATTCGTTCTGATTTGATCTTAGGATTATGCCCAAAGAAATATGATTTTGTAAAATATGGAGCATGAGATAAAATTCAGCTGAAAAATATAAAAGTTTTTGCTCTAAAATCTGAGTCTAAATATATTTGTTGTTCTTACTTGGAAAGATAACAGCAGAAAGAAGATTGCTTTTTAATACAATTCTGCTTTGCTTTTAAAAGTAAAAATGTAAAAAAGCTCAATTCTCTATGATCCCTGGGAATCAATGAAGGGTCCAATTTTCTTCCCATGGACCATTCATTCCACTAGATTGAAATGACTTTCCCTGCAGGAATCATAGGAACACCTTTCTGGGGTAGAGGAGACAGGACAAGACATCTTTTCTGGAGGAGGTGGGAGGGAAGAGTCTCCATCTTCTCCCATGTACCTTTCCTTCCCATCTTTCCCTTCTCAGTCTTCTGCTTCCTTTCTCCATCCTTCTTTTCTACATCTTTTTTCCAGCTCTGATCTTACTTGTACCTTCTTCTCCCTCTTGCTTTTCCATTTTCCTTGTCCTTTCATTCCTTCCTTCCTCTAATATCTCCCTTTCTGGGTAAAGCCATAATCCCTTCAAACTAAGAAAAAGAGGATGAAAATCTCCAGCCTAGCTAGGAATCTTTGTTTTTCTGTGCCCATATTGTAGAATTGGGAAACATGTACTATGATCTCAAAACATATAATGTATGCTAGATCTTCACTTAGGTAAAAATGGGGTCTGTATCTTCCATAACTCAAATTTCAAAGAAAAAAATTGCTTCAATTATCAAACATTTTTTAAATGTAAAATGATCAAAATAATAATATACTTATAAAATGCATAAAGAATTCAGTTTCCTTCCTGTAGTTGTTCACTTCATGTCATCAGTTAAAGTTGCTGTGTTGCTTTCTGGCAGCTTTGTCTATCTAAATAGCCTGCAATGCCTTCTTGTCATGTTTTGATATACGTTGCATAATTTATGATAAATTTAATAAATATGCACTGGAGTTTACAGATCATAAATTGTCTTTAGTAATCCGAAATGCTCTCTGACCTAGTTTGAAAGTCTGTAAATGCCAGTTTTGAGGTCAAAGTTTTAAAAGGCCATATTCTGAGATTCACAGAATTTTCTGTACATGAGTATGTCATTCTGCCAATCTTCAGTGTCTATGCTTTGTTTCATGTTTTATTTATCTTAAAAAGCATTTTTTTTCTCTCATTTTGAGATTAAAGAACTCCAGGAATGTTAATGCATACATATTTATGATGCACATATGAAAGAAAAAAGTAATAAATCCACGGAAAGGAGTGATATTCTTAAAACGAAACACAATTTAATCATAATAGGCACCTGCTTCCCCAAACTAATACTATTACCTTACCTTTTTTGTTGTGGAGAGTCCATAGATACCGCAACTCTAGAAGACATGCTCTTAATTAGTAAGCAGGTGGCAGGAAAAGAATCTATTTCGTGAAACGGAGTCGGAGGAGGTGTATGGTTTTAATGTTCAATATCTTAAGCAAATACAGCACCACAATAGTTACTATCATGTATGTCACTCTTGTGCCTATTTAATGAGAAAACAAAAACACAAGTTTGGGGGGGGTTTGGATTTTTTGTTTTTGGGGGGGTTTCTGGTTTTGGTTTTTAGTCTTTTTGAAGCTACAGCTGCTGCTGGCAGAGATCTCACAACAGAACAGGCTTTGTCCTTAGGAGAACAAGGAAAGATGCTGAGTACAGCCGGCAGCTGGCCCTGGCAAGAGTAGGAGAAAGCACCATCCTCTCCTTCCCCTTCTCCAGATGCCTCCTGGCTCCACGCATGTTTCACCTGCTCTTTCCTGCTCTCTCCAGGGTAGTGGGAGCTGACCATGCACTTCAAACTCTGTGAGAAGACAGGAGGTTTAACATTACAGGTCCTCACAACTATCCTTCTCCCTTTGTTCTCAACTAAAGCAATTTCGGTGATCAGTATGAGACGTTGAAGAAAAAGGAAATTATACGTGCAAATACTTCATCACATAATACACTTTGCTTCTCTGCATGGTCCCCAAACTTCTTCCTTCCCTCTTTTCCTTCCTTTCTCTTTTCTGGAACATTCCTCTCCATATCTCCACTTCATCTGGTAAATGCTTTGTGTTCCAAACAGACCATTTTAAGAAGTTGAAGCATTGCTCTAAAAATAAAATAATGTGTGGCAGCTTTGCTCCTGATTATTAAAACTCTGTTCTTTGGGAATTGGTACAAGAATCTCCAAGATGACATGTACTTGCCAGGAGAGGCAGCCAACCAAAATTGTAATTTTTCACATAATTCTAACTGCTTGTTTCACACTCAAAGAGAAGTGTCAGACAAAATGAATGTGAAAATGGTATTAAGCAAGTGGAGAACATACTTAAACTTCATCAAAAATCAATTTCTTATTTTCATATTAGGACATTGATAGCATGTTTTTCTGCAAAGTTCCATTAACAAAGTATGTTTTATTTCTAAATTAACCATAGATCTGTGTCAGGCCCATTTGTTTTATTCTGACTTCAAGGTGGAGGAATCAGATATGAGTGTATAATTAATACTGCATGACTGTGATATCAGGCCAATATTTGTTGCTGGCAGATTATCCAAAGGGCCAAAATGGTGGTTACAGGCGGTGCAGCGAAGTGAAGATAAAACATCATTATAGAGGAAGGCAGGAGGCTGAGGTTCTTATGTCAGCTCTTCTGTTAATTAAAAGCAAGTTTGGTCAAGTCACTTCATTTCTCAGAACCTCAGATTCCTTTCTGCAAAATGAGGGGATTAAAACAAACTTCTGAGATTTTCCCAGTCCTCACAATCTACTCTTCTTTTGCTCGAGCAGAACTCACATTTTAGTGGAAGACACAGGCAAGAAAACAGATGATTATAAAATAGGGAAAATATAGAATGTTAGAGAAATAAATAAGAAACACAAGCAACATGGACTAGAAAATTGAGGGCCACACTATTTACAATAATAAGGCTAAAATTTGGGGGTGCCTGGTTGGCTCAATCAGTTAAACATCCAACTCTTGATTTTGACTAGGTCATGATTTCAGGGTTGGAAGATTGAGCCCCTTGTCAGGCTCCGTGCTGGGTGTGGAGCCTGCTTAAGTTTCTTTCCCTCTCTCTCCCTGCCCTCCCCCACTTGCTCTCTCTCTGTCTCTCTGTAAAAAAATTAGATTTCAGGAGTAAGATTTCAACTTTTTAGAAATTCTCTCTTTAGGGGCGCCTGGGTGGCTCAGTTGGTTGGGCCTCTGCCTTCGGCTCAGGTCATGATCCCAGGGTCCTGGGATCGAGCCCCACATCAGGCTCCCTGCTCAGTGGGGAGCCTGTTTCTCCCTCTCCCTCTGCTGCTCTGCCTGCTTGTGCTCTCTCACTCTCTCTGTCAAATAAATAAATAAAATCTTTTTTTTAAAAAAAAGAAATTCTCTCTTTAAAAAAGAATATAATGTTACTAGACTAAGATAAAATGCTGTGGCTATAACATATTAAAAGAGAATTGGGGGCACCTGGGCTGCTCAGTCAGTTAAGCACTTGCCTTCAGCTCAGGTCATGATCTCAGGTTCCTGGGATCAAGTCCTGTATCGGGCTCCCTGTTCAGTGGGGAGTCTGCTTCTCCGTCTCCCTCTGCCCCTCTTCCCCGCTCCTGCTCTATCTCTCTCTCAAATAAATAAATAAATAAATAAATAAATAAATAAATAAATAAAACCTTTAAAAAAGAGAGAGAATTGAATTTAATGTAATAATGGTTCTATATGACTTCTGGAATACTACTGTTGGTTGATTGTTTTTCATAAATCCATCTATGGAATGATGCAATAATGTATAGCCTAAAAACTACCCCATGGGAAATGTTAAAAGCAAACCGTAACATGGCTTTGGAAACTTTATGTAGTACTGACATTCTTGTTAGGTTTGTTTTGTTTTGTTTCTTGCCTTGTTTCTATTCTGATACGGAACAATGTTTCTTCCTCTTTATATATAACATCCTGATAACTTTGGACTACAATGTTCTTTCTCTTTTGCGTAACTGTTCAATACATGCACTTCTCTTCCCAATAGCTACATAATTCATATGCTGATTTGATTTGTTTATTTTTTTTTCCTAGCCACAGTCAGAGTGGAAGTGGAGGTAAGCCACACACTTTTATCAGCAATTTCTTCAAGTCTTCATCATTTTTGTGTATATTAATGGTGAGATGCTTTTGTTTGCAAATAATGAGGAGGATCTTAATGTGGGTACCGCTGGACTGGGAGCTAATGACCTGGATTCCAGTCCTGTGCACTGAGTGACCCTAAACAAGTCATTTCTTTTTTCCATACTTGTTGTAGGTCAGAGGGTGACGCTGTTTCCAGTGTGCCTGGGGCAAACTTGATTTATACCAATTGTCTGAGCACAATTATTAATAACATCCCCCTTCACTTTTAGAAGTATCCTTATTCGGATAATTTATACAGTTACCTTAACTATGACTCCTAAAGGCTCCTTATATTCTCATCACCAAAATAAAGATATTTTACTAATAACTTTCAGTGCTAAAATTCTCATCCTAAAAGTCAGATTTCAAGTTCTCTGTACATATTTCTTTTTATATTTTCCTTTTTATTCTCTTTTCACTTTCTCCAAAGATAAAAAATTAATTTGTAAAATATAGTATTTGATGATCCAACAATATTTACTGTGTCTTTATACATATTTCTGAACAGAGGAGCTACTCAATAAACTTTTTAAAATAAATATCTGTCAAAATAGCAAGGATCCTGAGGTTTTGCAACAAAGGGTTAACTCTTAAAATATCACTTTGATTAAATGAATCAGAGCTACTGCCAAAATTTAAAAATTCACCTTTCATTCTGTTTTTCTTCACTTATATCTTGATCAGTATCTTTTTCTGAATGTCCTCTCATTATTAATTAAATTTTTATCACCTTTTCCCTCTTTTTCACAATTTTTAACTCTGTTCTTATGCCATTTTATTTTTTCTCATATTCTCTCACATTCCTTTTTATCTCCAATGCACAGTGCCCTTTATCATCCTTCATATATTTATTAAATTTCACCTCTAAAGATTCCTTTGTAAATAATCAACAAAACAATTTACCTACTACCTATGTGAGAGTGGGAAAATAAAGTTGTTTTTTTTTTAATTAAATGGTTGATAAGGAACAAAGACTTTTCTGGAGTTAAAGAAGGCAGATTTATCATCAAATTTTGAGTGACTGTTACATGACCAAATTATAAAATTAACAGAAGATCCTTTCCCCCCACCATCCAAATGAAGGGATGTTCCCACCTCCCCCAGATGATGATATTTATGATGGGATCGAAGAGGAAGATGCTGATGATGGGTAAGAATAATCAGTGAACTACTTTTTTGAAATTTTTTTACATCCTGAAATTTAGTGTTGATTTCTGGTTGGAATAAAAAGCAAAAAATTATGCTCTTTATTATAACCATCAGTAATGATTTGAATGTTTAATTAATAGCAGAAGTAAGTCAGAAAGTATAATTGCACCACACTTCAAGTGAAGTGGTATATTATTTGGAAGAACCTCAACTTTGTCACCAACTTTGTCAAAGGAGGTAAAATGAAAAAGAATTACCTTTTAGAGATTTTTTTTCAAACTTTTCCCAATCACTGAGTTATCAATCAATAATCTCTGGAGAGTTTATCAGTTGCATGGCTATCCTCTGCATAATAATCGTAGTTATAGGCAATCTGAATAAAAGGAAACCATCTGCTATTTGGGGCAAAGCCGGTATTGAGGGGGGAAGGGGTAATGGCAATGGGCATTAAGGAGGGCACGTGATGTAATGAGCACTGGCTGTCACATACAACTGATGAATCACTGACCTCTACCTCAGAAACTAACAATACACTATATATTAATTAACTGAATTTAAACTTAAAATAACAATTTAAAAAAACAGTATTGAATGCTTAATTCTCTGGTTGTTTAGACTTTTGTATCGGCGTATTTTAAAATTTAACATCTGTCACTTAATTTTAAACACAAAATAATGCAAAATTGATGTTTAAAACGTAATTTTGACTTAGCTTGCTATTCTAAAACCAAGAGAAGTTGCACTAAATAGAAAAAAAATAACTTACCTACTACTTACCTAGTGGCGGCAGCATTCAAAGACCATGGCATCATCTTGTGGAATACAATGAGTCACTTGCTGCCTGAATGATCAATTCAGTAAAATTATGAAAAATCTGAATATCCACTCAACGTCTTCTCATTCCACTGATGATTCCATTCTGATCCATGCCTGCATGCTCCTAAGCTCCACACTACAGGTTGAAGACAAGAGTAATTCCTGGTCCTGGGGGATTTTGAAGATGTTAAAGGGAAAAGATGACAAAAAGAAAAGTATACGAGAGAAACCCAAAGTCCCTGAGTCAGACAATAATGAAGGTTCATCGTAAGAGTCAACCAACCAAATTCAGTGCACAATA
Source organism: Nasua narica (assembly GCA_028533885.1). Lineage (NCBI taxonomy): Eukaryota > Metazoa > Chordata > Mammalia > Carnivora > Procyonidae > Nasua > Nasua narica. The sequence continues at coordinate 111,351,925 of CM052809.1, forward strand.
ACTACACTAATGTTGATTTAATCAAATGCTACTAATATTTTATAACCAATAACTAAATTCTGACAGGCTTAAGCCACTTCAATGTTATTTTCCATTAGTCATCTTACTTCTTTTACAGTATCGCCCTTACGCTCACGCATTTACATAAGAGGGACACAAAGCATTCAAAAGTTGTCATATGGTTCAAAGATATATATTGCCTTCCCTACAAACACGCACAGATAACACACACATATGCACACACACACACCTTTACATACTCATACACACTGCATTTAGTAGAACTTTTTTTAACTGCAGAATCATTCATATCTAAAAGTTCACAATTTCAATGCCACATTTTATTATATAATATTTTGTAGTGACTACCCTTCAAAATACACATTCTCTTTTAAAAATTAGTTTGCCAGAAATAAGGGACACAATTTGGAATGTCTTTTCTCTAAATGCAGTGTTTAAAGTCTTTGTAGCTCAGTAGAGTCTCCACACTTCACTAAAGTCTATAAAATGTTAATTCCACATGGACTTCCTCATTTTAAACTCTTCTGTGAGAACTAAAACCAACCCTTAGTAAACAAGACACTCAAAATTGTAAGTACACATAAAAAATCCTCTTTTCTTTAAACAAATCCTCTCTTGATGCGGCATTATTCAAATGCAGACCTTCCTTAGAAACAGAGGCGGGGATTATTTTTGTTGTTCCAATTGCACACCTCCTAATTTTAATTTTCAATCATTTGAACTAATGACCTCTCACACCTTAGTGTAACTGTGCACCATTCTTCTAGTGATGTGTGTTTGTGTGTGTGTGTGTTTAAAGTTCAGGAAGTAATAAAAGCAAAGGTCTTTTTCTGTTGTAACTAAATACCACCAAATCCTGATTTCATATCACTTCTATTAATAAGCTGTCCCTCTCTAGTTTCACCGGATATTCCTCTCTTATTCACCATTCTCCTGCTAGGAAAAACAGGGTCATACAAAGAATCCTATGACTTTTGTTCATTTCAGTCCTCTATTTCTACTCCTTAAGGCAAATAAAAAGTTTTGACCTGAGCTATGCCACAATGATTCCAAAACACTTGAGTCCATTGAATTTACTTCGATGTGATAATATGCCCAAACCTCATAGAACAAATCTGAAAATATTGGTCCAATGGCTATGGACAAAATCAACCACTGAGTGCCTTGACTTTTGGCTTTTTTGGCCACCATTAGAGTTCAAAAAAAAAAAAAAAATCTTGTGAAATTCCAAATTGATGGACAGAAGCTGAGACTCCGTGGAGAAATGGGAATGAGAAAGGAATGACCGTCAGCAGATCAATTAGCCTTCAGAGGCTTCCAGGTTGTTACGTGTTCACACCTCTCCTAAATAAAAGGGCTCAATTTCTGTGTTTATATTGGTCTGATTATAACTGTGTTCTCATTTTCTTTCCAGTTTCCCTTCTCCTCCTAAACAATTGAGTAAGTAATAAAAACTAATTATATAATTTATATCTCACTGCTTGCAGATGGGGTAGTGGGAAAGCATTGGATTTAGTCATGGTATCGAGAGTTAAGCCCTGACTCTGAAAATATTAATTTGTGTAACCGTGTCAAGCAACTTCTCCTTTGGGGGGGCCACAGTTTCTCAACAGCTAAATAGTGAGAAGAGGAAAATTGTTAATATTGGTGGTTTTTAAAGATTTTATTTATTCATTTGCCAGAGAGAAAGAGAGAGAGAGAATACATGATGCAGGGGGGAGCAGCAGGCAGAAGAAGAAGTGGGCTCCCTGGTGAGCAAGGATCCTCTTCCAATGTGGGGCTCAATCCCAGGACTCTGGGATCATGACCTTAGGGGAAAGCAGACGCTTAATGGATTGAGCCACCCAGCATCCCTAATATTGACGGTTTTTAAGCAGTTCACTTAAGGGTCATATGGAGTCACTATGGAGAAAGGAACAAGTGGGCAGGGATGGACACCGGTATTTCTCACGTCTCCTCTACCCCAATTCAGTCAAGTCTGATATATTGGGCTTCTGCATAAGGATTTCTAAAAATGTACCAGATAATATGACACCAAGGCCCTTCTATATCTAAATTTCTTTCATTTTTTTAAATGTATAATTTATATTGTATTTGGAAATTTTTCCACTGTTAAATGTAAAACAGTTTCTTCTTTGTCACATTTTGATCAGCTTATTTCTTATCCCTTCTGAGACAGACCTTTCAAAGATTGTTCTTAAATTGACTTTGAACAAAATAAAATGTCTCACAAGAATATTCAGAGGCTTTCAGAAAGTTTGAATTTATAAATAAATTGAAAGAGAAAACTAAACACACAGATAATCTATTCTTCCAGACTGTTTATCTGACCTTGTTTTCAGTTATCAGTTTGAAAATATGTAAGGCACTAATTCAAACTGATCAATAACCGATGAGTTTATGTCTTAATCTATAATTTTCAAAAAGTATTCAAGAAATTTAGCTCCACAAGGGGTAGGTGTAAAGTGAAACAAATGTGATCAGTTAAGTTAAAAAAAAAAAGTGTGTTTTTGTTTTAAATTTTTTTTAAGATTTTATTTATTTGACAGAGAGGAGAGAGATCACAAGTAGGCAGAGAGGCAGGCAGAGAGAGAGGGGGAAGCAGGCTCCCTGCTGAGCAGAGAGCCCAATGAGGGGCTCAATCCCAGGACCCTGAGATCATGACCTGAGCCAAAGGCAGAGGCTTTAACCCACTGAGCCACCCAGGCACCCCTGTTTTTTTGTTTTAATTTTCTTTTGTTCTCAAGTGTCTTTTCTGTACATGTGTATGGAATAGTAATTTTTCCCATTCTGGAAACCAATGATACGTCATATTTTTTCTAATATTAATGATGGGTTCTTCACATAGCTGTGAAATTAATTACCTGAGTGGGGAGAGAATGCACAAACACAGACACACATGTGTAATATAAATATATACATATATATGCACTCTATACATATATACACAGAGTCCGAGAAATTCTTAAAGGAAATTAAATCCTTACCACTAGCAGAGAGCATTTAAACTTTCTATGATAATCATTCCTTAAAACATTTGTATTCTCCTCAACTCATCTCTTCACCTTAATTTGCAGTGTGGAGCAACTTAATATGTGCAGAGAGGAAGCAATTCTCTAGATGGAAGAAAATTGTCTATGGGTTGGGAAAGCCATTGCACCACTCAAGAGCATAGCCATTTTTCCACCAAGAAATCAGTACCTGCTGGTACTGATCTGTACTAATACTGGTACTGATATCTGTACTATCCACCAGTATCAGTACAGAGAATCTGTACCTGCTGGGACCAGACATGTCTTACTAATAGAAATATTCTTCTCATTTTAAGGTGGTACCACATCTAATATTACTATAAGTTAAAAATTAATGAGAGACAAATCAGTGAATAAAAGAGAGACATAGACATAGACAAAGACACAGATAGATAAATAAGATAATGTATATTACCAACGCATCCCAAATCCCCTAAGAGTCAATCTCTACTGCCTATTGCCAATGGCCAGTAATGTTGATATTTTTTGTCAGCAATCTACTAAACCTGCCATTCATCGCATTTGTGGATCTTCAAATAATCTCTGTCACTGATTTGGGAGACTTATCCTGATAATGCTAGTTATAATCATGGTCACTGGCTTTTTTGAGGGAAATTTAGCAGAAGCATCCAGGGAGAGAAAACTTCTCCCCTTCAAGGAACAGACAATGCTTCCAGAAGAAATATACAGAGACCCCAGGAAAACTGATTTTGTTATCCTTGAAACAATCTTTATATTGAAAACATCATCAGATGCTCATATCAAAATTCAAACTAAAATTGTTTCAACATTTGATATTTTGCCTTTCGTTAGATGTGGGAGATGAAGTTTATGATGACGTGGATGCCTCTGATTTCCCTGCTCCACCAGCAGAGCTGAGGTAAGTCAAATGTTTTTATTTTGAGATAAAATCTGGCTGCTAGTAGAACTCCTTTTTAACTGCAGCGTCATATCTAAAAGCTCACAATTCCAATGCCACATTTTATTGTATAATATTTTATAGTGGCTATCCTTCAAAATATACATTCTCTTTTAAAAATTTGTTTGCCAGAAATAAAGGACACAATTTGGAATGTCTTTTCCCTAAATCCAGTATTTAAAGTCTTTGTAGCTCAGTAGTCTCCATACTTCACTAAAGTCTTTGTAAAATGTTAATTTCCACATAGAATTCCTCATTTTAAACTCTTCTGTGAGACCTAAAACCAACACTTAGTAAACAAGACACTCAACATTGTAAGTAAACAATCCAAAAGAGAAAATTCAAATAGAATAAACCCCCAAAGATATGTGCATCTATTATGTTCAATCCTGTTCACTCTGTCCTGTGAACAGGATTGAACATAATCTGTCCTCTCTGATCACAGCTCTAAAGTTTCTGCTGGGCTTATGGGTGGAAACCGTTGATTGATCCCCCTCCTTCACATTCTCCTTTGCCAGTCTCCCCCCTTCTCCCCCTCTCCAGGGTGTTCTGTTCCTTGTCCCTTGTTTATCCTCTGCCTGGTGACTCATTGATGTCGACATTCATTTATTCGTTCATATACTCATTCACTGGGCAAATATTTGAGAGCCTGATCACAACTTATCTCACCGATTCATCTCCTCCCTTTATTTTTACCCTTTTGCCAAAATCTTTTTTGTCTTGAATTCACTTCTTAGTTTATATCTCACCCCTCACCTACCTTCTTCAAATCTCTTCTGTCCTCCACAAGATTTTCTCCTTTTATGAAAAAAAAGATGATTTTTGTTTTCAAAGGACTTTATTATGTCTCTTTTTCACAAAGGCATGAGATTTTCAAAGTTTCCATTCAAATAAAAAAAAAAAAACACGTTAAGAGTGAATAGTGACATTCTTCAGCTTACCTAGGGTTTCGATTTAATTTCAGGCTAAAACTGTATGAAAACCTGTTAAGATCAGTTAGTACAAAAGGAGTACTTTTTGAAATAGAAAATAACATGGTAAGATGCTTTTTTTATATTCCAATAAATATGTGAGATGAGCTGATACATGCGGTGTATGAAAGCAAGAATACCTCTGTAGCTTTCTTAGGAAAAAAGGTAAATAAAAAGATCTTGAGCTTGGTTAGTGAAAGGATGAAAGTGACATAAATGAGAGACAATATGCAGCATCTTCTGAGCGATACTGCAAAAATGCATGTGTGTTTATTTATTTAGTATTTATTTTTTTACCAACACTGTTAATTTTACTGAACAAGAGAAAATATCAAAATCAAAGAAACTGAAGGGGGAATATGCTATCATTTCTATGTGAGGATCAAGTTCTATAGACACAACAAATAAGAAAGATGGAAAGAGAATCATGCTCCTTTTTTTTAAAAGGAAAATCTAATCTTCAGGAATATGTTAGGTTTAAAAATTCCTCACCATTGGGAAGTCACTTCTATCCCTGACATTTTTTTAATGCATTTTTCTGTGTTATTTATTACTGTAGAAATGTCACCACATCCCATTAAACAACTCTCCAGGAACCCAGTTACACATTGGACCTTTTCTTCAAGTAGAATAAACCCCAGCTGATTAAACTTTATGTGATATATACCGTTATCTTTGCTGCTGCTTATTTTCAGAGTTTAAGACTATTTTATGTTCTCTAATGTAATATTCTATTTTTAACTAAAACTAAATTTCAATAAGTTATTTTCTAAGACAGCTCCTGGGCCATTTTTAACATGCATGTATATCCTGATAGTTCCAAAGCGCTAATTCGGGACAGCAAATCCACTAATGTCCAGAGCTCTGTAACTCAAGAGGTACTCAGGAAAGCTGCAGAGCCCAAGGCAGGACATTGTGCTAACTCATTTCACAGTAAACAAATTAATTCTAAGATTCAAGCCTTAGGAATCAAACATTTTGAATATATCAGTTACAAACAAAACTTTATTGTAGGTAATCTAGAGAAAAATGAACATCCATGTTTAGAACTTTTCATTATTCACAAAAATTCTTTTAAAATTCCCGCCTTCATAGATGTCCAGCCTTTCCCTAACATCCACATTCAACCCTAGCAAATGTTCTTTGACCTTGGTTGCAAATTAGTATTATCTGGGGAGCCTTAAAATATATATATATATATATATATAATATATTATATATTTTTATATATATTATACTTATATATATCTATAATATATGTCAGAATCTAGACCCCACTCAGTCTAATTAATTAGAATGTATTTAATTTAATAAGAATTTCTAGGAATTAGACAAAGGCATTGGTGCATTTTTAAAACTTCCCAGGTGATCTTATATATGGCCAGGCTGAAGAATCACTGTTCTAGGCATATTCTTACAGTTGGCATCAGTCCAGTTGGTGTCTGGAGACACCAGACAGAAAGAGAAAATGCTACCCTGGCTTCATTTTAAGTAGATGTGAAAACCTGACATATAGATAAACTTTTTAAGCCATAAAAATCAATTTTTAAAAAAATGTTCTCTTTCAGGGTGCCTGAAAGGGTGGCGAGCCACTGAGGGTGGCTCAGTGGGTTAAAGCCTCTGCCTCCGGCTCAGGTCATGATCTCAGGGTCCTGGGACCAAGCCCCGCTCTCTGCTCAGTGGGGAGCCTGCTTCCTCCTCTCTCTCTGCCTCCCTCTCTGCCTACTTGTGATCTGTCTCTCTCTCTCTCTATCAAATAAATAAATAAAATCTTTTAAATAAATAAATAAATAAATAATAAAATCTTTTTAAAAAAATGTTCTCTTTCAAAAAGCCTTTTCTATGACATTGGCCAAACCACTTAATTATCTAGGAAGATTTGAAAAATGCAGAGAGTTCGACATTAGGTGGGTTGAATCATATGAAAGCTCTGATTTATGTAACCATGTTCACACTGTACCTTAGTAATTTTACATGGATTAGCATAATAAACACTTACTTCCATTTTAACTCCTAATCTGTATTCTTTTGAAGAATCTCTTCTGTGTTATGAAATATTATCACTTATTACAGTGAATTTCTAGGAAATTTCTAAGTGATTGCTAAGAAAAGATATTAATTAACAACAAAACTTAACAGAATTGTAATTTTATGGATGAAGTCTCAATTGTACAGTGTTCTTTTTAACTAAACTAAATGTTGTTTATGTGTGTTCTGTCATCTTAGTCTAGGAGCCAAGGCCAAGACAGAAGAAAAAGATCCCAAAAAGCTAAAAAAGCAGGAAAAAGAAGAGAAAGACTTCAGGAAAAAGTTTAAAGTATGTCATACTTAAATATCAGACAAAGTTCAAAGCACTAATGGAAAAAAAAACGATTTTTAAGTACCAAAATGCACAAATTAAAAGTGTAATTATCAATATATGTTATCCATACGAACTCCTTTATTTTCTAAATAATTTTCCTTACATTTGAATTTATCCCTTTAACAAATTAAGCAAGCTCTCATACATGCACAATATATATACTTCAATAATCATTTAAATTTATGTGTTCTTTGAACTTTAATAATAAGATAATCTAAAAATAGAATGGATTCAAAAATATGTATATTATTAAAATATTATATATTATATATTATTATACATATTATATTATATTATATTATATTATATTAAAATATTTTTTATATATATGCACAAATACGTATACATACACTGGAATATTATTCAGCTATAAAATAGAAGGAAATCCCGCCACTTGTGACAACATGAATGGCCCCTGAGGGCATTATGCTAAGTGAAGTAAGTCAAACACGGGAAGACGAGTATTCTATAATATCACTTATATGTGGAATCCTAAAGCGAAACTCACAAAGTAAAATGGTAGTTACCAGAGGCTGGGGTAGGGGGCATGGAGGAGATGTTGGTCAAAGGTGCAAACTTTCAGTTACAAGATGAATAAACTTTAGGGGTCTAATGTACAACATGGTCATTATGGTCAGCAATACTCTAGTATACACTTGAAAGTTGCAAAGAGAGTAAATCTTAAATGTTCTCACCACAAAAAAGAAGTGGAAAATATGTGAGGTGTTGGAGGTGTTAGCTAAAGATATGATGGAAATCATTTTGTAATATATGAGTATATCAAATCAACACATGGACACCTTAAATTTTAAAAATGTTAATTTTTAAATAGTGATTATATTAGGCTAGTGAGATTATGAGTGGTTTTACCCTCAAAATTTTTTCTTTAATGTTTTTACATTACTTTTAAAAACAAGGAACTACTCATTTAGCAAAGGCTTTCTTAGTAAATCTGTCAATAAGGGAATTAGTTTAATAATACACATCAATCAATAATATAACTGTTTTTCTTTATTTTTCCAGTATGATGGTGAAATTAGAGTCCTGTATTCAACCAAAGTTGCACCTTCCTTAACTTCTAAAAAGTGGGGCACCAGAGAGCTGCAGGTGAAGCCTGGTGAATCTCTTGAAGTTATACAAAGCACTGACGATACAAAAGTTCTCTGCAGAAATGAAGAAGGAAAATGTAAGTCACTGTTTTCTCTTCGTCATCGAACACGTTTTCCTGATCACCTCTGTTTTATTAATCTTGTTCTGTCTATGCTTTAAGAATTGTGGAATACATTAAGAAACTAGAGATCATGCTGTGCGGAAATCAATGTATTTTATTTGAATCCTTTGTCATTTTCCACCTGCTGTATTTGGCACTGTGGTGCCAAGGTCATGCCAAATTTGTACTTCTCAAAATGCCAATCCACAGTCCACCAGCATCAGAAAACCCTTTATGAATTGAAATCCCAGTTGCCTGGCCGCCGCCACCCCCCGCCCCCCTGGGCGTGCTGAGCCATGAGTTCTGGGGAGCCAGGCAGAATCCGTGATCTTCACTTCTTCCCTAGCTCATTCTCGGGTACCACACAGGGAGAAGCAGTGTGCTGAAGGAGTAAGTGGCTCTTGTTCCTGCCTGGCTTTGGGAAATTACATAGCACACAACACATCTAGAACTTCCAGTCTTCCTACCTTGCAGACTGACTCGTTTTCATTTCCTATTTGGACACACTTCATACGACGCAGTTACGACGCAGTCTTCCAAGTGAATATAAGAGAGTCCCCTGTCTTCTTTGACTTTATGGGCTACTGAAAGCGACAGAGGGAAATGTTTTTGTTACATTTGAAAAGGAAGCTTATTTCACTTAAAGACCAGGGAATAGTAATTCAAAATTATGCTTCCTGTATTTATTTTTTAATTTAATTTAATTTCAATTTACTTCCAGTGTAGCTAACGTGCAGTGTTATATTAGTCCAGGTGTAAAATATAGCGAGTCGGCGATCGCTACGCCCCCACGCCACCCGGCGCTCGCCCCAAGTGCACGCCTTCATACAACGTTGTATTCCACGTGAATACAAGAGAGTCCCTGTCTCTTTGACTTCATCGGCTGTTAAAACCCACAGATGGAAATGTTCTTGTCAAATTTGAAAAGGAAACTTATTTTACTTGAAGTCCAAGGAACAGCCATTGAAAATTATGTGTCTTATATTTAAAAGCGAAGACTCAGCGTGGCTGCCCTCTATCAGCTTGGTTAGTCTGTGTGGAAAACATGAACTCTGAGTCAAATTTTAATGACAGGAGGTGACTCAGGGACAGGAACTGAAATGGGAGTTTTAAGAATAAAACCGGTGACTCAAGGTTGGGGAAATGGATCTAAAGTTATCATGGAGGATGTGTGGCTGGCTTTTAAAAGGAGAAAATGAAATGTAGGTACAAAGGATAAAAAAACACAGGTAGTGTAGTATTAAGGCTCAAAGGTCACCGGAGATAATGTGTAAACAGTGCTTCAGCAGACAAAGAAAGCCCCCGTACCGACTAGCATTTGTGAGGTTGTACCCCAAGGAATAGCTTTCCATGCAGAAAAACCCTATGCATTAAAAGGTCATCAAAATATTAAAAAGTTTAAAAATTCAAAAAGTATTAAATAGGTTATGATTAATATACCAGACTGAATATTTACACGAGAACTATGATAATAATGTGAGGAAATTCTCAGGGCACAGTAGCAAGAGAAATAAGAAGCCTGCTTAACGTGGGGTAGGATTTACAGCCCTGTTAAAAAATTATGTAAATAAAAGAAACTCAGGTACGCCGCTGATGGTGGCTGATTGAGGTGATGAGCCTAAATAAACCTGTTTTGTTTCCTCTGGTTTCCAAATTCTGTCACATTTCTGACAAGAGAGAATTGTCCTATGACTTGTCCTGTGGCCCTTTCTCTGGGGCACAAGCTTCCAACCGGTCTTGCCATGTTCTCCTGAGAATCTTGTCTTTCACAGCCAGACCCATGTAAAGTCATGTCTCTCAGCTCTGATGTGCACGCCCATCGCATGGGGATCTTTTGTCCAAGGCGCCGATTCTCAGTCAGTAGGTCTGAGGTGAGGTGTAACATTCTGCGTTTTCCCAAGCTGCCAGGGAATGGTACTGCTGGTCCACAGCATGTACTCTTGAGTAACAAGGGTACAAATGTCTTCATCAACAACCTGTGTGGAGACAGATAAGCGGGAAGAAGCAGCTCCAAAAACGGAAATGTGGAGGAGACTCTTATCTTTCTAGGAGCCAGTGGACCTTAAGCAGAAAAACAGTAACTATTCAGAGATGATTCCGTAATCTGCCATCATTTCCTATTTGGACATCAATAATTCTGAATACTGTTACGAATACTGGAGGGCTCCTGCCCTCTTAGAATTTATCATCTGTTAAAAATGAGAATGGAAAAGTAAATTACTAATAGGTCACAAGCAAAGGCTCCATATAACTTCAATCATTATTTTCTGATGCAACACCAATGCACTTTACAATTCCCAAGCTCACAGATAACTAATATTCAAGTCGTAGGTGGTTTGGGATCCGTCTCAAACAGAATGGAAACCTGATGATTCTATCAGCAGCGCTTGTGTAACTGTTGTTTTTTATATAAAGACTTTCCTTGGGCTGGGCTTTGTCTTAGCTTCTTCATTAAGAGGGTGATTTGGGGAATCACTTATGAGCAAATGGAAAAGGAGACAGGAAAGGAAAAACAGTCAACAAAGCCTTGTTATGGAAAAAGTTGCCACTTAGGTAATTGGAGCTTATACCAGTTGAGAACTCAGAGTGGCAGTGTTATCACACCAAAGGAAAACAAATTGGGGTATTGATACACCAACTCCCGTCCATGCAGAGTTGAAGCCTACTCCTGGGCAGGGGGTGAGCCATTCGGGATACTGAGCAAGGTGACAAAGAGCTCTGGAAGCCAGAGAAAAGCAATCAGTTTAAAAAAAAAAAATTTCAAGTGTTGTCCTTTGGAAGTTGGGCAAACTAAAAGGCACTGACATGGTAGGGGTGAAGATCTATGGGAAGGCCACCCCGAGGATCTGCTGTTGCCTTTCATGTTGAGCTTTATTCCAAAATGCAAGTATCATATCTGCTTAATTTCACTTTTATTTTGCCAAATCTCCTGCTTTTCTTCATTTTTCTAAACCTCTTGCTTATTCCTTCCTTGAACTGGATCCTTGGCATTCTTAATTGCCCTAATCTCTGATTCATTACTCAGGTAACTTCTATAGGATTTAGGAGAATTATTGTGTGGATTTAACCCTCTCTCATCTAGATTATTGCAATAGCCTTTCAAATGATATGACTACCTTACCCTTGCTCTCAGCCAATGCACCTGCTGTGCTGTTACTCAAATATTATTTTTAAAAACACAAATATTATCTCTGGGCTAGTGGATAAAACCCTATAGATCTAGCCTCAACCCCATCAGCTATTTCCCATCTGCAGCTACGACTCCAAAAATATATACAGTATACTGACTTGTCATTCCCTGAATAAATTATGCTATGTCATCCTTCCATGTTTTTTTATTCTACTTCTAATGCCCATAATTGTCTAGTAAAAACAATCCAGCTGTCTTCTAAAATTGGAAGCAGGGCACCTGGGTGGCTTAGTGGGTTAAAGCCTCTGCCTCAGCTCGGGTCATGATCTCAGGGTCCTGGGATGGAGCCCCACATCGGGTTCTCTGCTCAGCAGGGAGCCTGCTTCCCCCTCTCTCTCTGCCTGCCTCTCTGCCTACTTGTAATCTCTCTCACTGTCAAATAAATTAATAAAATCTTTAAAAACAAATAAATAAAATAATAAAATAATAAAATAAAATAAAATAAAATAAAATAAAATAAAATAAAATAAAATTGGAAGCACACTTACTCCCTATTCCCCATCACACCCATCACAATTTCTCTCACAATTTCTCTGGCCCCACCATGCTACTGCTTTCGGCCCTATAATTGTCCTTTTTGTTTCATCAAGCTATTATTCATATTACACTCTGAGTCTGGGAGTAAATTCACTAAAATGTTGTCAACATTGTACTGCCAATACTCCTACAGTAACTGGCACCTTGTTCAGGGCTTACTGAATTGAACGTAACAATTCGGAGATCGCAGTTGGAGAACCAGATGAAAGTCTGACATATAGGCACACACAGGAAGAAGTCTGCAGAAGAGTTTAACTTGTTAGGAGACAGAAGTTCTCTGTCTTGGTCTTAGTGGTGTGAATTGCTTGTTGTGTATCATGTAGGAGCCTTTAAATCTTTCAGTTCCTTATTTCTACATCTGCTTAGCTGTAAAGGCATTTGCAATCCAACACCATGGTAACCTTAACATTTTCTTTACTTTCCATTCCTTAATCCATCAAAGAAAAGAAAGCATAGTTTACTTAAACTTAATTTGGAATGGTAGAAATTAGAGGAGAAAGCATTAACAATAATTTCTTCCCATTGTGGGGTTGAGTACAAGCTACCCTTACAAGCATTATCACATGTGATCAATTCACCCACTGGCTTGTGGCAACACATATTGCAGAAGCGTTGAGATCTTAAATATGTATTTCTGGCGCATCCCCAAATGTTTAGAATTTCTCGCTAATGTTTGAGCGTATTCCACAACTCGATGTCTCATAAGCTGAGGGTTTTCCCACCTCCTGTGACTGGAGGAAAATTTCTACAAAAATTGTGAAAGGAGACATGAACTGAATTATTTGTAGTTAAAATGTTCTCCATTTTCTTTGGGCATCAAGGAAAGGGAATTTCAAAAATAGTTTGGATTTTCTCAAATCCAACTAATCATTTCTTAAGTAATTTTGTTTTCAATTTTAAAACATCAGATGCTCACTGAAAAAAAATTTCTAAATTCAGAAACTTTAAATGTCCCTGGATTTGAAGTCTTAGAAGTCAGGAGAGACAGAGAGAAAGAAGACAAGGAGAGAGAACATTTCTATAATACTAGGCTAATGATGTATATTTAGTCTTATACACTGTGTTTTTTTTTTTCTTACTATAATATTATAAGCATGTTCCCTTGAAGTCAGGCACTGTTCCCCTTGCCTGGGTAAATCTGTGCAACATGATATTATTGTTTTTAAACTGCATGAGCAGGTGCCAGAGTGGCTCAGTGGGTTAAGCCTCTGCCTTCAGCTCAGGTCGTGGTCTCGGGGTCCTGGGATCAAGCCCCGCATCAGGCTCTCTGCTCAGCAGTGAGCCTGCTTCCCCCTTTCTCTCTCTGCCTGCCTCTCTGTCTACTTGTGATCTCTCTCTGTCAAATAAATAAAATCTTTAAAAATAAATAAGTAAATAAACTGTATGCGTCCAAATTGAGTAAATTGAACTTCATTTCTCGACTTGGCTCATGACAAATGAAATAATAAATAACAAAAGTTGTCATTTTTATTAAGAAATTTGAAAATATTACAATGAAGATATTTTGAACTTTTTCAAAGATGATTTTGTGTTTCCTTCATAATTCTGTATTCACAACACCCTTCTTAAAGGTCAGTTAGTACTGAGAACTGGCACATGTGGGGGATGGGTGTTACTTTCTTAATTCTATCCCACCACGTATTTCAAAACACTTGTTTCAAGCCACTGTGTTCTTCTATATGAATATGAAGTTTCCAAATAATAATTTCATATTAGGTGTGAGACTCCCTGGTGGGCGGGCACCCACAGTAAACATGGCGCCCATTCCACATACATGGAGCCATGATGACTTTTTTGCTTATTTCATTTGTATTTTTCATTAATACGCCTTTTGATGGCTGTACGTGGAATATTGAAGCAAAGAGATCATTTTTCTACTGCAAAAAAATTATTTCTAGGAACTATAATGTAGAGATTATATAAAATAAAAATTCATGGCGGGTCACTTTTTTCAATACTGTCATGAATCAATCATGCTTTTAATAGAATGAAGTTTTAGAGATTTTTAAAGGTACTAGACAGCAAAACCTGTGCTGTATTAAAAGTCATTAATCGTATAAAAATACTATGTAATAGTAATTTTATAGCTAATGAGCCCCAAATTATCACATCATTTCAGGAAACTGAAATAGAGCAGTACAGTACCATCCCACACTGCATCTCCTTGATACATTTTTCTTAAATAATAATCATAATCATTCATATTTATGTAGCTCACACACAGAAGCAACAGCCACAGCACTCAATGAAAGGGAAAGCCATTCCTTACAGCTCTGGAACAGGCAAGATATGGGAGGAAATGTAACAGGGGTTTCAGAATCTAAAGTATATTTTTTATAATTAATTTTGTAAAGACAGGCTATTAAGCTATATATCATGAGTTATTAGCTTTGGTCATGCAAAGGACTATTTAATGCTTAATTACTACAGACAGTACTTTGTCCAGGTCTACACAATTTTAGCATAAATGAGTTTTTAAAAGATTACTTAAAATCAAAGGAAAATAAAAACTTTTAATTTCCAAAAATGGTGATTATATTCTCTTTATTTTGTTCTTTATTTCTTTAAATCTTCTAAAGATTTTCTTTAAAAAAAAAAAAACCAGGAATATATTTGATGCTGGATTAAGTCCAGTCTCTGGCAATGGCTTTAATTTCATATATTATTTCTCTAATTTTGTATCTTCTAATATTAGTTCAGAGACATTACAAAGCCTGAACAGCTCACAGAGATTTCCTTCACTGTCAAAAGCTTCAACTCAGGGGCGCCTGGGTGGCTCAGTGGTTTAAGCCTCTGCCTTCAGCTCAGGCCCTGATCTCAGGGTCCTGGGATCAAGCCCTGCATCGGGCTCTCTGCTCAGCAGGGAGCCTGCTTCAGCCCTCTCCCTCTGCCTGCCTCTCTGCCTACTTGTGATCTCTCTCTCTCTCTCTCTGTCAAATAAATAAATAAAATCTTAAAAAAAAAAAAAAGCCTCAACTCATCCATATCATTACTTTTGAATTATTAACTTAAACATGAATATCTCATGGGAACACTTATTATTGTATTCTTTTATTTCCCAATTTAAGAGAAAAAATTTTTTTAAAAAATTGTTACAAAAGCAGAGCCACCAATTTTAACTAATGGAAACAAAAGTTTGGACTATTATTATCTATAGGGAAATATTCACGCTTTATTTTAGCTCCAAATATCACTGCAGGTAAAGATAGATTTCAGTTACTGGGACCATGACACAAAATCCACAATTTTTTCTGAAAACTTGTTATCTGCATAGATTTTTCTCTTTTGAGAGACGCATGTAGAATTGAACTTTTTAGAGACGAGGTTACCCCCTTTTAAAAATTATGTTAAATTATGATATATGCTCTAAATTTTCTAGAAGTCTATAAACATGAAATGAATAAAAGAACTGTGATATCAAAGGCAACCAAAGATATTAATTTTAGATGTTCCTACAGTAATAATTTTTGCTACTTTTGCTTTAACTGAAATAAAAAAGGAAGATTTAACAAGGTCTAACTTTTCAGAGTCTGAGAAAAATATTTCAT
This sequence comes from Nasua narica, assembly GCA_028533885.1. NCBI lineage: Eukaryota > Metazoa > Chordata > Mammalia > Carnivora > Procyonidae > Nasua > Nasua narica. The sequence continues at coordinate 111,367,715 of CM052809.1, forward strand.
TATTGTGACACATTATTTTGACACATGCTTTATTATTTCCATACTATAGGAGTTCAAAGATAACTTTGATTCTTCCTTTTCCAAATAGGATTCTAATAAAGTTTTCATTAAAAAATGGTGAATTTCTCGATAAAATATTTCAGTGACATTTCTTTTTACTCTGGAATATTTCCAGGGAAAGTTCATTTTCTTAAGTTTCAATCTAGAGTTTCATTTGTATGATCTCACTTTTTTTTAAAAAAATGTTTTTCCATGTTAAATCAATGGCAATATGACATCAGTATGTTTAAGTAAGTTTATTATCATTTGTATTATTCTTTGCCTATGCTTATAATTTTTTACACATTTGCTCTAATAAAAATTAGATCTGAAGTGGACCCAGACCAATAGATTGACTCTGAAAGAATTTAGAAGCTGTATTGACAAGGCAATGAATGCTACTAATCTCAAGCATACAGTAGTGTTTAGGTGCTAACACAAAACTAATAATTCCAAAGATTAGTAGTATTAATTAAATGTCAGCAGAAATTTTCTCAAAAAAAAAGTAGTCTGTATCTTTTCTTAGGATTATTTTGCGTAATAAGGGCAAAGAAAAGGTGCTCAAAAAAACCAAATTTTGCTTTTTTGCATAAAATATGATCTTCCTATTTAACCGGGGAATCACTAGAATGCCTGGTATGTGTTCTTCTAATAATGATTTGTATCATGAAAGATGAAAATGCACATGTCGACACTCTGTCAAATGGCAAAAGCAGTATGGAAGACCTTCCGCACTGAACTTGAGAACCATTTTGAGACTGTTTAGAATGCGTACTCTCCCAAGTAATTGCAAGATTGCTGATCTGCAAGGGGGGGTTGAATAGTTTTGACTCCATTCAATATAATAAAATTTTAGAAGTTAAGGCTTTGATCTGTTGGTATTTGAAATACCTACCTACGAACCATTTTTGTATTTAGAGAAACTATAAATTCTCCCTAGGACTGGGTCGCATGGGTAACACCATGAAGAAATAAGAGTAAAATTTGGAAGAGCCTTGTATTACGACGGGCAGTAGCTTGGAGAAGAAGATAATTTGTTTCTCTTTAAGGGGAAAGGTCATAAATGGAGGAAAAGAGACATGCAGGAGAGAGAGAGAAAAGGAGAAGAAAGGAATGGGAGAAAAGTGGACATGAATAAGAAAAATAGGTCATATTTGGAAATAGAATTAGTCAGTATACTTTATCACATATCATATCATATTACATTAGATATTCAATTCTATTTCACTTTTTTAAAAGAAACAGTAAAGATTATTCAAATCTGTACTATTAATAAAATTTACTTTCTTTTTTTTTCATAGATGGTTATGTCCTTCGGAGTTACTTGGTGGACAAGTAAGTTCATTTTCTTCTACTACTATACTTGTAAAAAGAGTGTTACGCTTTTCTTTAAGAAAGATTCCTAATACCATCTAAATAACGTAATCTACTAAACTGTCATAAATAAATTTTAAAACAATATGTTATACTAACATCAATATGGTAGTACCCAGCATAAAGTTAAGGTTTTCATAGAGTGTCACTCTTTTAAATAGACAATTTAAATAGACAATTTAAATAAACAATTGTATTCTTGTTCATGAGTGTATAGTTCATAATTACAAATGTTCGCTGGAGACAGACATAGCAAACATTGGAGACAGGGGAAAACCACTAACACTTTCATTAATATTTTGCCTTTCACTTACTGATTAATGCAGTTGATTGAATTGAATTAATCAGGGACCAATTAGTGTCTACACAGTAGGTGCTAATGTCACCTGTTAGCAATTTGGCCCACAACTGAGGGCTTTTCTTTACAAGGCATAGTAGAGTATTAAGTTGCCTTTTTGGAAGCATGCCAGAATAAAGAGAGTCATCAATGATTCTCCTATTCTTATGAATAAGACATTGTCACAGTCTTATTCAACTAGTGTTCTATCAGAGTCCCCCTCAAACATTATAAGATTCTGTTTCAAGCATATCAGTGCAAGAAGTGAACTCCATTATCAGGTCCATATGCCAACATAAAGATTTACAGAATTCTTCCTAATAAAAAAATCAAGGAAGATTCACAAACTGTATCCATAAACAACCTGACACCAATCAGAAAGAGACAAATCAATACTAATGCTTTGTCAGCAAACTAGTGTAGAGTCAAAAGAAAACTAATCATAATACATCTTTCTCTCGGATCATTAATCACAATGGTAGGCAAGCATTTTCCTATTTTATGAAAGATACAAATTTCAAGGAATGAATACATGGCAAATAATAGGACATCTTCCTCAGTCATTATTACAGAATGATGAAGAAGGAAGTTAGAAAGTATAATCTAAGTAATTATTGGTTCACCATCTATTGAAGTGATTACTTAAAAAATGTTTATCGAAAGAATGATAGGAAAATCTGTCCTCTTTGCTTTTGTTGGCTAATGCATTTCCATTAGCTAAGGCCTCCCTTAATCTCAGAGAACGGATCCAAACAGAAGAGAGAGGAAACCAACAGCATCTGCCATAGTTGGCAGCAACTTGGTGGGCCTGCTGCTGCTTCCATGATAAAAGCAGAGATAGTATGGGGACCAAAAGTGGGTCTGGTCAAGGTGACAGTCACCTCATATTTCTGAACTTTGAAACTGTATTGTACATTTCAAGGCTCTATTTGCATTTACAATACTTCTTATTTTAATTACTTGTATATCATTCTCTCCTCCATTAGATTATAAGCTTCTCGAAATCAAAGCTCATGTCTTACCCATATTTATGTCTCCTGGTACATAGGAGGAACTCAGTAGGTGTGTAGAACAGAAAGTTTTACAGAGATTCAGGACCAAGTACAATCAAAATGTGTGAAAGTAGCCAGAACTATTATTATGCAAGCAACCAATGACCATAAATATTTTTAGAATTATGTAATGTAAGAATCACCATACTAACCATATCTTGGCTACTCATTTTGAAACTAATATGTATGTATTTTATAATTAATATTTATAAATTTTTATTAGAAATGCAAAAATGAAAAAAAAAAGAAATGCAAAAATGATGCACCCATTTCCTAAGCCAAATATTATTCTATTTTTTAATATTTTTCTATCTCATTCAACATTTAAAGTTCAAGTGAAAGTATAAATCTGATGTTAACAAGTACAAAGAATCCATTAGGGGAGCACCTAGCTGGCTCAGTCGGAGGAGCATGTGACTCTTGATTTCCGGGTCCTGAGTTCAAGCCCCAGGTGGGGTGTAGAGATTATTTAAAAAAAAAAAAAAGACTCTATTAGGGTCCCAACTGGAGTATTGTGCCATAATTTTTCAGTTTTTTTAGTTCAACAAGCACTTCTTAAAACGTACAGCTCTGTACTAGGCTTACGGTTGGTTCTAAATATGAATAAAGCATGGTGTGTGCTCTTGAGGCATGTTTCCACTATTCCATATGTCTATGATATGGAATAAGTTGTAGGTTTTTTGGTTGTTTTTAGAATAGAACAGAGAATTAGGTTAAACAAATGAAAGATGATGCAGATGAATATAAAATTTCTTCCCACTTATAAATTCACATTTAACTTCCTACCTTTAAATGCTTAATTGTGTCCTATAAAATCATATTACTAACTTTTTAATCTAAATATTGCCTTAATGTTAAGAAGATATTTTCTTTAAAATAAAAATTATTTTCTACATTTACAGTGATGGAGAAATCTATGATGATATTGCTGATGGTAAGTCCCACAATGCACCCACCACTGAGAACAATAACAGTGAATTTACTGTTCTTACAAATACTAAAAATAGCTTGCTGGGTTAATTAGAGCTTTTCAATCTGATTAGAATTTGAATCACTTGAAAAGGTTAGGAAAGGTAAATGCTCTGGTATAATTTAAGAAAATTATTTTTGCACACACCCGGAAATCAAGGAAGAATCTTATTTATTTTCATTGAAAACAGAAGTAGGAAAATAATGTGAACTTTTCATTATACCATTAATCCTAATAGGGATTACTTTCATCCACAAAAATTTGTATACTTGACCAATTAGTTGGTACTTATTTCATAACCTGTAATACTCACTAGTGTTCTTTTACCATCACATATTTATAAATTACATATTTATAAATTAATCTAAAAAATTAATTTCAACTGAAGTGAGGCATAGAGTTACTCATGTGGCCTTTTAGTTTCCTTTTAAACTTATGATTCTTACTAATATTTAGTATCTTCAATCTCGTTTATTTTTTTTAAGATTTTATTTATTTATTTGACAGAGAGACAAGCAGAGGGAGAGGGGGAAGCAGGCTCCCTGCTGAGCAGAGAGCCTGATGTGGGACTCGATCCCAGGACCCTGAGAATATGACCTGAACCAAAGGCAGAGGCTTAACTCACTGAGCCACCCAGGTGCCCCTTCAATCTCATTTAGAAAACTACCAAAAAGTACATTTAATTAAGTGCCAGATAAAATAATCCCGAGTCTCATTTTGATAAAAAAAAAAATAGATCTGTCCAGGGCGCCTGGGTGACTCAGTTCGTTGAGCAACTGCCTTCGGCTCAGGTCATGATCCTGGAATCCCAGGATCCAGTCCCGCATAGGGCTGTGTGCTGGGGGGTGGGGGGAGTCGGATTATCCCTCTGACCCTCCCCCCTCTCCTGCTCTCTCTCTCAAATAAATAAATAAAATCTTTAAAAAAAAAAAAAAAAAGAATAAATCTGTCCAGAAACTTTGTTAGAATTACATACTGAACAATGTAAGTTAAATCCATATATGGTCTTCCACATAACTACTTTTTCACAAAGTGAGCCAATTCTACATTTTTTTAACTGTAAACTGGGTGACTGTGAATCACCCACATCTAGTCTTGGAACGCTTAGAAGCTATGTGTTTTGTATAACTCTATTGCAATTTGTATTTTTTTTCAGGTTGCATTTATGACAATGACTAGGTCTCAGCCTTGTTCATTGGGCTATGTTCATTTGATGCCAAAATGAAATCTGAGTTTTAATTGACGTGGGATTGGATATCATAGAAAATGAATGCATGCAACTACCTATTACCATTTGTTATAAAATTCTGATTATCTTTATGAAGTTTTGAAACTGTGGACTTAGAATATGATTTTAACATCTTGGAAGACTACATCGTTGAGCTGTAAGAATTACTAAATAGTCCATTTCTGCCTCAGCTACAGTTATGAAGGCACTTCTTATAGACCATCAGTAAACCACCTCCCTTCTCTAAAAAGAAAAAAAATATTGAGAAGAAATGACTGTGTTGTTTAAAGAAATACGAGGAAGAAGAATAAGGAAGTATAAGGAAGAAAGTATTAAAACATTCCACAAGACGGAAAACCTTTATTTGAACCTCTAATTGTGATTGTCTCTTATATTCTTTATTCAAATTATCTATCTTTAAAAGGGCACAACTGTCTCTTCTCTTGCTGATGGGATCAATGTTTTAAAAATTACAGTGGCAGAAGAATTTCTGTATAAAGATTGTCCCTGATTGTTAATTGTGAATATATGTTAATTATTTGATAAGAATGTATGCATTTAGTGTGCACACTTCAGATTAAAATTGTAGTCAAAAATCGGTTTTCTTTTTGCAGGTTCATCCACTAACAATTTAATTATGTGCTCTGTTTAAAGCACTGTTGGAACTAGAGTAGATAGAAATGAGGACTACCCTAAAATTATGAAGAATAGAAGATGGACTTTGAAATTAATTAGGCTTTAATGGCACCTCTTTACTATGAAGACTCTTCTGAAGGTTTTTGCTCTTCAATTACTTCTGTTGAACTTTTTTTTTAACCACTTTACTGGGAAGTTGGCCTAGTATTTGGACTAGAATGTACCCTACTCATACATACTCTTTCCTGAAGCAACTCCAAACAAAATGTAAAGCATTTGGGTTCCAAATGCTAAGAACACTAAACACCATGCTACAAAATGCAAAACCCTAACACCCAAGAAAATAGCATGTTAGGTAATTTTTTCTTAACTTCCAAAATAGGCAAATCCTAAAGCTGGGCTCTACTACCAATGAACCATGATGTGATATTTGGTAAACTGGTTTCCTCATCTGAAAATTACAGGATTAGACAAAATCAATTTTTCTGAACATTTTTAGGACCAGTTACCTCAAACTTTTATAATCCTCCCCTGACCCCAAATCCTATATTTCAGAAGACTTTGTGTATTTTTAAAACTCATTGATTAAATAATGATTAATGCATTTTCCACATTTTAATATTGCAAAGGCCCATTGGAGTTTCTGAAGAGTGACCCCACTGAATTGAAATCATTTCAGCCTTCATATGGGTGACTTCCATTTGGCATTTCCATTTGGCATGTTAAAATTTGAAAATAGATCATCAAAAAAAACAAGAAGAAAGAAAAAAGAAGAGAAACAAGAGAAAAGCAACAAGAGAAAAAAGAAAGAAAGAAATGAAAGACAGAGAAAGGAAGGAAGGAAATAGACCATCAACCTTTATTGTGTAGTTTATAGTCTCGAAATCTGAGGCCCCCACATTAGAAACCAATGATGTCAAAGTCCCCCTCCAAGTATGAAATACTTTGATGTCTACTTTTTGACAGGGTAAAGCAGTATATGCTCTGCTCATATGATGAAATTATTTTAATAGATAAATTACATGGGTTTTGTTAAATTTGGTAGCAAATATACATAATACACTGACAGTATATCTCCAGTTATTTTTTTCTGATTGAAAATAACATAAATTCAATACAATATCAGTTTTTAAAATTCAAAATTAAACCAAGAGAATATTTTAGAGTTTTGAGTTATACACCAAGAAACAGATACACACAATGCCTACAAAAAAATTTATATAATAGATAATCATCTTAATATAAAAGGCATATTTGACATATTAACTTTACTATATATTTTTTCTGTTATAGTTTTATGTATGGAATTTTGTCACATGAGAAGAGCTACAAATAAATAACACCGTTAGCAGATAACTTTGGCTCCTACTTCATCAAGAAATTGAGGCCATCAACCTTTCTCTCCTGTAATTTGATCCCACATCTGCAGAGTCTTTCTCTAAGCCCAATCTTACTACTTGTTTTTGCTTCAGCCTCAGAGGATGGAGTACCTCCCATTCAAGACCAAACCTTCCAGTAGTGTCCCTGATGCTTTTCTTCCTATTTTGAATGAAACTGAATTAACCAAGCACAAGTCCCTTCAACTTCCAACAATGTTCAACCTTAACCCATGTTCAGACATTATCCCAGGGAATAAGATATCACTCTTCAAAGCCATAACCTTTATCCAATTTCTTCTTTCTTTCTCTGAAGTCTTTTTCCTTCACAATTAACTAATTCTCTCTCTCACACACACACAAACACACACACGAAGTCCCTGCCCAACTTTTCCCCCTTTCTCTTCCTCTCTTCTTCTTCAACTTCTTCCATTGTACAGATTCCGTCCTCTAGACTTACAAACATACTGAAGTTCTTCTCATACAAAAAACAAGAGAAAACCTTGCCTTGAATCCAAACATCTCTCAGACTACAACCAATTTCTGTCTTCTATCTTCCTTTTCTCATCCCATTGTCTGAAAATGGTAGGATGCATTTGGCAACCAGGAGAATACTATTACTCACAGACCCCCAACTATGGGAAGCTTAACTCACCAAATGTCCTGCCTTCTACACTCTGAAACCCATTTCCACAGCTGTGCCAATACGAGGCTTCCCACATACTGCTCCTAGAAATGACTAAGCATGACAGTCCTGTCCTTGATAGGTACAGAAGACCTCAGGTGACAGGATATGGTTTGAAGACTCCCTGACTGCCTTGCTAAAACTTCCTTACCCTGTATAGTACTCTGAGATGCTTCTTCCCAGCATTCCTCCCTCCCCTCTTTATTAGGGTCAGACTTGCATTGCTCTCTGATGGCTCCTCCAACTTTCCCTGGCTCCCTCCCCCTTTCCTCTCACACAAACATTTTCCCACTTTTTTGCAACAACATCAGTCATTTATGATGGGAAATAAATCAGATGAAACATGAAACACAGACCACACCATAGCTCTCCAGCTTGCCAATAATGAGGAGCATTTTCATGGGGACGAGTGATGGACAAACCTCGCTCAGTTAGTGTCTAAGCCAGATTGCATTTCTTTTTTTTTTTTTTTTAAAGATTTTATTTATTTATTTATTAGGAAAGAGAGAGTGAGAGAGAGCAGGTCAGAGTGAGAAGCGGACTCCCCATGGAGCTGGGAGCCCGATGTGGGACTCGATCCTGGAACTCCGGGATCATGACCCCAGCCGAAGGCAGTCGCTCAACCAACTGCGCCACCCAGGGGCCCCAAGATTGCATTTCTGTTAGAAGCGCCAAATTCCACTGAAAGGTCTAGCAGGAATATAATCATAAAAAAACTAAGGTTGATGCACACGAACTCCTCAGCATCTGATGGGATGCATATGCCATGGCCTGGAATAGAAATTTAAAGTCAAATCATGATTTGGGATTTGCCCAGCTGAGAATAATATTCAATAGCTAATATAAGGCTATTGGTGGACAGGTTCTTAATAATAAAGAAGACGGAAATACCTTCTATCACCACCTTATCTCAGTTCTTTAAAACAGATGTTTGGAATGATATAATATTTTTTCAAAACTTCAGTTAAGTTGATGAATTGTATTCAGGCATGTAAACTATCGCTTCCCTTTCAAACTCATGATCTTACACATGCCATCAGATACGGAAGCTTGACTCTTCATCACCTCTCTAGGAGTGGTATTGAAAGTAAGACTTTTGAAGGTAGGATGAAATTTGGGTTATTGTTCTTCAGCTCACATGATACGCTTGTTAGAGCTTCGCCCTTTGTGGGAGAAGTTGTGTTAAGAAAGAAACTGAAATGCTGTTGCCACCCACATGCCCCAGGGGACCAGAGGTTTGTGTTTTTTATGTGTTTTTTTGTGGTTTTTTGTTTTCATGTTGTTTTGTTTTTGGTTTCTTGTCTTTAGTATGTTTAGATTTAAAAGAGGTGCAGTAAGCTATCATGGTTACCAACTTCTAAGATCTAAATAAGTGTACAGGACTAGAAAACCAAAACCACAGGTATTAAAATTTTTTGTGCATTTGTCTAGAAGAGAAACAACAGAAAAAATCTCTCCTATTGGTAACATAATGGTAGAAGTAGACACACTTGGAAGGTATCTTAAGTTGGGTCCTCCCAGAAGCTGAGCTTGAGACTGGAATTCTTGTGTGAGGGATACGTTGTGGGGGCTCTGCAGGGAAAAAAAAAAAACTGTAAGAATGAGGAAGCGGGATAGCACAGGGGAAGAAGTTGGGCTAAAATGTGGATCTAGCTATAGCCCATGCTTAGCCTGATTTCAGAACAAAGAGTTGGAGCAAGAGGGGTTCCACTGAATGACCCCATTCCCCTGAGGGCATGTGATGTGATGAGCACTGCGTGTTACATGCAACTGATGAATTATTGAACTCTACATCTGAATTTAATGATGTACTATATGTTTGCTAGTTGAATTTAAATTTTAAAAAAATATTGGATTAGAAAGAAAGAAAATGGTCAGTTGGAGACTAAATCTGGGGGCTAAAAATTATCCTAAGATTCTATTGGGACAAAATTTTGGACTAAGGGATGAACATTTCTATTTTTAAATGTTCATAAAACAAGATTCATCACTGTTGGGGAAAAGAAGGAGGAGGAGGAGAAGGAGAAGAAGACTTTCTGAGAAGAAGGAAGAGGAGGAGGAGGAGGGGGAGGAGGGGGGGAGGGGAAGGGGAAGAAGAAGAAGAAGAGCTCCACTGAGTCAGCCGTCCTGAGGCAAGGGAGCTGGACTTCGTATGTTTTCATCAGCAGTCACTGGCTACCGGACGCTTCCTCCCCCAACCACAGTCTCCTATGCTCCTGCGGGCAACCCCTCTCTGGGCTGAGAAAAATTCTCTGAAGGTGCAGCTGTGAGTTTCAGCAACCAGCAGCTGAGGGATGGGTTCACCTGCCCATAAAAGTTACCAAGTGTAGATCAAAAGTAAATTTCCTGCAAAATTAGTGGGCTCTCTCATCAAATAGGAAGGAACATAAACGCGTGTATTTTACGGACCAAACACTAAAGCTGGCCTTCCTCGCATATAAGGGGTTGTCCTGGCTTGCCAAGGTCTTGTCAGGGTCCTGAATCATTTCAGCGTCAGTGTCACCTAAGTCACCAAATTTTACACTGGCAAGTACATTGAGAGGCAGTTGAAAGATGAATGTTCATTATAAGTCTATTTGTTATTATTCTATGTATGTCACTCATGTATTCAAAAGGTAAAAACATCCAATCTCAGTATTTGAGCCAATTCCCTATAGGTGCTGCATTGTCACTGTCATTCTCACTATCCATTAGCATCTGTTGAGCACTATGTGCTAGACACTGTGCTGAGTGCTGCGAGCCTTGTTCTATTTAAACTCTATGTCAACCCTATCAAGTCAGGCTCGGAGGAAATGAGACTTAGATGTGACATATGCTCATGTCTTCTGCCCATTTTTTGATGTGATTATCTGTTTTTTGAGTGTTGAGTTTGAGGAGTTCTTTATAGATCTTAGATATGAGACCTTTGTCTGTAGTGTCATTTGCGAATATCTTCTCCCATGAACAGACACTTCTCCAAAGAAGACATACAAATGGCTAACAGACATGTGAAAAAATGTTTAACATCACCAGCCGTCAGGGAGATTCAAATCAAAACAATATTGAGATACCACTTTATACCAGTTAGAATGGCCAAAATCAACAAGACAGTAAACAACATGTTGGAGAGGATGTGGAGAAAGGGAAACCCTCTTACACTGTTGGTGGGAATGCAAGTTGATGCAGCCACTTTGGAAAACAGTGTGGAGATTCCTCAAGAAATTAAAAATAAAGCTACCCTATGACCCTGCAATTGCACTACTGGGTATTTACCCCAAAGATACAGATGTAGGCAAAGAAGGGCCACATGTACCCCAATGTTCATAGCAGCAATGGCCGCAATCGCCAAACTGTGGAAAGAGCCAAGATGCCCTTCAGCAGATGAATGGATAAAGAAGATATGGTCTATATACACAATGGAATATTATGCATCGATCAGAAAGGATGAATACCCAACTTTTGTATCAACATGGACAGGACTGGAAGAGATTACCGAGTGAAATAAGTCAAGCAGAGAGAGTCAGTTATCATATAGTTTCACTTAGGTGTGGAGCATAAGGAAAAACATGGAGGACATTGGGAGAAGGAAAGGAAGGGTGAATTGGGAGAAATCGGAGGGGGAGATGAACCATTAGAGACTGGACTCTGATAAACAAATTGAGGGTTTTGGAGGGGAGGGGGTGGGGGGATTGGGCGAGCCTGGTAGTGGGTATTGAGGAGGGCACAAATTGCATGGAGCACTGGGTATGGTGCATGAACAATGAATCTTGGAACACTGAAAAAATAAAATTAAATTAATAAGAATAATGATAATGAAAATTGTTAGTGAGATACAAAGAAGCCAAGATTTAGGAAAATTGTTGGCTTTTTCATTATGATGCAGATGACAAGCAGAAATGTTAGTGTTGAATGAGGTACAGAACCCAGTTTCAAGAGAGACTTATAAGACTAGATGATATAGTTAATTAATGATAAATTTAGAGAATATGAGCTGTGAAGTCTATCATAACTTCAGGGAAAAAAATGGTAATAACGTACCATGACACCCTTTAACTAGCATGCCAGAATTTACATATTCAGAGTAGTATTGTCCTTCAAACTAGTCAGTTATAAGGCTCAACACTTATTTCACTGGTTTGTAGGGAATAAGATTTATTATTCCAGAAAAAGAGGAATATCACTTTCAAATTTGCCTTTAGTACTTAGGAAAAATTTATTTGTAGTCTCTTTATTATCAAAAGATCATAAGTGTTTATCTTTTGAAAATGGATTCAATTTTTATATACCATTTAGAACCTCATCTGGTATGTAAGGTGGGTGAACAAACAGGGCAATGCTTTGTGAAATTGAGTTATGACCATAAGTTAATGCCCATTTTGTGCTCATCATAAATTCCCCCTAACCTTTCTTAGTATCTAAAGATAAATTTTAGTGAATATTTAATTTTTCAGTTTATAATGCTGATATAAAAGTTTTGCATTTTCCCTCAGTCACTTTTCAAACATTAATTTTCTCATTTAATGGAATACTATGAGTACATTGAAAGATCATGTGTACGTCATCACAATTTTACTCCTTCCTTCCCTCCTTCTCAGAGAAAACCAGCACCTGATTTTGGTGTTTCTGATTCCTTTGCATTTGTTTGTACTTCCTTGCATAAGTATATACCTTTTAAAATGTTCCAAGTATTATTTTTTATATCTTAAAATTTGATATGACTAGTATCATACTGTCTGTGTGGCTTTTCTGCCACGTGCTTTTGACATGTCTCATTTTGTTTGGGAAAGGCATAGCAAACATTCTGTCGAATGAAAAAACCACAGATATTTTTTTTCTACTAAGGTCATGTAAGGGGGTGCTTGGGCTGCTCAGTCGGTTAAGCGTCTGCCTTTGACTCAGTCATGATTCCAGGGTCCTGGGATCCAGCCCCTGCATGGGGCTCCCTGCTCAGCGGGGAGTCTGCTTCTCCCTCTGCCTCTGCCCCTCCCCCTCTGCCTCTGCCCCTCCCCCTGCTTGTGTACTCTCCCTCTCTCTCTCTCAAATAAATAAATAAAATCTAAAAATAATAATAATAATAAAGTCATGTTAGGTTGTTCCCAACTTCTGCTATCGTAAACAATGTTACTATGGACATTCATGTTGGAATTTCCCCAGGTGTCTGAGGGTTTCTCTATGACATATGCCCAGGATTAGAACCGCTCAATGGTAGAATATGCAGATCCTTCACTTGAATAGATACTGCCCCATGCTTTTTGTGTCTTATTTAAGAAACTCCTTAGCTTTACCAGCTCATGAAGATATTCTATATTTCCTTCTAAAAGTTTTAAAGTTTTGCTTTCACTTTAAATTCTTTGAATCCATCTGGAAATGACATTCTTTTTTCTCCTCAGAGAAGCAGTTCCTCCCAACCATTTTTTTGATTGGACTCACCCTCTCCACAATATGCAAAGCCAGCTCCATGTCATATGCCGAGGTTCCCTTTATGCCTGCATCGGCCATGAGACTCATTCCTAGGACCGGACCACTGTCTTTATTTCCACTGTGGTCACGCTGAGCATTGCTTGCTATTTGACCAGAGAATTTCAAGTCTTTGAGCACTTTTTACAGAAAGTTCAGACTTCAGTAGCATCAATAGAGTACTAAAAGAGGATTCATAATAATTTTTAAACTCTCACAATTGTGGCAGTACTTTTTAAATTAATTACTATTAGGAGTTAGTAAAAGTAAAAAAATTAGTTCAGAAAAGTTCATGCAGAATATTAGACATAATTCGTGAAAACATAAAATAGCAAAATATTCTTCCAAAAAAAAATCATTTATCTGATTCCATGTTGACCAAGTACCTTCTGGTTACTAACTCAGTTTCCCAAGTGTATCTGAAAAGAGGGTACTGTGAGGGGGCTTGGGGGCTCAGTCAGTTAAGTGTTTGCCTTCGGCTCAGGTCATGATCCCAGGGTCCTGGAATCTAAGCCCTGAATCAGTCTCCCTGCTCAGAGAGAAGTCTGCCTCTCTCTCTCCTGCTCCCCCTGCTTGTGCTCTTTCTCTCTCTCTCCTTCTGTCTCTCTCTCCGTGTCAAATAAATAAACAAAATCGAAAGAAAGAAAGAAAGAAAGAAAGAAAGAAAGAAAGAAAGAAAGAAAGAAAGAAAGAAAGAAAAGAAAGAGAGAGAGAGAGAGAGAAAGAAAGAAAGAAAGAAAGAAAGAAAGAAAGAAAGAAAGAAAGAAAGAAAGAGAGAGAGAGAGAAAGAAAGAAAGAAAGAAAGAAAGAAAGAAAGAAAGAAAAAAAGACAAGGAAGGAAGGAAGGAAGGAAGGAAGGAAGGAAGGAAGGAAGGAACTGTGGTAGAATGGAAACAGATACTTAGGTCTGAGAAAGTTATTCCACTTTACAAACTGCTTCCTTAAAAGATTCTCATGAATATATGTTATAATGGGACCTTCAGGAAAATTCTAAAATAGGATATGAAAACCATTGGCACCAACTATATAATGATTTTTCCTTCTTTTGAAAACATGGAATCTCACAGATTGTGACCTTTGTCTTTAATGTTGCCTGAGCCCTGATCCCACAGCTCCTCTCTTAATTGACAGATGTATCTCTACATTGACAGTGAATAAAAATACAAGTCAACTACTTTTTTGATACTCTTTTTCTAGGGAATCCTGCTTACTTCCTCTTCTGTGCTTGCTGTTTTCTATACATCTCTTCGTAAGAAAATCAAGTTTGGGGGTGCCTGGGTGGCTCAGTGCGTTAAAGCCTCTGCCTTCGGCTCAGATCATGATCTCCGGGTCCTGGGATCGAGCCCCGCATCAGGCTCTCTGCTCAGCGGGGAGCCTGCTTCCCCCTCTCTCTCTGCCTGCCTCTCTGCCTACTTGTGATCTCTCTCTCTCTGTCAAATAAATAAATAAAATCTTTTAAAGAAAGAAAGAAAGAAAGAAAGAAAGAAAGAAAGAAAGAAAGAAAGAAAGAAAGAAAGAAAATCAAGCTTGAATGGTATTCATCAGGACAGAAATGTGCCTAAACTAACAATAATTAAGGAAGTGTGTTGGAATCTCCCACTGTAATGGCCAGAGAGCCGATTTCTCTATTTCTATCACTTTTTGAGACTATTATTAAGTACATATGAATTTGTAATTTGAAGTCTTCTTTATTAAGCCTTTTTTCACTATGTTGGGACAGGTTTGTTTGTTTTTTTAAGATTTTGTTTATTTATTTGACAGAGAGAGAGATCACAAGTAGGCAGAGAGGCAGGCAGAGAGAGAGGGGGAAGCAGGCTCCCTGCTGAGCTGAGAGCCCGATGCGGGGCTGAATCCCAGGACCCCGAGATCATGACCTGAGCTGAAGGCAGAGGCTTAACCTACACTGAGCCACTCAGGTGCCCCTGGGACAGGGTTTTGACTTAGTCTGTTTTCTCTGGTATTAAGACAGCTACTGAGTTGTCTTTCAGCTTATTTACAATATCGGTCCTTTCGGGGCCCCTGGGTGGTGCAGTTGGTTGAGCGACTGCCTTCGGCTCAGGTCATGATCCCGCAGTCCCGGGATCGAGTCCCACATCAGGCTCCCAGCTCCATGGGGAGTCCGCTTCTCACTCTGACCTGCTCTCTCTCACTCTCTCTCTTTCCTAATAAATAAATAAATAAAATCTTTCAAAAAAAATCGGTCTTTTCATTTTTAACTCTTTTTTATTTTAGTGTATCTTTAGGAAACACCATATAGTTGGATTTTTTAAATTAATTTAACAATTTCTTCCTTTTAACTGATAAACTCACAGTTAAGTATTCCGTCCATATATACATATTTAGAATTGTTTCCTTTTTGATACTGTCCTTTCTATTTGTTAGGTTTCTTTCTATGTGTCTTTGTTCTCCTTGTCTTTTTTGGGGGCTGATTGATTTCTTCCTTTCTTGATTTCTTCATTCCTTCCTTTCCTTTCCTTTCTTTCTTCATTCCCCTCACCCCACTTCGCTCATATGCACTTTCTATACTGTGTACTCTGTTGCTCTTCTTTTAGTGGTTCTCCTTGTATTTTTTTCTGCATATTTTACAAAGTCTTAAATTGATCAATTATTTAACTCCTCCCTCAAACAACATGAGAGCTTTAGAATTGTTTAACTAAGATCACCCACTCCTTAATGGCAAGCTATTACTGTCCAGTATTTTCTTTCCTTTTAAACCCCAATATATAAATATTACTATTAAATGCAGGCTATATTTGCTTAAATGTGTCTATGTGATTTACCAATTTCTTTACTCATCACGGTTTCTTATATTTTAGACTATCTTTCCAGGGCCATTTTCTTCTTCTTGAAATACATATAATGAAAGCTTCAATAGTCATGTCTTTTGGTGGTAAACACTGCCATTTTGTGATTATCTAAAAATGTCTTTGTTTTTCATATTATTTAAAGTCAGATTTTTTTTTTAGGTACAGAAATTTTGGTTGGCAGTTGTTTACCGCTTGTTACCACTTTAAAGATAATTTTTCTGTATTCTGGCATCTATTACATCTGCAAAGGAGACTATAATTATTCCAATTGTAGTTCTTGTAGGTTGTCTTTCTTCTGCAACTGTTTTTAAGATTTGTCTTTGTCTTCATTATATAGTGTCTAAGTGTGGATTTCCTTTTATTGATCCTGATTGGCTTTATTTTCCCCCCATATCTGCTAATTTTGTCTTTCACAGATCCTAGAAAAGGTAAGCTGTAATCCTAGTAAAGGTAAGCTAAGTATTGCATCTTCTTTATCCTCTCAATTATTTCCTTCTGGGAAACCTATTAAAGTATGTTAGACCTTCTCATACTATACTCCCCATATTTTCTATCCCTTGGAATAATGGTTTTTGTTATTTCCATTTTTTTACTGATGTAGAAATTATGTACAGGTAAATCTGACCCTTTAAATATATCGTTCTGTAAGTTAACACACAGTGTCACATAACCACCACTATAAATAAAAAATAGAAACATTTCATCACTCTAAAAATTTCCCTGTGCCATGTTGTCATTAATCAAAAGTAAAGTCAACAAAAGGAAAATAAACGATTAGGACGACATCAAAATTAAAAGCTTCTGGGGTGCCTGGGTAGCTCAGTGGGTTAGAGCCTCTGCCTTCAGCTCAGGTCACGATTTCAGGGTCCTGGAATCAAGCCCCTCATCGGGCTCTCTGCTCAGCAGGGAGCCTGCCCCCCTCCCCCGCCTGCCTTTCTGTCTACTTGTGATCTCTCTCTCTCTGTCAAATAAATAAATAAAATCTTTTTTTAAAAAATTAAAAGCTTCTGCACAGCAAAAGAAACCATCAACAAAATGAAAAGGCAACCCATGAAATGGGAGAAAATATTTGCAAACTACATATCTAATAAGTTAATATCCAAAATGCACAAGGAACTCATACTTCTCATTAGCAAATAAGCAAACAAAAGAAACCAAACCAAACCCAAAACAGAACAAAATAAATAAGTAAATAAATAACCCAATTTAAAAATGAGCAAAGAATGTCAATAGACATTTTTCCTAAGAAGACATACAAATGGCCAACAAGTACATGAAAAGATGCTCAACATCACTAATCATCAGGAAAATGTAAATGAAAACTACAATGCGATATTACCTCACACCTGTTAGGATGTTTATTATCAAAAGGACAAGAGAGAGGTAAGAAGTACTGGCGAGGAGATGAAGAAAAAGGCAATTTACATACTGTTGTTGGGATTGTAAACTGGTACAGCCGAGATGGAAAACAATATGGAAGTTCCTCAAGAAATCAAAAATAAAACTACCATATGACCCAGTACTTCTGGGTATATATCAAAAGGAAACAAATCATTATCTTAAAGAGATACCTGTGCTCTCATGTTCATGCAGCATTATGCACAATAACCAAGGTATAAAAACAATTTAAGTGTCTTTCTACATGTAATAATATTTATCATTCATCCTTTAAAAAGAAGAAAATCCTGCCATTTGCAACACCATGAATGAAATTGGAGGGCATTATGCTAAGTGAAATAAGCCAGACACAGAAAAACAAATACTGCAAGATCCCACTTATATGCGGAATCTAAAAACCAAACCCATAGAAACAGA
The DNA here is from genome assembly GCA_028533885.1 of Nasua narica. Classification (NCBI taxonomy): domain Eukaryota; kingdom Metazoa; phylum Chordata; class Mammalia; order Carnivora; family Procyonidae; genus Nasua; species Nasua narica. The sequence goes on from CM052809.1 coordinate 111,385,470, forward strand.
GAGTAGGTTGGTGATTGCCAGGAACTGGAGGGTGAGGGAAATAGAGAAAGGCAGGTGAAAGGCTACCATCTTTCAGTTATTAGAGGAATAAAGTCTGGGGCACCTGGCTGGCTCAGTCCATGGAGCATGTGACTTTTCATCTTATAGGCATGAGTTAGAGCCCCACGTTGGGTGTAGAGATTATTTAAAATAAATAAATTAAATTTAAAAAAAGCGGAACAAGGTCTGAGAAACTAATTTACAATATGATGACTATAGGTGATAATACTGTATTCTGTTGTTAAAATTCACTAAAACAATAGAACTTAAGTATTCTCAACAGCAATCACAACAACTATAATGGTACATACGTGAGGTAAGTGAGGTGTTGTTAGTCAGCTTGGTGGTAGAAATCCTTTTATTTGTCAATTATACAACAATTTAAAAAATTTCTCAGTCTGTAGTTTGTCTTTTTATTCTCTTAAAATAGTCTTTCCAAGAACAAAAGTTCTTCCTTTTGATGAAATCCAATCTATCAATTTTTTTTTCTCATACTGACCATGCTTCCTGTGTCATATCTAAGAAATCTTCACCTCACCCAAGATTACAGATTTTTTTCCTGTTGTCTTCTAGAAATCTTGTGATTTGGGGTTTTATATTTAGATCTGGGATCCATTTTGAGTTAATTTTTATTTAGAGTATAAGGTGTAAATCAGGGCTCATTTATTATAAGGCTAGCCAAGTGATCCAACACCATTTATTGAAAGACTATGCTTTCTACATTGAATTGCTTTGTAGTTTTGTCAAAAATAAATTGAAGACTGGGGTGCCTGGATGGCTCAGTGGGTTAAGGCCTCTGCCTTGGGTTCGGGTCATGATCTCGGGGTCCTGGGATCCAGCCCCGCATCAGGCTCTCTGCTCAGCGGGGAGCCTGTTTCCCCCTCTCTCTCTGCCTGCCTCTCTGCCTACTTATGATCTCTCTCTCTCTCTCTCTGTCAAATGAATAAATAAAATCTTTAAAAAAAATTAATTGAAGACAGAGCTATAGATACATATAGAGATGGAGATAGAGATGATATAGATATAGGTGTGGATAGATAGATCTGAGATCTTTATTTCTGTTCAATTAATTTACGTCTAAAATTACCCTGACTTCTCCATAGCTTTACAGTAAATCCTGAAAATAAAAAATGTGGGTCCTCCAACTTTGTTCTTCCTCAGTATTGTGTTGGCTATTGTACGCTTTTTATCTTTCTGTATAAACTTTAGAATCATTTTGTTAATACCTACAAAATAACTTCTTGAATAAGCTTTGGTATTTTGTATCTTTAAAGTAATTCATCCATTTGTCCTTTTAATACCTGTTGGGTTCCATAGTAAATTCCTAACTTTCTCTTTTGATATTTGTGATTTTTCTTTTCTTTTTCTTTCTTCTCTCTTTCTTTTCTCTTGATTAGTCTGGTTAGAGCTTTATCAATTAGTTATTTCAAAGAAACGTCTTTTTAGTTCATTATTTTTAATTGACTTCCCTTTACTTCCTTTGGATTTAATTGGCTGTTCTTTTCCTAGTTTGTTAAGGTAGAAACGTAAACCACTGCTATGGGAACTTCATTTAAGCATTTAATGCTATTCATTTCTCTGGTTTAGCTCCATGCCAAACATTTTGGTATGCTATATTTTCATGTCTATGTAATCCAAAATACATTTTCCTTTACCTTTCAATTTCTACTTTATTCTTCGGGTGAATTACGAGTGTGCCTGTTGCTGTTCAATTTCTAAATATTTGGGACTATCCTAGATCTTTTTGTGTTATTGATTTCTAGTTTAATTTTGTTATGGTCCAAAAACATGCTTTATATGATTTCAATTTTTCAAATTTGTTAAAAATTTGTTTTATGTCCCAGATTTGGTCTATCTTGGTGAATATTCCATTGGTACTCTAAAAGAATGGGTATTCTCCTGTTCTTGAGTGTCTATAAATGTCAGTTAGGTAAAGTTGTTGATAGCATTACTCAGATCTATCTATCTATCTGCTTCTTCCTTTTGTTTATCCTTATGCCAATATCACACTGTCTTAATTAATAGAGTTTTGTACTAAGTTTTGAAATCAAGAAGTGCATAATTTGGTAATTGATGTAAGAATTTCCTAGATAGCAATTTATCTGCATATCTTTTTAATAGTCATTGCATATGTTGAACTAATATTATACTATTTCATATATAATATGAGAACCTTTTAACAGTCTGGTTTTTACTTCTACAATTTAAACACACAATACACTGTATGCCTTTGCTTTAAATGAGAAATTATCTAATAATTTATTTACCTATATATAAACCACTTTCTGCATTTCTTTGTCCATTCATGTACATCTGCATTTCCATCTACTATTATTTCCTTTTTGGTCTGTAGAACTTTAACTAGTTTATTTTAAAACATCTGTTTAGGACAATTTATTTCAGTTTTTCAAAATCTGAAATTTTATTTTTCATTTTTAAAGATTGATCTTATCGGATATAGAATTCTAGATTATATATATTTCTTTCCTTTTTCACTTTAAAATTGTCATTTGAGTTCTGGCTTGCATTGTTTCTGACTAGATATCATCAATAATTCTTACTATTATTGCCTATAATTTATTTGCCTTTTGTTCCCTGATCATTTTAAAGATGTTTCTCTTTATTTTTGGTATTTGGCAATTTGACTATTATATGCCTGGGAATGTTTTTCTTTGTGTTATTTGTTTGTGACTCATTCAGCTTTTTGGATCTGTGTCTTGTTATTTTTTATCAAATTTGGAACATTTCAGCCATTGTTTCTTCAAGTCTTCTTTTCTGCTGTAATCTCTCACTCCACTTCTCTTGGGACTCCAATTACACATATTTCAGACTGTTTGATTTTTTAAAATATGGGTTTTTTTTTTTAGTTTTTCTCTTCTTCATTCTTTCTATTGGTCTGTGTTCAATACACTGACCACTCCTCTTTTTTTGTGTGTCCAATATGTCACCATCTAGTGGATTTTTACATTTTTTATATTGTATTTTTTATTTCTACAATTTTCACATGGTTCTTTTTTATAATATGCATTTCTCTAGTAAGAGCCCCCATTTGGTCACTACTTATATCCTGCTTTTCCCTTAAATCTCTCATTATATTTATAAAATTTTGCTATTTTGATGTCTGTTATTTCTTGGTCTGTATTCAATGACTATATTTTCTCATGATGATGAATCCCATTTTTCTGATTTTTCACATCTAATACGATTTTTATTATATGCTTTACATTGTAAATGCTATGTGTTTGAGAGTTTGGCTATTGCTGTTTTCCTTTTAATGAGTTTTTTTTTTAAAGATTTTTTATTTATTTATTAGAGAGAGAGAGACTGAGGATGAGAGGGGAGAAGGTCAGAGGGAGAAGCAGACTTCCCGCAGAGCCAGGAGTCCGATATGGGACTCGATCCCGGGACTCCCGGGATTATGACCTGAGCCGAAGGCAGTCGCTTAACCAACTGAGCCACCCAGGCGCCCACCTTTTAATGAGTTTTGAGGGGGTTCCCTCTTCATTAATTTACTGGAAGATCATCTTGATCCTGTTGAGACTTGATTTTAGGTTTTGTTTGGATATGTCTATAGTAGCATTTATTTTAGGCTAGTGTAGCTTTTCCCCTAAGTTATGACATTTTGGGAGTCTCCATGCAAACCTTTCTCTAAATTATAGCCTTCTGGGTGTTCTTAACTGAATGCTCAGGGTGTTTACCAAAGCCTCTTTACTCGCTAGTTAGAACCCTATTGTCTTTGCAATCTTCAACCAACCCCTGGAACCTTCAGTTAGTTTGGAGCCCCCAAGAGCTGCTCTCTGACAGGCCTCCCAGAATCTCACCCTCTACTTGCACAGCTTAAAGTTTCGCTAACTAACCAAGAGGATTCATATACAAATTTCTGGAGCTCTTACTTTGTATATGTTCCTCCTCTCTGGTATTCTGCCCCTCAAATTTCAATTGCCTCCTTATGTCTGAACTTCACTCTTTCTTCCTTCCATTCTACGAGACAGATGTTCTGTATTTGGTTTCCATAGTTTTGCGTTGTGTTTTGAAAGGTGTCCCCAGGCAAAAAGCCAGAAAGAATGTGGAGTTCACCTTGTTTGTTTCTTTTATTTCAAGGTTACAGTGCCACATTACCCATGCCTAAAAACAGTTGTTCACATATTTTGTCTAAATTTATAGTTGTTTATTATGCGAAAGTGAATTTAATACCCATTCTCCATCACGGATGAAATCAGAAATTCTTCATTAAAAATAATCATTTCAAATATAGATTCCTTTATATTCGGTTTCTGATCATCAATAACTGAAGTCCATGAGTTATAGTTTTTATTTCTACTGATTCTTCCTTATACTGACTTTTTCCTATGAGTTTGATGATCTTTGAGTGTGAACTTTTATTTGTTTGATTTTAATTTGTGAAGAGACTAGGAGCTGATGTCCTGCATTCTTTTCTCCAGAAAGGATTTGTAATTGCTACTGCTGGAAGCAAGGGGGCACTACAACCTGGTCCACTTTGGTTCACGCCTAGGATCTTGGGCTTAATGCAGAAGTCTCATGTTCTGCTTTTCTACCTCTGGTAGTGCCTTGGTCTCAGATCATGGGTGTGCAATTGGCATTTGCCCTCTAGATAACTCTGCTTTTCCATTTTTCTGTTTTCACACTGTTCCTCTAATTTTAGTATACTGTTTTGTTTTTGTTTTCTGGTGGAGGAACTTTGGAGATTTTCTTTAGCTAAAAAAAAAAAGAAAAAATAAACTATTAATATATATTATGCAGATTTAACAACAGAGCAGTCATTTGATCAGCTTTTGAAGATAAATTATCATGAGTCATAGAATGTATCCTAAGGGAAGATTGGGAGTTCTGCAACTCAGAGGAGTTATAACACTTTCCTGAAAATTTTTTCCACTTGGGTATATCACCAAGGGGTATATTTTAACTATCTATATTTTAAGGGGCATATTTTAAACTACCTTTTATCAAATGGAAACTTGACTTAAAAGAATATTGCAGGGCACCTGGGTTGCTCAGATGGTTAAGCATCTGCCTTCAGCTCGGGTCATGATCCTGGGGGTCCTTGGATCTAGTCCCACATCCAGCTCCCTGTTCCTTGAGGAGTCTGCTTCTCCCTATGCCTCTGCCTCGCTCTCTCTCTCTGTCTCTGAATAAATAAAATCTTTTAAAAAAATAAGAGAGAATATTGCAAAGAAACTGTGGTATGTAACAAAAGTTACATACTTTTGTAAATAATAAAAGCACAGTTTTAAAATATGGAAGCTCAGGTAACTCTACTCTTGATATTAACATTTTATCAACATCATTGCAAGAAAAAAGCAGTGACAATGAAATCAGATGTCACAATGTCAGCCACAATTTTTTAAAATGGAAATTAAGGCATGTAAAATATGATTTATGTAGATTATCCTTTACTATTACTTAAGTCTAAGTGTATATTCTTTGAGATGTTCACTAATGATAGTATAAAGCTATCTGATTTGTAAAATATAAAAATAAACATTCAGAATATGAAGATAATTTTCTATATTTTCTGCTATGGTAAAAAAATGAAATGAAATGAAAATGAAAAAAAAATAAAGAAGAAAATTTGCTGACAAACTAAAATGCAGTCCCATTGGTCAATGAAGACAGACAAAAAAAAAAAAAAAAAGACCAAAAAGTCTGAAGACTTGAAAAAGAAAGATACTTGAACAAAAACACATTATGGAAACTTTGCTGTGCAATGGATAGAAGCGTAGATGGTTCTACCCTTGCTTAGTTTATGGTATTGGCTGAATTCTGTTCAGTAATGAAAATACACAAATCGCTACGCTTTTTCTGAGCCACTAAAGTAAAGATGTACCAAAGAACGTGCATCCTTATCAGTAAACAACTTCCTTAGTAAAGACAATATTATGAAAAATTAATGAAGTAGTTTCTATAAATGAAAATTTAAAAGGTATTCACGCAAGAGTAGAAATAGTACCACATGTGATAATTTTATATATTAAAGATCTTTAAAATATATCTTAATTTTCATACACCTTGAAAGGGAAAGGAGGTGAGTATGAAAATCTTTTGTACCATGAGGATGTTTGATATTTCTTTAGTAGTAAACTAAATTTTTCATAATTTAGTTTGAATTGAAAAACTAAGTTTTTCATAATGATTGGTGGCTTCTAGTACCACGTTATCCATCAGATATTTTAAAAAATAGTGACTCTGATCTTTCCCTTTGAGGTAATTGTGATAACAGTAACTAAGAACCTTACTACTTTTTTTTTTCTTTTAAAGATTTTATTTATTTGAGAGTGAGAGAGAGAGAAGGAGACAGGGGGAAGAGCAGAGGAAGAGGAAGAAGCAGGCTACCTGCTGAGCAGGGAGTCCAATGTGGGGCTTGATTCCCAGGACCCTGGAATCATGACCTGAGCCAAAGGCAGATCCTTAACCTACTGAGCCACCCCGGCACTGCAGATCTTACTACTTTTCAAAAGAAATTTGTGCTAGGAGGGAGCATTTAGAAAATAAGCATTTGGAAATGTTTCCAAAGTTTGTTATTTTTTCTGAAAACAATTGAAAATACAAATGTGTCACTTATATAATTTTTTATATCTGTACACTTAAAAACCATGGAAACAGTTTTCTGTTTAAAATCTTTCAGAGGAAGGGTTTTGAAATCATTTTTAAGTCATTTGCTAAACATTTCTAAATATTATGCCTTCCAGTTTGCTATAAAAATGAATTGACATTAGGAAAGATGGACGTTTATTAGCCAAATTACATTAAAAAACCTTTGTATAACTGATTGTGGAATTAAAAAACAAGTATTACGGTTTAAAAACTTCAGCCAGTAGAGTAGTTCTTCCATTAAAACAACAACAACAACTTGGTATATTGTGAGATTTCAGCTACTAAAACCCAACATCCAAGTTAACTCTTCTTAGAATTGGACTTTTGGATTGCTATATCATAAAGTGTTTAAGAAGAAATTTAAAAAATAATAAAGTATATTCAGCCACATTGTTGTTATGCGTGTCATTAATAAAGTAACATTAAAATCTACTTTTAACCATTTTTATTTCATCTTTATGTTTTATGTCTTGTTTAATTAAAAAAAAAAGTAGGGGGACGCCTGGGTGGCTCAGTTGGTTGGGCGGCTGCCTTCCGCTCGGGTCATGATCCCAGCATCCTGGGATCGAGTCCCACATCTGGCTCCTTGCTCTGCAGGGAGCCTGCTCCTCTCTCTGCCTCTGCCTGCCTCTCTGCCTGCTTGTGTTCTCTCTCTGTTAAAACAGATAAAATAAAATCTTAAAAAAAAAAAAAAATAGGGACACCTGGCTGGCTCAGTCAGTGGAGCATGCAATGTTTGATCTCAGGGTTGTAAGTTCGAGCCCCATGTTGGGTGTAGAGATTACTTTAAAAATAAAGTCTTTTAAAAAAGAGTAAATACATACATTATTGGAGTGTGTGAACAAGTGTTCTTTTTTAAATGATGAGGCGCGCAGACAAATAATTTGATAGGTCCATTGCTTAGCACGTTATTATAATGAGATGTAGATGTTTATCATTATGATTTAGAATAGCCAGAAAAATTTCTCTAAAATAATTTTTCTTAAAAAATTATATAAGTAAAAATTTGTTTTAGAAAAGTTAAAATGAAAAAGGTAAAAGCCATTTAAAATTCTACCAACCAGAGATAATCACTGCTGAAATTTTAGTGCATACCCTTCCAAATTTTATTTTCTGAATATACGTATCCTGCTTTCACAAACATAGGCTCATACTCTATTTAAAACTTTTTATAGAGTGACTTTATACCTTACAGAATTTTTTAAAATTTTTTTTATTTATTTGACAGAGAGAGTGAGAGAGCACAAGCAGGCAGAGCAGCAGAGGGAGAGAGAGAAGCAGGCACTCCACCAAGCAGGGGGAGCCCGATGTGGGGCTCGATCCCAGGACCCTGCGATCATGACCTGAGCTGAAGGCAGCCGCCCAACCAACTGAGCCACTCAGGTGCCCCAGAATTTTTCTAAAGTGAAATTTACAAGAGATTTTGGAACAGAAATTAAAATTTAAAGGAACAATACTAAGAGACCACCTCCTGCTATTTTAAGACAGAGATTAAAATTTAAAGAAACAATTCTAAGAGGCAAACCAGACCAAGGCTGAATCTTCATAATCAACACTATGAAAGATCACAAAATTGTTTGATGTTAGTCCACTGCCTGTCATATTAATATTCTTTATCTAGATTTTAAACGTGTGGTTTAACTATGAAGAGAAATTACCAAAAACAGACCATCAAATGTTGTGGTTTTTTTACTTGCTTTATCTTTGTATGGCCAATGTAGTAAGGCAGATAGATAAAGGGAACTAAGATTTTGGCAAGGCTTTGTTTCTGTTCAACATTATCTCTGTACCCGAAACTGATAATATTTGGTTTATAAACTAGAATTATTAACTTCATGTAATAGGATAGAATAGAACCCAGATAGTGTTTATCAATGGAGTCATTTATCTTCAGAATCAAGCAGTTATCTCTCAGAGGTGTGGTTCTGGACCCAATCTCATATAACATTTTTTACCAGTGACTAATACTATGAGAAAAGACATTTCATTCACACAGCAAATGAAACCTACTTGGGAAATGAAAACTAAGAAGAGGAAGTCACATTCTCAATGACCAGATTAGAATCAAAATGACCCGGAAAATTGGAGAAGTAGTAACAAGTAAACAAAATGAGTAAAACATAGGGGTGGACTGAAATAAACAAGGAAGAAAAACAAGTTTCAAAAAGAGGAATAGCTAGTTGTTGGCAAGTATAGAAGAAAACTTAGAGATTCTAACAAATAACAAGCTGACTAGAATCAATAAAGTATTGTTTGAAAAGCAAACACAACTTTGTGAAATGTATTCTTTACTAAAATTTACCTAAACTCCTACTTCCCAGTTGAGTGTCATTTGCAAACACTAAGAACTTGTGTTTTTTACAAGAAATCCTATTATTCACCTTAACAACAAATGTGAAGAACATAACCACTTAAATGACTGAGATTGTAATAGAAGAAAAACTAGTCTCATTGTCAGATTGGGGAAAGATGATTTTCTTTTTCCTCCTGAAAGAGATGGAATGATTGAATAATGATCTTTAAATAGGAATGTACAGTTACAAAGATGAAAGGTTATTTGATTCTGGCTTTCATGCTCCTTAAGTAATTTAAAAGTGGATCGGTATTCAACTCTCATGGAAGAATGAAAGAGAAATGAAGTTAAATTGTATTAGGAAGGAGTTAATTTAGAATAAATAGGGACAAAAAATAGGATAAAAAGGGTTGGTTGAAAATTGGAACAATTCTAAGATTGGTAGAATCTGTAGAATTCTAAGAATGGTAGAATTTTCATTGATAGATTTCTACTTTTCTAAATTGGTGAAATGTGACACATGGAAGGATGAAATGCAAATTTTAAATGTCCAAACCAGACCTCAAATTCTGTGATTTTTGCCTTAGGTTGTAACTAGAATAAATAAATTTGCACCAAGACTTAAAAGCTACAAGAGCAAGAGCAAAGTTTGTTGTTATCAAAGTTATTAGTGGTTATGTAAAGAGACATTTTAAAAAAGTACTCTAATTGTGTTGCATCGTTGAATACAAGGGCAATATCAGGAACAGATATCTGATCATAGACCTAATAAGAAAAGGATCTGGAATATATGGACAGATGATAGTCTTCTAAGGAAGCAGTATTCCTCTTATTTTCCGATGATGCTACTGTATGCTGCTTTTATTTTTCTTTTTATAACTTTTACCTATTTTATACTAGATATATATTAATTACAGAACATTTAGAGTATAGTCAGCAAACAGGAACAAAAACCGTATGTGCAATTCCACAACTGAAGGGAAAAAAATTAGTTAACATTTTGATGTATATCTTCTCAGACCCTTTTCTATGTACACAGATATGTAAAATCTTTTATAACGCACAAATTTTAATTTATACGTATTTTAAACGTGTATGAAAAGGGGAATTTTGTAACCTGTTGCTCAACTTAAAATCATGAACCTTATTTTCTATAAATATACAAGACCTACGTCGTTCTTGATGGTTGTAGTAATTTGCATAATCCCTACCTTTGGTCACCTGCGTTTCCAATTGTTCACAATTACTAACAACGGCAATTATATCTCCAATATTGCTGCTTTTTTTTTTTTTTAACAGCAAAAAGAGCATTGGGACAAAGGAATCCAAGGCACTTACTCATCGAACTGATTATTTATTGAACATTTATCCTGGACACTGCATTAACTGGGAGAAGAGAAGTGGTTAAAGCCAAGATCTCCACAGTTGAACTACCAGTCTCACGGAATAAAAAGACAAGCGAGGAGTAGGAGGCGGCAGAACACTCACCCTCTCTTTAAAGTTAGTGTACTTTAAGAGAAAGTTGCTGGGTCAGAGGCCAGGTGTATATATATTAACTAGGCAAAACAGTTTCTGGAATTGAAATCTCTACAGTTAGTAGTTATTAGGTTTATGTATAAAAAATATTAACCCGCAACATCTACATTAGCCCGCGTTAGAGAGCTACACAGACAGAAAACCCGACTCAGCTCTCAGCAGCATGTGCTTGGTTATAGGCAGAGGAAACCCTCTCCCCGGGCCTCTCGGCGCCCCGCGCGTGCGCGGCAACAATCTCACCCACCGCCCCGGACCACCATCCCGCACTCCCCGGCTTCCGAATTCCCTTCTCCCGGCCTGCGTCAGGCGGTCAAAAACGAAAACGTCCACCCGACCCCTTCCTCTTAGAGAAATTCTCCCGGCTAAGTTTGGTTTTGAAGATCAAGTTTGGTTTTGAAGATCAAGTGCTAAGCACGGTGGTCAGAACGAGGGTGGAAAACAAACTTTGTTACATGTTAACTTGGTTGGACCAAAGCGACTCTGGGAAGGGATCTGAGTTACGTTAAAACCATGCTCAGCTTTGTTTTTGAATAAACATCGTTTTCGCCGAGGCGTTAGGAAGGGAGGGCTTGAAAGCAAGCCGGAGAATGGGGCAGGATGGTTTCCGCAGGTGGAGTGCGGCCGCATCCCGGCCTCCTCCCGGCTCGCCTCGGCTCTGATTAGTTTCCGCGGCACTGGAGGGGAAGCATCCTCCACGCTGCAAACTCCCATCAATGGGATTCCCCTCGTGGGAAATGCTGCCTCCTCGCCGACTCGCACTCGGAGGGCCGGGCGCGTAGCCACGACCTCGGGCTCCCAGGCAGGCGGACGGGTGCGCACAACCAGAGCCCCATGGAAACCCTGGGTCGGCACCGCGTTCCCTCCACGCCCCGGGGAGAGCCAGCACCACCCGCCGCCTGCCGCCGCGGAGGGGCGGGGGAGATGCCGCGGGGGGCGGGCGCGGCGCGCGGGGAGGGGAAGGGGTTCTCGCGCGATTGGGCGAGGTTTCCGGTGTTGTGACTGAAACCCGTCAATATGGCGGCGATCGGCCGCGGCCGCTCGCTGAAGAACCTCCGAATACGAGGTAAGCCCGCTGCAACCCTCACTCCCCACCGCCTGGGGCCCGCGACCCCTGGCCCTTGCCTCCCCCTGGCCTTGGGCTGAGGGAGCGATTAGGGGCGCTGGCCGGAGCCAGGGTTGCTGCCGCTGGCCTGCGAGCGAATCCTAATTGGAGCTGTGTGTCTGTTTCGCGCAGGGCGGAATGACAGCGGCGAGGAGAACGTCCCGCTGGATCTGACCCGAGGTAACGCGGGGCGCCGCGGGCGCCGGCGAGGGCGCGCTGCTGGGGAGGAGCCGGTTCGGGGGCCGGGGGCAGGGGCGGGCCCCGCACGGGACCGGCGAGGGTGCGGGAGGCAGAGCCCGAGCCCCGCCTGCTGGCTCGAAGGAGCCAAGCCCGGGGCAGCCTCCCGGGACCCATCCCCCTTCCCGGTGCCCGCTTCCCTGGCCCCGCGCCTTTCTCCGGGCCTCTGGGTGCGGCGGGTGCCGCGGAACGCCAGGCGGGACTCAGCGGAGCCGGCGACCCTCGGGGTTCTCTGGACCCTCGAGGGAGCGTTTAACTCCCATCCCAGAGCTCGTGCGGCCATTCGCCTGGAGGCGGCCGGCGGGAGGTAGAGGCTGTTATTTAGGTTGCCGGAGGATGTCTGAGGGAAGAGCGACCACATCCTGCCCTCCCCGTCCCCCAGAGCAGAAGCCGGACCTGCTGGGTTCTTGGTTGCCTGCGTGACTGCCTTTCTCTTTGCTCACCGCCCTGGGGGACCCGCAGCTTTGATAACTCGGTAGTGAAACCTAGAATCGGGGACTGCGGTTAAGTGTCTGGTTTACTCTGTAGTTCATTCCCGTTTCCCTTTCCCCGGTGGCTGAGACTGTAGTTGGCAAAGACCGCCCTCACACCCTCGCTGCAGGTTCATTGTTTACCTTCTGCAGTGGCGACGGGTTTGTTTACATCTTCGGTACTGGGCGAACCCCGCGGTTGTGTTTTTAAGGATCTAATCCAGCTACTGGCCAGTGAATCTTCTATTAGTCACCGTACTGGAGTTTATTCGACAATATCTCGCTGAAGATACCCTAGTTGTATACAAGGTTTTTCTTTTTCCTCCACGGTAAACAGGATTTGGTCTACTGGTTCCGAAGAAGTCATATTTCGCACCGGCTCTAGCATAGAGTGTAACCTGGCTCAGCTGTATAGAATCAGTTTCCTTTTTGAGATCTGAAAAACACTTTAGGAAGTTAAAGAAAGTCGTAAACATTTCATTAAAAATTTAAAAAATCTAACTTATGTTCTACTAGACGTAATGACTTATCTAAAGTATTTGTCAGACGCGGCCTCATTGTTGAGGTTCATCTCTGGTATTTAAAGCATAGTGCATTGTCTGATTTGTTATATTTCGCAGTGTAAGATAACTGTATTATAAACTAAACGGCTGCTTTTTGTTTAGCTACAAGAGTACATTTTCGTATGAATATTTTATTCTGGAAGCTCAGGGACTTTGTTTTGGGTGAACTGGTGTTAATAGGCAGAAGGGTTTCTACTAATGAACTACATTGGAACTTTTTTTCAGCAGATAGGGTTTGAGTTTTAGTGTAGAAAGATGTAAAGCTTTTGACTTTTGTGTTACAGTTTGGAAACTTGACTATATAAAACACATGAAGAATCTATATAAAATGTATGTGGGAATCTAGTAAATTTCCTAACAAAAACGAAATTCCCACAGGGTTCAAAATTAGTATTTGTGTTCTGTAACAGAGGTACTTTATTAGTGATTTAATATATCTTTGGGCATATGTGTTTAGATGTGAAAAGAGAACTTATATCTAATAAGATCCTCTGTCTTAATTTTCTCCTTAAAAGCTTGTTTGGATATGGTGCTAGAAATGTTATATTTGTGCTTTAGGTTGAATTTGCTGAGCTATATATAGTAGTTTCTGTGGTTGGTATCAAAATTTTGGTTTGTAAAAAAATGTACAAATTTGATTTGATACCTTCGATTTACTTCAGACTTACCGAAATGTACAGATAAGTGTATGTTTACTATTTAAAATGTATTTCCTGAGCACTGTGTGAACACTGTTGTCAGTACGTGTTTTAGGATAATGCAACAAGCAGAAAATGCTATTTCTACTTGCCCTGATAAAATATAGTTTAGTTTGGAATATACACAGCCAATTGAAATTGATGGCAAAAGGCATATGCAAATAAGAGAGGCTATATGAGAATAAAAAAGTAATTTGTTATATAGGGAAGCTCTTGTTCAAGGAATTGCTATTCTGACAGACATTTCATTGTTCAAAGGTTTGTGAATCTGAAGAAGTCTTGTGGATCTAACCTGAAGAAAGCTCATGAGGAATTATACTTTAATAGTTTGAGCTCTAGAGCAGTCTGGGTTGCTGCTGAAGGACAACTGTCTGTGGCTTGAATTACAGTACATTTAGATAAAGTTTGGGTAACCAAAACTACATGTTTTTAATGTGAAGGCAGTGTTTGCTCTCATTTTAATTGTTTTTATGTAACCTTTGAGAAATTCATTGTGTAGCTATTGTACAGATTTCATTGTTAAATAGAGGTCATGGTCATAGTAATTCCTGAAGGAACCATCAATGTATAGTGAAAAGAGATCAGACTGTACAATCAAATAGTTCTGGGTTTTAATCTCAGCTGGATACTTAATAGGTGATGTGGGGCAAGTTATTTGACCTTGTTTAACTCTTGTTTTCTTCATCTCAAAGGGAGATAACTTCAAAGGGTTATTAAGAATGTGAGAGGTAAATGAACTAATGCTTAAAATACTCAGTATAGGAGCTGATACTTTTGTGAGTGTTGTTAGCTAAATGTTAATTGTCTTCCCACACTATGAAATCAGTTGTGATTATTTATATCACATTTAAAATATTTCAAAGTTTTTAACATTATAAACTTGCTAATAAGGAATTATGGTATGAGGCTTTCTTTCTTTTTTTTTTTTGAGACATCCTATTAATTGGGTATAGTTTGTCTGAAGTAGAGTTCTTGAATATAACAACTGTAAAGAAGTATTCTGTGAGATTACCAGTAAATTAGGTCTAAGCAAAGAGTATCATATGTGCTTAAGATAAAATGTACTATTTTAGAGAACCTTAGAATTTTTCTCTGACTCTAGAAAATTTCTTAGTAATAATGATTTGACTAGCCTTGCAAGCTTCTTGAGGCCAGGAGAGTTTTAGGTGCCTTGGTTTTGGTAGTTAGTTCATACATAGCATACTTCAGTTAAAAATTGTTGGTGGACTAATTTTGATCTAGTTTAGGAACTTCATTGCAGTAGATCTCACAGTAAACTTATTGGTGATTGCTGCTTTCAGTTTTGTTCAAGCAACTACTCTACTTAATTTGTGAAAGTCCCTGATACTTGCTATTGATATAATTTAAATACTCTCTCTGTTTTGCATGCCAATATCTATTTTGAAACCAAAATGCTTCCCTTAGTCACTTCCACTACAAGGATAGTCTTTTGTTTTTTTTTTTAATCAGTCTCATAGTACATTTCTGGTACTGAATAACTTGAATAGACACAGAGTATTCTTCCTGTGTAAGTCTTTACTGTATAGTAATTTAATTATTGTGTTCAAGGTGAGTTTTTAGGACATGGACAAACCTGTATTGAAATCTTTTGGAATAGAATTTATGTAAAAGTGTTGAGTTTTATATTTTTTGATTATCCAATTCTTTTACTTTTCAGTTAGAATACAAAAATGAACAGTCTTAGTTGCTGTTTAATACTTTAAAAAGTAGGAAGGTTATCTGAATGATGCAGATTTGAACACTACTTTTTGTTTCCTGATTTTTTTCTAGTGAGCAGATTACTCACCTTGTTTAATCGCTACTTGAGTTAGACAAAACAGACATTGACTGCTTGTTATTTACTAAATGCAAAATTAAGTGCTGGAGGAATGAAGATAAGGAAGATGTTACTCCCCTTTTTAGGAATTTACTGGAACAGGTATTAATAAAGTGATTGTAATACGGAATGATAAATTAAGTAACCAAACTGTACAAGGACCGGAAGTAACCTAGAGGAGAAAATAATGAATTGTTTGGTGGGTAGAGGAACAGAGAAGGCTTCACAGAATGTTTGACTTCTCATAAGAATAGTGGTGGACATAATGAAAGGAAACATGGGCTCCCAAGAGACTATACCACACCTTCTGAAAGGTAAAAGTCAGCAGGAAAAGGAGCTGCCTAGGAAGCTCCACTGATGTAATCTAAGAAATGGTGAACCTAGACCAGGGTGTTGTAGTTAGAAATGAAGGTCAATATATAATGAAATGGAGTAATCAACTAATTTGTTTTCTTCAGATTTCAAACTGACTTTGAAATACTCCTACACTGTGCAGAGAACTTATATTTCTTTATTAAGGTCGAAGCTGTCTAATGTGAATTCCCTGGACTCCTCCCCTTTATTTTTTAAAATAATCTTTGTGCCCAGTGTGGGTCTTGAACTCAGGACCCCAGATCAAGAGTCACATGCTCTACCTACTGAGCCAGCCAGGTGCGCCTGTCTTCTCACCTTTATAAAATATATATATATATATATTTTATACATACTTAACTTTTGGTTTCCTGAGTCAGGGAATAAAGCATCTCTGTTCCCTTTTAAGGCTAACCTGGAAAGGAATTGTATGCTCTTAATACTGTTTCCTTTAAGATTCTTTGTAGAACTGAGACCCCTTTTTTCTTCATTTCTTCCTTCCTATTGGAAGTTTTCTTATGTTCAGTCACCATTTGTTATATCCTTCATATGGATCAGGTAGTATATACCAGGCATGGGATGATGGTAGAAGGTGTGGAAAAGTAAAGAGAAAGATTACAAAGATTACTGTTTTTCCATGACTCTACAGAAAGAATAGTTCATCCTCTCTATAGCTTTCTTCCTTAACCGCTGTAGTCTTCTAAGCACAGCTTTCCCCATGTACTGAAAATAGTTTTTTAAAGGATGCTGGTAATCTCATGCAAAATTCATTGGCATTTTTAAGTTCCCTATTCTATTTTAGTATTACTGCTGTATTAATAGTTTTGTTCCAGGCTCTAAAATATGTTATCTCACTTAATCTTTAATAACTGTTTGAGGTACTCTTTTTATCCCTATTTTACAGTTGAGGATATAGGTTTTAAAATTCTAAAGGTCTGAAATTCAGGTAGGTGATTTCAGCCAGGGTCATAGGATTAGCGAGTGGCTAATTGCAGATCATGCACTTGTAGGCACTACACTATTGCTATTCTTGCAAATATTTAACTTGATTTCTGTGAAATATTCTCCTGCTTCTTTTCTACCTCTCATGCTGCTCCTTCTGTGTTCCCTGACTAGTCTTCCTTAAGCAAGTAAACCTTAAGGTTCTGTCCTTGATCTTTTCTTCTCTACTATGGTGCTAGGTGCTGTGTCCCTGAACAGCCTTTTCACTGAGGGCTTCAAAAATCCATGAATTGAAAAAAAAAAATCCACGTGCTGAGATAGTTATGATAATTACATTTTTATTTAGACTCTTTATTTTAAGCTTGCAAAATCTATTAGCATTATGTGTCTACTACTCATCTAAAAGGCCTAAAGGCTAAAACTTTGCCTCCCAAAGCATATTCTCTTTTCATTTTCTAGTTACCACTACCATCCTTTGTAATAATCAAACTAGAGACCTACAGATTATCTTTGTTCAGGTGCCATGTCCTTCAGTTTGCCTGTGAAATACCTAATGAATCTAGTCTTTTCCTATTCCATTGTCATTGGTCTTTTTCACATCTTTATTATCTCATTTGGATGATATAAAATCTTTGCTTTGCTTTCTCTGCTATATGATTGCTGGGATTATTTTCCTGAAATGTAGATCTGATTTTATTATTCCCTTAAATAAAAAAATAGAACACTCATACTCATACTTCCCTGGCTTGTTGTTGCTCACAGAATAAAGTCCAGATTTCTTAACTTGGCATTGAAGGCCTTTTATGATTTATTCCAGAATTATTATCTTCTGTACTGTCTTAATCATACTATTCTGTCAGCCTCTGTGCAGAGTTTACTTGTGTAAGACACTCTCTTCCTTCTTTACGCGCAGTGCTTTTCAGAGGGGATGGGGAAGGTTTGTAAGTCCAAAGCACTTACCTCCTCCCCATATTTGTTCTTTCTCCTTGGAGATTGTGTTATACCCTTGTTGAGAATCTGCTTTAGAAAAAATGATTTATTCCTTGCATATGGCATGCAGTTTCTATTTACTCGACCTTGTGCAGGTTGTTTCTTCTGCCTAGAATTTCATTGTCAGTACTCTTTGTTGAAATCCTAATTCCTTAAGGTCTAGGTCGCTTATACCATCTAGAAATCATCCCAGTGGGAATTCATTGCTTCCTCCTCTACTTTTCCACATTTTGTTTGTTCCTTTCTAAATATTACTTCTCATTGCCTTAAGTTCTTTGTCCAGTTGTTTTTCTGTTACTGTATCTTAAGCTTCCCCAGCATCTATGATGTAATAATAACTGAAGCATTTATTGAATGTCAGAATGGAGAGAGAGATGGGCAATGGAGTAGTACAGCATTAAGAAGAGTAGAAGTAAAAGAACATTTTAGGTTTGCATTCCTGAGGGACATTGAGATTGATGGTGCCATGAAATGAAGAAATTCATTTTGGAGAGATGATAATGAGTTCAGCTTTGTACTTTGAATTTCAGGTGATTAAGTCAATCAGATATAAAAGGTAGCTGCAAATACTGGAATGCTTCTAAACTTGTGACCTCATTGTTCTCTGCATAGGGCAGTGGGACAGGGAAGAATGTAAATGGAGAAAGAGTGAAAGATTTAAGTGTTACAGGATGAGCTGATGAGAGTGTCATAGTGTAAGAATCAAAAAATGAGAAGAAGGTGGCCAAGAGAAGAAAACTAGCAAGACTATGATCTCAGAAGACAAGAGTGGAATTTTGGTTGAAGAGACTGCGAGACTGTAGCGTTGAAGTTGGTGTCTGGAGAATTCCGTTCTACCCTTCCTTAATCTAAGGATGATGTTGGCATACTATTTAATCTCTCTGGGCTTCAGTTCCCTGGATCTCTAAAATACATACTACATTACACGTGTAGCATTGTCACCTTCTGTCTTTGTGATCCTCAGATATCACCATGTTTCTGGGATATTGAAAGGTTAAAAAGAAAGCATTACAGCCTCGTTAAATCACTGTGAGAAGTATTCCCATAAACAGTAATGAATACATGTAGGAGTGATGGTATTTCATAGCACTTTAAATGTAAATTATAGTCAACTCTCAATTTCCTTTTAAGTGATCATCTGCAGTGACTTGCTGCCTCCTCCCCCTCCCAGGTCTCAGGCTACTGAAAATAGGGCTGTGAAAAGCACAGTGGGGTGAGTGAATGGTTTGCATGCCTGTGTATCTGTATCTCTGACTATCACCAAGCTAAATACAGTCCACTCTCATTTACCTGCACTTAATAAAAACATGAATAATGATGGAAGAGTGCTAAATTACATAATCTAAATAGCGTTACTTATATGTGGCTTGGGAAGATTTTATATTCTTTCCTCCCCTACATAGATTGATGTATCTTTTCTTTTATGTGAATTATTAGCATCAGTTTTTATTTCCTGAGCAAATACTATTAGAATAGCAAACATAAATAGGTTAAAATATATATTAGGTAAACCACATGTGAATATTTGAGAGTTGACTGTTAATGCTTTTTGGATCATCCATTGTTTTGTATTATTTGTGCTTTTTTGTTAGTGTGGCCAGGTTAAAGCTGAATAGCTACTTGAAAATTTTATCTCTACAATGAATATACTTCTAAAATTATACAGATGCCAAACTAAATTGAAAATAATTGTGTAAAACTAGATAAATATAACATATGTCCCAAGTCATAGGATTGAAAGAGAACTTAAACTTAAACACATTCTTAAAATTCCTTTTACAAAGTCTCTGAGCCAGGCAGATTTCATAAACTGAGCAACGTACCTGGTAATGATGAAATTTATATAAAATATAAAATTGAGGGTGTGCCAGAGCTTCAGACATATCCTATTTTTGAAGTCAGTTGAGTTTAGTAAGAAATACAGAAGACAGTTTTTTAATTACCGGAATTTTCAAGAATTTAGCTCTTTCAATTACTTTGCCATTTTTTTATTCCATTATTTTGAAGATTTGGATTTGTTTGTTAATGTCTGTCAGCATATTTTTGATCCTATATTATATAATTGGGTTAGTAAGTGTTATGAATCAAGAAGGCACAATTCTTGGCTTCAAGTTTATATTATAATTGGGGTGTACCTGTATCAGGGCCTAGTATAAGATAGTAGTATTTAAGAACCTACCAATTGTCTTTATAAAGGAATCAAAAGCTGGAGGCATTCAGGAAAAAAAAAAAAAGGGAGATAGGTAAGGAATAGCTAAGAGGGAAGACCTTATAGAGGTCTTGACACCTGTCAGACTTGCATTAAAGGGTAGCATTTGAATAGGTAGAACTTTGGATCAATGTTTTAAAAAATCACAGCTTAATTTCATGAACTAGCGTTTCTGGTATATTATCCCGTACTTGAAGGTAATGTTGAGGAAAAGTTGGCGATTACATAATTCTCCTAATTATTGAAGATTAATTATATTTCAAAAGTAGGGCTCTTCTGGCCTTTAAAGGTAGTACAGGACTGGACTGAGAGCTTTTAGGCACATTGTGAAATAATTGTGTGCTTGTGACTATGAGTATATAAATGCTTGGCTGTTATTCCAAATCCAAGTATAAATGATTTTTTTTCTTCCATTGTTTGTAATATATGTGTTTCCTTTCCCCTTCATTAATACTGCATGTTCAAAGGGCTCTGTAAATTTGTTATCAAACTTAACTTCGAGAATTATACAGTTTGGAAATAGAGATTATAAATGAGATGGGTAGTGTTTTTGTTACTTTCCACACTAAAATGACCATATTTTCTGCTCTCAGAGTTTAAACATGTGGCCTCACAAGAGACAGAATATTTGACATTAAAATCATTCTGAGAAACATGGAATGTGTCATTGCTAAATCCAGACAACCTACCCAGCCCTCCAGTTATTTGGGTAAAGAGTATACTGGGGAAATTATTGATTTTATTAAAGCGGCAAAATGAGAGTTGAATTGCCACTTGCAGGGATTTTAGTGATCTTGTTCGGAATCCAGTGTAATTTCATGTGTTTTTTATAATGAATAACGAGTGAAGAGACACAGAAGCTGTAAACAAAGAAGACTGCCAAGTAATTTACTTTTAGTTACTAAGAAGAAACAGCTTGCCAGATAAAAGTGTATTTAACTGCTTTTAGATGTGTGCACATATATATATTTATCTGTAGTCTCATACTTTGAGAAATCACATCTTAAGGTAGTATTGCTTATTCTTTCCATGCTTAATGTTCATCCCTCATATACTAAAACTTTTTATTGCCCTGTTTTTTTCTCCACTCATAATTCTGTATAATATACTCCCTAACCTTCACCACACCACCACCATCACCACCAGCCCCTCCCCCCAAGAAAAAAAAAAAGAAAAAAGAAAAAGAAAAACTGAAGGGAATAGAGTTGCAGAAAGAGTGAGAAGACTCCAGTGGTTGGAGGTAGGTGAGCTGTGAACTCTTAACATTTAGCTATATGGCAGTTTCTGTGTGTGTGACCAGGAGGCTGGTGGACTATTGTGGAACATTTTATTTACGTGTATTGTGGATAAGTTTTTAAAATCATGTCTATCACATGATTAGCATAAAATCATGATAATGGGCTATTCAAATACAAATAGCTATTTGCTACTTTATTTAGAATGACTTGTGATTTTATTTTACTGATGTAGCTTGGGATTTCTAATGTTATTTTTTAATGGCATAATTGGTACAAAGCAGGTCAGATTAATTCTTATTTAAGATTTTGTATGTCATGTCACAATAATTCTCAACATAAGTGTTTATAACTATTTCATGAGTTAAATTTTAGATTAGCATAGCCTTAAAAATGTTTAAATCACTTTGTGTATTTTAATAAGAACTTTAATATAACCTTTTTCTCCTTTGTCATGGGAGAAGTCAATATTATGTGTTCATGTTACAACATTGCTTTGAATACAGAAGTATAATTGTTTTACCTAGCGAATGGAAGACATTTAAAAAGATACCGATTATTCTTTAAAAGGAAATAAAAAAGGAAAAGATTAAATTTGGATAAGTTATAGTAGTTGCCTTTTACTATGTTATTGTTCTAATATTTTGTTTTATTTAAAAAGTTTAGACTTATTTTTGAGTCTTAGGAAAAAATTTTCACTCAGTAATTGTTTCTATATTAAAGGTATTGTAGAGAAAAAGTATTATTTTTAACATAAGTAGTTATATTGCAAGTAAATGTTCACTTGGGTTACTTGAATATGAATGGATTGGGGGAGGTATGTGTGTATCTACATATTATGTTTATTTTTAAGCATATTTGGAAACTACTTTAGAAATTATTTGATTAGCTCCCCCATTCAAAACAGGAATCTTCTCTATAGTGTCTGACAGATGTCATCCATCATCACTCAAACCTTTCATTGATTGGTAGCTTATTCAAAGTTGTTTATTTGCTGAGCAGCTAAGTTTGTTAATGAAATTCTTATATCAAATTAACCAAAATTTAACAAATCATTTTCAGTAATTGGTCCTAGTTCTTTCATATTTTTATTTTATAAATATTTACAAATAAAAGTAATAGGTTTACTCACGTTGGACACTGCTGTGTGCTCTTAGAGAGTCTTACCCTTTTCTTCTTATATGGGCCAGCCCCCAACTACTTACTGAATACTTATGTGTCCAGGATTGTTCTGGTTGTTAGATGTTTAAGACATGGTCTTTGATTACAAAAAACAGCGGCTACCATATTTTGAACTTTATTATATGTTGGAAACTGTTAAAAACATTAAATTATCTAACTTAGTCTTCCTACATTTCTAGAAAATATGTTTTAATATCCTTATGTAACTGATGAAGAAAGTGGGGGCCAGAGGGAGCCTAACTAGCCCAAGGTCATACTGGCAGTAAAAGAGAGAGGGGTAGGATTCAGAATCCATTCACTGTTTTTGATTCTAAAACCAGTGCACTTAACCTTTTATAATCTTTCTAAAGACAAGTATTGTAGAAGATAAATCATATTGCTGGAATAATTAGTGATTAAATGAGTATTCTATATATTAATAGTAATGTTGATTTGGAGCCCTTAAGAAACAAGTTATTGGTTGAGCTCTGAAATATACATTTTAGCCATTTTTGGCTAAAATTTTTGATATAATTATTTCTATAACTATTACATATTTCCCTTCTTTATTAAGAAGAATATATCAACTACATTTTAACTTTTTCTCTTTGGCTGGGGCCATCATGAATGTCCATTATTTTGTTGGAGGTGGGGGCAGGACAATTTATTACTATCTCATGTGACATTGGACTGCTTTTTTTGATCTTCTGTGCTATTTTCTTATACTTAACTATCGCTTTACATTGCAATTCTTTTTCCTATATTTAGCAGTCTTTTATTTTTTACTTTTACTGTGCTATAAAATAGAAACTATATAACTGGATTTGTTAATATTATATGGAAAATAAATATAAGTAGGTTGTGATTATGAAGAATTAAGGGCCCCTGCTGTCAATAATATATGTTATCTGTAGAGAATAAACTTGATGATGATACATACTTTGAATCTTTATTGCCATTTTTTGGTGTGCTTACTTTTACATCCTGATTGTTTTCCAGATAGCATGGCCTCATAGCATAGTTCAAGTAAGTGAGGTATGACTTGATAGAGTTAGTATATATGTATACAACATGAACTGTAGGATTATATAAAGATAGATATTAAGGTACAAAATATGACTAATATGGACAAAATAACATTAAATAATGTGCTAATTATATAAGATAGAGATAGTCTAATGTTGTAGCTGAGAGCATGGTCTTTAGAGTCAGACAGATCTGGATTTGAATTTTGACCCTGCCTCTTAGAAGTTTTTTCAGTTTGGACAAGTTGCCTTTTCTGAGCATGCTTTCTCATCTCTGCTGAAAATAACACTTGAGGAAATGAATAAAATGTTTGTAAAATATTTATTGCAATTTTGGCATAATTTGGCACATATCTATACCTAATACCTATATATATTAGGTGTTCTTTAGCTGTCATATAGAACGATGGAAATGAGAAAAGGGAAAGATAAGTGTGAGCTGGGAAAAAATAAAAGTGGGGCATTGTTATTTGAAAGAGCAGGATGTTGTTAAGTCAAGAGGAATTGAGGGTAAATAAAGGCATTAAACATTTTATTGAGAGAGGAATAATAAAGATACAGAATTTTAGTATTCATATTGAATTTGTAAGGTAGGGGGGTAAGTTACTGAGGGCCCTGAAAACTGTGGAGCTATTAGACGATTTTCTTTTTACATGTAAAAATGTATAATGTGAGAGAACAGTAAATGTTTAGTTATTTTTTATTTAAAGAAAACAGATCCAAAAAATGTTTGTCATAATTGTAGAGTCCTATAAACTTTGACAAATTGAACATTTGGATAAGCAGAACCCAGATCAAGAATCAGAATGCTGCAATACCTCAGAAGCTCCTGTTCTGTCTCCTTCAAGGCACTACTTTCCCACACGAAGGATGCCACTATTTTGACTTCTAATATAATAGATTAGTTTGGTCTGTTTTTGAACTTTCTGTGATCTGCTCATATAGTATGTACTCTTTTGTATCTGACTTCATATGCCCAATGTGATGTTATATATCACCATGTTGTATCTACATACAACATATGGGTATGTTCTTCCCTTTTGAATGGGCAGTAGATTTAAATGAGTGCATAGGATTTGGAATAATGACATTAATTCCAACTTTATTTAAAAAATTTAAATCATTTTCTGAATATATTAGTCTTTTGCCTCTTTAGCCTGACCTTTTGCTTTGATAGGCTGTAGTCAACACATCTAGATAGGTGAATTTTTTTTTTCTTAATGGTTATTTAAAGAAAAAGTATAATCAGAACAAGTAAACTCAAAGCTACAGGTTAGAAGGAAAATTGGTAAAGTTAGAATTTCAGTCCAATACAAGTTTTGTGTTGACCTAATTAAATTAGTGGAATGATTACTGAAATTGGTTAGTATTTCTTCCAGGGAAAAAAGGGAGGATGAGAAACATTTCTTGGTCCTCACTTAAATGATATATGCTCATATGGAAATATCAGTGTATTAATATTTTAGAATTATATAGTTTTAAGTATTAGTCAAAGTTGAAAAGTTGTTAGAGTATAAAATAGAGATGCTTCTCCTTGAAGGAGCATAAATGTTTAAATGTCTTTATGATTCTCTTAAGAGCTCAAAAGGGACCATTAGAACACTTGTCTAATCCTGCTTTAGGTTTCACATATGAGGGAGTCATAAAGTAATGTGATTGGTTTTTTTCGTAGACATAGTAGAACTTTATGAGGTTAAGTGAGAGTGCCTAAGACCTCACTGATAGTTATAAAGTGTCTTTGAGTGATTGTTTTTCTCTTTCCCTATATTAATTTCTCTCATTGGTTTCTGTTTCTTTTTCTGTTTCTAGTCTTTCTTCTTGTGACTTTAATATGACAGGATGTGCTATAGAAGTGGACATTTGTCTTTTGCTGTACTTGTTAATGTTTTATGTTCCTTGATTTAAAATAAATTTTAATTGTTAAAGATTTTTTTGTTTTGTTTTTACTTAATCATTGGATTTTAGGGCTTTTCTTTCCTGCTGAGTTGGTATAGAAAAAGATTCAACTGCTCATCTCTTGGTGCTTGTCCCCAAGAAATTAGAACTGAGTATTGCATAGGAAATTGATTAAATACTTGAAAGCAACTTAGCAATATGTGTTTAGCGTAGATTAGTAAAATAAAGAACAATTTTACTTATTTCAATATGCAAGAGTAAATGTGAAAGTGAAACAAGCATTCACTCTACTGAAGGTAAAGAAGCTTCTGATGAAGTGCATTTTTAAAATGTTGATATTTTAAAAATATTAGTATTCACTTTGTTTTAAATATTAAAAATGTTTAAAATTTTCATACATCTACTCTGGAAGTCTGGAAAACAATGAGTTTAGAATTCCCTGAAGGTGGGAACATAGTAATAACCTTGGAAGATCCTTGCTGATTCTGAGTTTAGGCTATTTAGTTCATCGAGTATGGATTATTACCTATCAAAAAATACTCAGTTTTAGTGGCGAATTTTGAATGAATGCTTGTTTGATACTATTAATTAGGAATGACAAAATGCAGTAAGTCTATGTTTGAACCATGTTTTTCAGGATTATATTACTTTCTGCTCTCGTACATACCAGTACATCCTTTTTCCCCCAACTATTTTTTTTTAAGATTTTTTATTATTTATTTATTTGACAGAGAGAGAGGGATCACAAGTAGGCAGAGAAGCAGGCAGAGAGAGAGGGGGAAGCAGGCTCCCCGCTGAGCAGAGAGCCTGATGCAGGGCTTGATCCCAGGACCCTGAGATCATGACCTGAGCTGAAGGCGGAGGCTTAACCCAGTGAGCCACCCAGGTGCCCCAACCCCCAACTGTTTTTTTTTTTTTAAGATTTTATTTATTTATTTGTCAGAGAGAGAGAACACAAGCTGGCAGAGTGGCAGGCAGAGGCAGAGGGAGAAGCAGGCTCCCTGCTGAGCAAGGAGCCTGATGCAGGACTCAATCCCAGGACCCTGGAATCATGACCTGAGCTGAAGGTAGCTGCTTAACCAACTGAGCCACCCAGGCGTCCCCCCAACTATTTTTTTTTAAGATTTTATTTATGTGACAGAAAGGAGAAAGATCACAAGTAGGCAGAGAGGCAGGCAGAGACAGGGACAAGCAGGCTCCCCGTCTAGCAGAAAGCCCAATGCATGCAGGGATGGATCCCAGGACCCTGAGATCAGGACCTGAGCCTAAGGCAGAGGCTTTAACCCACTGAGCCACCCAGGCGCCCTACCCCCAACTATTTTAAATGATTTTTCCTAGAATGGCACTAAGTAGTAAACTCTTGGCTATCCAACATGATCAGAGGTTGGTCTAAAATGATACTTTATTTTGTGAAGGGTTTATCAAATGATGTATTGTTTTAGCAGACAATCTAGAAATTATATACTTTGAAGTAGATGTTTCCTTTAAGCAGACCCCTTGGAAGGATATGTACTTTCTAGTGGGGATGTTCCTGTTAAAAAGATTTTTAAAATTCTGTTTCTGAAGATTGCTAAAGCTTATAATATAGTCCTTTAAATTGCTATTTGATTTTTCCTTTGGGGGTGAATTGGAGTTCGGGAACTGGTCAGAGATAAATTGTGGTCAAAAATAATGAGGATTCATTAATTCATTGATTTATCCTCTCATTAATTTGAAAAGAATTCATTGAGCACCTGCTATTTTCTCAGCACCATATTAAATACTGGGATGTGTATGACAAGATAATTTTTCTAAGAAATATGCTGCGACTATATGTGATGACTCCCATTGTAATCTAGTCTCTGACTGCCTCTACAATAATCTCATTGCCTGACTCTTTTCCTGTTATTCACTCTATTTGGCAAAACCACCTCCTTGCCATTCATTCCTACCCATATTCTCTTTTCAGAGCCAGAACCTTTGTACCTCTGTTAAATTCAATCTGAATTGTTCTTCCCCCAATATTTGGAGGCTTGCTCCTTCAGTTTGTCTTATTCTCTGTTCAACTCTCACTTTATCAGTGAGGCCTTCTCGGTAGTTCTATCTAAAGTAGCTCTTACACCCTCACTTTCCATTCTTTTTTATTGTTTTTTCTTTCGTAGCCCTTGTCACTATTGCTCTTATTGTATTATTATTTGTCTTCACAGATTATAAGTTTTGTGAGGACAAATACTTTTTTTTTGTTCACCATTGTATCCTCAGTGCCTAGAACAGCCCCAGCACATTGTATATACTTGATTATGTATTTATTGGTGGAATTTATGCCTGTCAAGTTCATGTTTTAGTGTGAGGGCTCCAGATTGCTTACTTAACATCTTGACCATATAGTCACTTATATCAACATATCTATGTCTCAGACTTAATAATTATTGTTCTGAAAATCTTTCTATATATTTCATCTGGGCTAAGAGCAGTGCTTTAATGGGGCCAAAGCAGGCACCCAAGAGACATCCTGGCCTCATTCCTTGTCCTTATTCTACACATCAAATCTGCTACCAGTCTGATGATAATGATTTTATCTCTGAAAACTGTTAAGTCTATTATTTTTATTACTATTTAAGATTTCTTTCATTCATTCATTCATTCATTCATTCATTCATTGTGCATGGTGGGGACAGCAGAAGGGGAGGGAGAGGGAAAGGGGAAAGAATGTCAGGCAGACTCTGTACTGAGTGTGGACTGTGACAGGGGGCTCCATGTCAAGACCCTGAGATCATGACCTGAGCCAAAACCAAGAGTTAGACACTCAGCAGACTGAGCCACCCAGGCATTCCAATTACTTTTATTTCTGCTACTTTGCCTTTATTTGGGCTCCCATTTACTTTCTTTTTTTTAAGATTTTATATATTTATTTGAGAGAGAGAGAGATCACAAGTAGGCAGAGGCAGGCAGAGAGAGATGGGGAAGCAGGCTCCCCGCTGAGCAGAGAGCCTGATGTGGGGCTCGATCCTGGGACCCTGAGATCAAGACCTGAGCCGAAGGCAGAGGCTGGGCTCCCATTTACTTTCTTGGATGAGTGCATTGGCTTCATAACTACTCTATCCATTCTAGTTCTATCTTCTCCCAGTCTTTATTGTAGCTCGCAATAAGGTATAAGTCAATCTTAATATCCCCAGCAGGTTCAGCATCTTCCTACTTTGGCTTTTATAGTATATAAAACTTTCTGTGTTACCTTTATTATAACATTGTGATAATTTGTTCATGTCTGCCTTCCTCAGGTACAGTTGAAAAACATTTATGGGCCTTTACTATGTGCAGGTTACCATTCCCTTCCTGGTGATTCATTGGTGAAAAAGATTGTGTCTCTGTCCTTGAGGAGATTATGTTATATTCTAGTGGGGAAGAATGCAGACATTAAATATGTGAACACAGAATGTTAAGTACCAGTGCTCTAAATAATGTGCAATTAGATATTTGAAAGGGAGTTGAATGGTAGTTGGGATTGTCAGAGAAAACTTCTCTGAGGCAATTATACTTTTGATTCAGGAGGAATGAGGTTGCATAAAGTGAAGATATAGGGGGAACCTACTTAATTCTTCCTAGTAGAAGAACATGGTACAAAGGCCCAGAGATAAGGAAAGAACAAATACTGGTTAGTGCTCAATGAACCAGAGGGAGAGGAGAGTATGAGATTAGAGATTGTGGTATGCTCGCAAAGGGGAGCTATTAGAAGGTTAAGCAGGGGAGTGATGCTATCTGATTATTTATTAAGCTGACTCTTGGTTGGTCTGTGGATAATGGACTGAGGCCCCTGGAGAAGGCTGTGCATGGCACAAGTCACTAAATCAGTGTTAATTGAATGAATAAGTAAATGAATTAATCCTTTCACTTTATAGCTGTTTTGAATAACATGAGATTTCAGTATTCAAGAGGAGAAAGCCACAAAACCAACATTGTAGAAAGGATGGTTGCATTAAAATAGGTCACTTATTTGTAAGTTATGTGTGTCTAACCCTAATCACTTTAGTATTTTGAGTTAGCAAATAATGTTTGAGTTGTCATTAATGGCAACTCTTTGTGACCATGAGTGGAAATGCTGTATTCATTCATTTATTTATTCAGTTAATTACTGATTATATACCATAGGCAGAGTATTCTGATAAGTTTTCTGAAGTTTCAAGGTTGAGGTTATAAGATAAATCCGACCTTGCTCTTAAAATTAGTTACTTGTCATTCAAAAAATGTAGACTGATTGGTTAGTTAAGCTTGATTGACAAATCAGGAGGCCAAGAAGGGAGTTATTAACCTTCCCTGATCTCCGTAAAATGTGATTCTGTTCTTTTCACTTTCTTGCTGCTGTTGCTAGATTCTTTCATTTAAATGCTGAATCTATCAGTGAAAGTATAAAATAGGGAAAATACAGGAATGGGAACAGTTAATTTTATTTGTGCGAAAAGTTAATTTTACCTTTATTCTCTTTAATGTTTTTAAAGTTTTTATTCTGAATGTGAGCTCTAAGCAGAATAACTTATAGTCAGATTTTTGGGGAAAATTTTGTGTTAATATCACAACTTCTACTTATGTATTTTTAAAATTGTATTTTCTTTTTAAAGTGAATGAGGTCCTTGCAATATGTTCTCTTTTAGCATGTAGACTTTCAGCTGTTTCAGCTGGTTAAGCTAAAATTTTTCATCTTTTACCAAATTTTCCTTGTTAATTCTGTATATGAAGTATTATTTTATTTTTTAAATTTATTTTTAAAAGATTGTTTGTTTGTTTGTTTATTTATCAAAGAGAAAGCGAAAGAGCACAAGCAGGGGGAGAGGCAGGCAGAGCAGGCAGAGGGGAGAAGCAGGCTCCCCGCCAAGCAAGGAGCCCGATGTGGGACTTGATCCCAGGACTGTTGGATCACGATCTGAGCCGAAGGCAGCTGCTTAACTGACTGAGCCACCCAGGCGTCCCTATTATTATTATTTTATAGTACTCTTTATATCCAGCATGGGGTTTTCACTCACAACCTCAAGATCAAGAGTTGCATACTTTTCTGAATGAGCCAGTCAGGTGCCTCTGTGGGTGAACATTTATTTAGTTAATATTTTTTATTTGCCAGGCAGTGTTCTGGGTCCTGAATATGAATATGTGTGCTGTGCGGGGGTTGCTCAGGGATCATGACAGTCTTTCCCCTGAGCATCACTGAGCCTTCATAATCCTCAGTGTAGGATTTCTGCCAGTATTAGGGGTGACAGTAGACTTGAAACTTGTTTTGCCATAACATATGTATAATGTCTGGGTTTTGGTTTGTTGATTGAGGTATGTTTTGCACTTTTAGCAAATAAAGGAAGAGTTAACTGTTTATTAAGTTGTATTATTGTTTTTTACTGTTAGCATTTCCTGGAGAAAGTATTAGTTAAGTGCAGCAAGGACATTGTAATAGCCTAAAGTAAATAAGAGAGATATTATGAAATATTTTGATTAGTGATCTGCCTTTAAAAATACTTGGTAGATGAATGTATTTGAGTAGAATCCTAACTAACACTCGAACACTCATGCTATGGAAGATTAATCGCTAGAAGAAGCATACATGTGATTCTTTTTTTTTTTTTTAAAGATTTTATTTATTCATTTAACAGAGAGAGAGCACAAGCAGGCAGAGAGGCAGGCAGAAGCAGAGAGAGGAGCGGGCTCCCTGCGGAGCAAGGAGCCTGATGCAGGACTCGATCCCAAGACGCCGGGATCATGACCCGAGCCAAAGGCAGTTGCCCAACCAACTGCGCCACCCAGGCGTCCCGCATACATGTGATTCTTAACTGATAATGTTATTTCTTCATTTGATATTTCTCCCTTGATCTGAACCAAGCATTTTTAGTAAGCCAAGCTTTGCACTAAAGAAGGGCTTCATGGGTCATGAACTAGTGTCATTGAAGTTTACTGGTGTGGAAGCTTAAAGCTGAAGTTGAATAAGCACCAGAGTTAGTTGGCAGACACTTTAGAGATGACTTAATATAGTGAGACTTTTTTAGAAAAGAAAAGGGCTCTGTATATACTAAGAAGGTTGCAACTATTAACTGTACTTTGAGGAGACTTATGACAGTATTAAGCAGGTTGTTTGAAAACCAGTCAGAAACAACCCCCACTGTATTTATTTTATGTTTACACATATTTAAACACATAAAATAGAAATTGCAAATTATTTCCAACATTATTGGTAATTTGTACAGGTCTGAATTACCTGTACAGGCCTGAATTTGTACAGGTCTGAATTACTGTTTACTTTTATAGTACTGCCAATTTAAGTTATTTTGCTTAGAAGATTAGCATTTTGTTTCTTTTTTTTTTTTTAAAGATTTTATTTATTTATTTATTAGGAAAGAGAGAGAGTGAGAGAGAGCATGAGAAGGGGGAAGGTCAGAGTGAGAAGTGGACTCCCCATAGAGCCGGGAGCCCGATGTGGGACTCGATCCCGGGACTCCGGGATCATGACCTGAGCCGAAGGCAGTCGCTCAACCAACTGCGCCACCCAGGGGCCCCATTTTGTTTCTTTTTTGAAAATATACATTCTAATTATTACTGTGAAATGAAAACTGTGTTTGTAGTAGGGGAGATCGAGATTCAAATTCTTGCTCCATAATATTGCAGGGAAACATCTGACATACTATTTAATTTTCTGAGCCTAAATTTTCTTGTATGTGGGAAGGGATATAATATTGTGCATCTTGCAAGATTATAAATATTAAATGCGAAAATTTGTTCAAAGATGTTAGCATAGTATCTGACAAGTGCTTAGGTAAAAATCCAGAGGGTAAGTGTTATTAAATAAATAATAGTTATTTATCCATTCTTTTGATCATGGACATTTTGGGTTGTTTGTAGTTTCTTTTTATTATAAATAATTATAAACAATGATTTTATACAATGATCTTATACATGAATTGTGATTCCTACCTAAGTTTCTCTAGGTTATATAACTTGGTATAGTAGAATCACTGTTTATATATATTTGTATATCTGTATATGTTTATATATCTCCTGTATCTATATCCTCATAGGAGCAATATCTAAGAATTGCTCCGGAATCATACTTTTGTCAACACTTGCGATTATCAGCCTTTATTAAAAATATTGTATAATGGGGGCACTTGGGTGGCTCAGTGTGTTAAAGCCTCTGCCTTCCGCTCAGGTCATGATCTCAGGGTCCTGGGATCTTACCAGGCTCTCTGCACAGCGGGGAGCCTGCTTCCTCCTCTCTCTCTGCCTGCCTCTCTGCCTACTTGTGATCTTTCTCTCTGTCAAATAAATAAATAAAATCTTTAAAAAAATATTGTATTATGGGGCACCTGGGTGGCTCAGTTGGCTGAGCGACTGCCTTCGGCTCAGGTCATGATCCTGGAGTTCCAGGATCGAGTCCCACATCGGGCTCCCAGCTCCTTGGGGAGTCTGCTTCTCCCTCTGACCTGCTCTCTCTCACTTTCTCTCTCTCTCTCTCTCAAATAAATAAATAAAATATTTAAAAAAATAAAAAATATATTGTATTATGAAAATTATTAAATACAGACTTAAGTAGAGAAAAAAATATAGGAACCCTCATGTACTGCTCAACCCACTTTAACCATTATAAGCATATAGGGCAGTCTTATTTCAGCTGTATATCCTCCTCTCCACCTCATGGACAATTTTAAAACAAATCCCAGGCATATAATGTTTAATTTGTAGATAATATCAGTATGTATCTCTAAGGGATAAGGACTTTTAAAATCTAGAATTACAATAACATTAACACAAGTAAATTAACAGTAATTTATCTCATCTAATATTCAGTTAATGTTCAGAGTTTCCTGATTGTCTTATAGATATTTTTTCTTTAACAGATACCATTTTGAGACAGGCTTCATATAAGATTCTTACACTTTTGATTATTTTTATTTTTTTAATATGTAAAAAAAGCAAACTGTCCATCAAATTGCTTTTATTTCTGGATAATTTGTCTTCTTTCTGTGTTAACAGTTTTTGCTTTGGTTTTTTTTTTTCTCCCCAAATATGTTTATTTTAATTTTTCAGTGTTAAAAGATTGTTTATGCACCACACCCCGTGCTCCATTCAATACATGCCCTTCTCAATACCCACCTCCAGGCTTGCCCACCCCCCCCTTGCTTTGGTTTTAAACATTTTTGATAAAATAAGTTTACATGTTTATTCACATCCTACTTTGGGATTTATTGGGCATCCTGATTTTAAGTATTTCATGTCTTTGAACAATTCCAAAAAATTCTTAGTATTTGACTTTTTGAGTATTTCATCTCCTGCATTTTTCTTTCCTTTAGGAATTTTTATTAAATGCATGTTAGGCTTTCTCATTATCTTTCTTGGTTTTTTAAGCTCTTTCATGTATTTCATCTCCTTTTCTCTTGTGGGCCACATTCTGTATAATATCTTCAGATGTGTCTTTCAGTTAATTCTCCTCTCAGCTGTGTTTATTTGATTATTTATCCCCTCCTCCCACTGAGTTTTTATTTTAATCATGATAATTATTTAAAGAAATTGTGCTTGGATGTTTGTAATTTTTTAAATAAGTGCTCTCTTGAATCTTATATTTTTAGTCCTTTTCTTTGAATTGGAGGTTTATAAGTTACGGCTTGCAAATCTCGCAGATATGGCTTGCAAATGCTGTATGGCATAGCCATGCTCATCTAAGCATTGTCTATGACAGCTTTGGTGCTGCAGCTGCTGAGTTAAGTAGTTTTGACAAAGATTGAATGGCCTTCAAAGCAAAATACTGACAAGTCTGATCCGTTATGGAACAAGTTTGCCAATACCTTCCTACCCACCACCCCCCACTGCCTTAGATATGTAAAACATTATTATTTTATTGTTTGTATATATGTGATAATTCTAATATTTCAAGTCTTTAATTATTTATTTATTAAGATTTTATTTATTTATTTGAGAGACAGAGAAAGGGAGAGAGAGCATGAGAGGAGAGAAGGTTAGAGGAAGAAGCAGACTCCCCGTGGAGCTGGGAGCCTGATGTGGGACTCGATCCTGGAACCCAAGGATCATGACCTGAGCCAAAGGCAGTTGCTCAACCAACTGAGCCATCCAGGCGCCCTTCAAGTCTTTCTAGATTGTTTTGTTGTTTATTGTTTCTGTTTATAATGTCTTATTTTCATGTTTCTTCTGTGTTTGTGATTTTTGCTTGTGCACTTTAAATTTGTTAGGTTACCCAGGCTAAGTGTGGATATCTGGTTGGGTAAGTGGGTTATGGGGGCTGGTTGATGGTGGAGTTTGCTTTGATTCCTGCCTGGGAGGATGGTAGACCAGGGGCTACTTTATTTATTTTTTTTAATTAAAAAATTTTGTTTTATTAATCATGATAAGTGTACTCTTTAATCACCATCATCCCATCCCACTCCCTCTCTGGCAACCATCAGTTTGTTCTCTATAGTTAAGAGTCTCTTTCTTGGTTTGGCTCTGTCTCTCTTTTCTTTTTTCTCTCCTTTTTTTTTTATTTGTTTGTTTGTTTCTTAAATTCTACATATGGGAGGTGCCTAGGTGGCTCAGTCAGTTGGGCATTTGCCTTCAGCTCAGGTCATGGTCCCAGGGTCCTGGGATTGAACCTGCTTCTCTCCCTCTGCCTGCCACTCCTGTTTGTGTTCTTTCTCTCTCTATCAAATAAATAAATAAAATCTTTTAAAGAAGTTCTACATATGAGTAAGATCACATGCTGTTTTTCTTTCTCCGACTTATTTTGCTTAGCATTATACTTTCTAGCTCTATCCATGTTGCAAATGGCAAGATTTCGTTTTTTATGGCTGAATAAAATTCATATCCAATATATATACATATATATTCCATTACACCCCCCCCACACACACGTCTTCCATTCATTTATTGATGGATACTTGGGCGGTTTGCATAGTTTGGCTATTGTGAATAACGCTGCAATAAATATAGGGGTGTATGTATCCCTTTGAATTAGTGTTTTTGCATTTTCTGAATAAATACCCAGTAGTGTGATTATTGGACCATAGGGTAGTAGTATTTTTAATTTTTTTGAGGAACCTCTGTACTGTTTTCCACAGTGGATGCACCAGTTTGCATTCCCACTAACAATGTAAGAGGGTTTCATTTTCTCCACATCCTTTCCACCACTTGTTTTTTTCTTGTGTTGTGATTTTATGCATTTTGACAGTTGTGAGGTGATATCTCATTGCAGTTTTATTTGTAGTTCCCTAAGTGATTTTGAGCATCTTTTCATGTGTATGTCTTCAGAGAAATGACTGTTCATGTCTTCTGTTTTTTAATTGGGTTATTTGGTTTTTTGGTGTTGAGTTGTATTAGTTCTTTATTTATTTTGGACACTAACTCTTTATTGGATATGACATTTAAAATATATTCTCCCATTCAGTAGGTTCCTTTCGGTTTTGTTGGTTGTTTCCTTCACTGTGTAGGAACACTTTTTTTTTTTTTTTAAAGATTTTATTTATTTGACAGAGAGAGAGAGAGCGATCACAAGTAGGCAGAGAGGCAGGCAGAGAGAGAGAGAGAGAAGGGGAAGCAGGCTCCCTGCTGAGCGGAGAGCCTGATGCGGGGGTCGATCTCAGGACCCTGAGATCATGACCTGAGCCTAAGGCAGAGGCTTTAACCCACTGAGC
Source organism: Nasua narica (assembly GCA_028533885.1). Taxonomy (NCBI): domain Eukaryota; kingdom Metazoa; phylum Chordata; class Mammalia; order Carnivora; family Procyonidae; genus Nasua; species Nasua narica. The sequence goes on from CM052809.1 coordinate 111,421,294, forward strand.
CACATTTTATTTGTTTTATGTATATATGTAAAGAGAGAGAATGGGGGAAGGGAGGGACAGAGGGAGAAAGAGAGTCTTAAGTAGATTCCATGCTGCGTACAGAGAGCCCAATGTGGGGCTTGATCCCACAAGTCTAGGATCATGATTTGAGCTAACCAAGAGTCAGATGCTTAACCAATTGCATCTCCCAGACACCCCTAGAAACATTTTATATTGATGTAGTCCCAACAGTTCATTTTGCTTTTATTTCCCTTGCCTCAAAAGACATATCTACAAAAATATTGCTATGGCCAATGTCAGAGACATTACTGCCTAAACTCCTTTCAAAGAGTTTTATGATTTCAGGTCTCACATTTAGATCTTTAATCCATTTTCACTTTATTTTTGTGTATGGTGAAACAAAGTTGTTCATTCATTTTCATTCCTCACATGTAGCTGTCTAGTCTTCCCAGCACCATTTGTTGAAGAGACTTTTTCCCATTGTATATTCAACAATGGACTATGTTAAAATTCTCATGTTGGATTTTTTTGGACCCTCAAAAAAGTACATACATCTAAGTTCCAAAGCTTTGGCTTCAAAATCTCAGGGAAATCTTTATTTGTTTTGTTTTTAGCTTTACCTGGAGGTACTCTTCTTTGCTATCTACCTCTGTCTGATGCATGTTCTTCCAATTTACACTTTTTCCTAGGCGAATAGTCTTTTCTAAGGTCTGATTTTGTACAAGATGGACTTTTTTTTTTAAGGTTTTACTTATTAATTTGAAAGAGAGAAAGCTTGTGCATGCACAGGAGCAGAGGGAGCAGACTCCCAGCTGACCAGAGAGCCTGACAAGGGGCTTGATCCCAGGACTCTGGATCATGACCTGAGCCAAAGGCAGACTCTTTTTTTTTTTTTTTTTTTAATAGGAACTTCTTTTTTTTTTTTTAAAGGATTTTTTTATTTTTATTTATTTGACAGAGAGAGAGAGAGATCACAAGTAGGCAGAGAGGCAGGCAGAGGGAGAGGAGGAAGCAGGCTCCCTGCTGAGCAGAGAGCCCCATGTGGGGCTCCATCCCAGGACTCTGAGATCATGACCCGAGCCGAAGGCAGAGGCCCAACCCACTGAGCCACCCAGGAGCCCCCCAAAGGCAGACTCTTAAATGACTGAGCTACCCAGGTGCCCTGTACAAGATGGATTTCTTGTCTTGTACTGGTCCAGGGATGAGCTGTAGTCTTTAAGTCCTACATTTAAGCTTTAGAGCAGTGTTTCTCAAACTTGAATGTACCGGAGAGCTCCAAGATCACCTCAGGTTTGATAATTTTTTAGGGCTCTTTTGGCAAAAGGATACAAAGCAAAATCAGCATGGGGAAAAGTTAGGCTTCCAGTGTCTTCTCCCAGTAGAGTCATTCCTCCCCAGCAACAGATTATGAGAACAAGTGAAATATTATCCAACAGGGACTTTGTTAGAGGCTCAGTCCCCAGGGTTTTTATTGAGGACTTGTCAAGTAGGCACCTTTCACCTGGCAGGTAACAAAATTCCAGACTCAGAAGGAAAGCTGATATTCAGCATAAACCACCTTGTTTGTATAAATAGTTTAGGCCCAGTGAGCCACTTTCATCAGATAGGGTGGTGGAAACACTCCCCAGATTTGTTTCTAGATTCTAGCCAAGAGCCAACCTTGTAAGTTAAGCAGACTTTTTTTTTTTTTTTTTTAAGATTTTACTTATTTATTTGAGATGGAGAGAGAGAGAGCATAAGTGATGGGGAGGGGCAGAGGGAGAGAGAGAAGCAGACTCTCTGCTGAGCAGAGGGGACTTGATCCCAGGACCCTGGGATCATTACCTGAGCCAAAGGTAGATGTTAACCAAATGAGCCACCCCAATACCCCTTAAACCCCTTAATCAGACCTTTGAAAGGAAAAGCAGTTAGGCCTGCTAGGTTAACTTTTTTTCTGCCTGAATGGACAAATGAAGCACCTGAGGATTTTGTTTTAATGAAGAGTCAGATTCAGTAGGTATAGGAGGGCCCAACATTTGGCATTTCTAATAGCATTCAAGTAGTACCCTTGTTGGCAGATTTCAGATGTACTTCAGTGGCCAGGTCATTGCTCTGAAAGCTTGAAGTCCTTCTTCCTATAGTGTTTTTATTTTGAATAGTGGGAAAATTTTTTTGTTGGTGGTTAAATTCTCTGTATGGACAAACAGTAGTTATTTCTAGAGTGATGTGGTTTATTATTAAACTCTATCAAACTTGAATAAAGAGATCTAGACTTATACCTCAGTATTGCCACAGTTTTGTGTCACTGGGAACATGGAAAAAGTGACAGTTTCAGTTTCAGTGACTGTTGAAGAAAAGAATACAAGGTCTAGAATGTTGGTAGTATTAATTGTACAGTCCTACAGTCTCTTACCCACAACTTTGAAAACCCAAGAACTCTGAAAATGAAGGCTATTTTCATGAATAATTTGACCTGAGAAAACCTAACCTGACCTAAACTCATTTGGCAACAAAACTTGACCAGAATTTGTATTATCTCAGTGTGTCTACTCATATCTTTCACCTAAAGAATATTCTTGTGGGTGAATATGCAGTGCTGCCTCTAACTCTTCTGGGGATGGTGCATCTCTGGCAAATACTACATTTTGAAATAAAAATATTTGAATTCCTAACCCTATCTGACCCCAGGTTTTCACAGGAAACATCATAGTCGTTTAGTGGAAATATGGAAAACAAATATGTCTCAAAAGCATTATCAAAATGCATAAAGAAATATAAAAATATTAGCAATTAGTGGATCATAGTCAAACCTCCTGTTCACATAAGATGTAACCTAAGAAATGCATTATACTGGTTTCATTTGTAGTAATTCATAGCTTTTAAATGTTAATTCAAAGAGAATTTGTAAATTTGCTTTTAGATTTTGATTATTGATGTTAATTTAATTATTTATGCATGGCCAAGCGAAATGTGGGGAAGAATAACAAGTAGTAAACTTGTAATTAGAAGTTCTGTTTACACTTGTATTACACAACTTAATTGTGTATTACTGTTTTTTTGCCTCATTAAAATCATCATTGACCAATGTTGATAAAAAAGCTTAACTTCTCATTTTTTACTTTCATGCGTGGGACTCCAGATTAGCCAGTATGTTTTTGTTTGATAATTTTAGGTGAATTTTGTCTTATTTGGTGTATAGAAGTGATTTTACTTAACCATAAAAATATAAACAGTGCTAAGTATGGTAATATCTGCAAATCACTGATTCAGAACTTAGTAATATATAAAAACATGATAATATTGTGGTAGTCTGTATAAAAAGTGCTTAAGAGAATGGCCCAGTTTCATTCTTCTGCATGTGGCTGTGCAGTTTTCCTAGTACCATTTATTGAAGAGACTGTCTTTTTTCCATTGGATATTCTTTCCTGATTTGTCGAAAATTAGTTGACCATAGAGTCGAGGGTCCATTTCTGGGGTCTCTATTCTGTTCCATTGATCTTTGTTCCTGTTTTTATGCCAATACCATGCTGTCTTGATGGTCACAGCTTTGTAATATAGCTTGAAGTCAGGCATTGTGATGCTCCCAGCTTTAGTTTTCTTTTTCAACAATCCCCTGGTGATTCGGGGTCTTTTCTGGTTCCATACAAATTTTAGGATTGTTTGTTCCAGCTGTGTGAAAAATGTTGATGGTATTTTGATAGGGATTGCATTGAAAGTGTAGGTTGCTCTGGGCAACATAGACATTTTCACAGTATTTATTCTTCTAATCCATGAGCATGGAATGTTTTTCCATCTTTTTATGTCTTCTACCATTTCTTTTATAAGTGTTCTGTAGTTTCTAGAATGTAGATCCTTTATCTCTTTGGTTAGGTTTATTCCTAAGTATCTTAAGGTTTTGGGTGCTATTGTAAATGGAATTGATTCCTTAATTTCTCTTTCTTTAGTCACATTGTTTATGTATAGAAACACAACTGATTTCTGTGCATTTATTTTGTATCCTGCCACATTGCTGAATTGCTGTATGAGTTCTAGTAGTTTGGGGGTAGAGTCTTGGGTTTTCCACATAAAGTGTCATGTCATCTGCTAAGAGAGAGAGTTTGACTTCTTCTTTGCCAGTTTGAATGCCTTTTATTTATTTTTGTTGTCTGATTGCTGAGGCTAGGACTTCTAGTACTATGTTAAAAAAATAATGAGGAGTGGGCATCCTTTTGTGTTCCTGGCCTTAAGGGAAAAGCTCTGTTTTTCCCCTTTGAGAATTCTCTTACACCGTAAACAAAGATAAACTCAAAATGGATGAAAGACTTCAGTGTGAGGGCGCCTGGGTGGCTCAGTTGGTTAAGCAACTGCCTTCGGCTCAGGTCATGGTCCCAGAGTCCTGGGATTGAGTCCCATTTCGGGCTCCCGGCTCTGTGGGGAGTCTGCTTCTCCCTCTGACCTTCTCCCCTCTCATGCTCTCTCTCACTGTCTCTATCTCAAATAAATAAATAAAATCTTTAAAAAAAAAAAAAAGACTTCAGTGTGAAACAGGAATCCATCAGAGTCTTGGAGGAGAACATAGGCAGTAACTTCTTCAAAATCGGCCACAGCAACTTCTTTGAAGTCATGTCTTTAAAGGCTAGGGAAACAAAAGCAAAAATGAACTTTTGAGACTCCATCAAGATAAAAAGCTTCTGCACAGCAAAGGATACAGTCAACAAAGCTAAGAGGCAACTTACAGGTTGGGAGAACATATTTGCAAATGACATTAGAGATAAAGGGCTGGTATCCAAGATCTATAAAGAACTTCTCAAACTCAATACCCAAAAAACAAATAATACAGTCAAGAAATGGGGAGAAGACATGAACAGGCACTTATCCAAAGAAGACATATAAATGACTAATAGACACATGAAAAAATGTTCAACATCAAAGTCGTCAGGGAAATACAAATTAAAACCACAAGGAGATACCACTTTACACCAGTTAGAATGGCAAAAATTAACATGACAGGAAACAACAAATGTTGGCAAGGATGTTGAGAAAGGGGAACTGGCTTATACTGTTGGTGAGAATGCAAGCTGGTATAGCCACTCTGGAATACAGTATGGAGGTGCCTCAAAATTTGAACATAAAGCTACCCTAGTACCCAACAGTTGCACTACTAGGTAAGTGAAAAGAAGGGGCATATGCACGCCAATGTTCATAGCAGCACTGTCCACAGTAGCCAAACTGTGGAAAGAGCCAAGATGTTCTTTAGCAGAAGAATGGATAAAGAAGATGTGGTTCATATATACAGTGGGATATTACTCAGCCATCAGAAAGGACGAATACCTAACATTTGCATTGACATAGATTGAACTGGAGGGTATTATGGTAAGTGAAATAAGTCAAGCAGAGAAAGACAATTATCATGTGGTTTCATTCATATGTGCAACATAAGAAATAGCGTGGAGGACCACAGGGGAAGGGAGAGAAAACTAAAAACTGCATGGGAAGAAATCAGAGAGGAAGACAAACCATGAGAAACTCTGGACTCTGGGAACCAAACTGAGGGTTACAGAAGGGAGGGGGTGGGGGATTGGGGTAACCTGGTGATGGTTATTAAGGAGGGCACGTGTGGTGATGAGCACTGGGTGTTTTACAGAACTAAAGAATTGTTGAGCACTACATCAGAAATTAATGATGTACTACATGTTGGCTAACAACATAATAATGATTTAAAAAAATGATGAGGATGGTAAAAAAAAAAAGAAAAAGAAGTAGTCCTTAAGATATATACACTAAGAAGTCTCAGGGATATTTGGTAACTACTTGGATGTAATTTCCTAGTTCAGACAGTATTACTATTGCTTAAAAAAGGACATTTTGGAAAGTTTTTTTTTTGTTAAGGATGAATGAAATTATTGGACATGATAAATTTGAGGTAGACCAAAACGCAAGACAGAGGTATGATGCTTTATTTGAAGATTAAGTCCGGAATTGAGATTTTGAGGCATTGTTCACTTGAAAATTGAATTTGTTAGAGTTAATGGAGACAATGAGAAAAGAAACCTGAGGGCAACAGATAGAACTTCAGGTCGTGTTAAAGGTTATGATGAAGCAGGAGGAGGAATATAAGACAGATGCACAAGGAACAGTGAAAAATAGGAAGGAAGATCAAGGCAGTATGATTACAGACACCAAGGGAGAGAAGGGGGATTTGACTCTCACTGGGCAGTACTATAATGGAAAAGTCAGGGAGTTTGAAAAGCTGAGAAAAAGCTCTTGCATTGGGCAAGTAGTAAACTTGAGAACAAGTTTCTGGAACAGTGGCCTAGATTGGTCAAGTTTAGGAGATGATGAAGTAAGAATTAATTAATTTGAATCTCAGATTTGATAAAAGGAAATAATGTCACTTCAAAAATGGAAAACAGTGGCAGAAGCATTTTTTTAAAAGATTTTATTTATTCATTTGTCAGAGAGCACAAGCAGGGGGAGCAGCAGGGAGAGGGAGAGGGAGAAGCAGACTCCCCATTGAGCAGGGAGCCCAATGTGGGGCTCGATCCCAGGACCCTGAGATCATGACCTGAGCCGAAGGCAAATGCCTAACCAACTGCACCACTCAGGCACCCTGAAGCATTTTTTTTTTAAGATTTTATTTATTTATTTGAGAGACAGAGAAAGTGAGAGAGAGCATGAGAGGAGAGAAGGTTAGAGGAAGAAGCAGACTCCCCGTGGAGCTGGGAGCCCGATGTGGGACTCGATCCGCAACTCGAGGATCATGACCTGAGCTGAAGGCAGTTGCTCAACCAATTGAGCCACCCAGGCGCCCGCATTTGTTTTTTAAAGATAGATAAAAGATCTAGTGAAGAGAGATGAATGAGAAATAGTGAATAACTAATGGTAGAAATCTTAGAATGAGATAAAATGTAGAACAAGAATACAAATGGAGATGTTCGCTAATAATATTTCTAACCCACGCTAAATTAAGTGTCCTGCCGCCAAAGTGAATTTGTACCCTTTTGCTTCTTTATTAGTTTCAAAGAAGGAAGCCCTTCATTACATTCATAGAAACCACCTGTCAGACAAGTGATCTGAACTATAAATAGTCATGTTTCATAGAGAAAAATAGAAACATGAAAGCTGTACAAGCAGAATGATGTACAACTAACTTCTAAGTAATTCTGATAGATTGGGTGTATATCAGAATTAATTGTCTCAGCCTTTAGACTCAGCTGTTCTATTCTTTTACAGGTTTCATTTATATAGTGAATTGTTTCAGAGGCCAACAGGATTTTTCTCATATAATAAAAGATTTCTAATTAGGGGACTGAGGAAATCTAATAATTTTACAGGTATCTTTGTAAGTGTAATAGATTAAGACATAGACATTGTGCCACAACATCCAGTAATTATAATCTCTATATAGGGAGTGTCTGGGTGGCTCAGTCAGTTAAGCATCTGCCTTCAACTCCAGTCATGATCCCAGTACCCTGGGATCAAGCCCTGCCTCAGGCTCCCTGCTTAACAGGGAATCTGCTTCTCCTTCTCTCTGCTGCTCCCCACTCCCACCTGTGTTTTCTCTCTCTCTCTCTCTCTGTCAAATAAATAATCTTTAAAAAAAAATACAGTAATTGCTTTTAGTTAATTTTACTGTCTTAGAAAATGTTCTAGTCCCAGACAACTAGAACATTTTTCATGTTGAAAAACTATTGAAAAAAACTGTTTTCATGTTGAGAAACTATTTTTCATGTTGTTTTTATGTCCAAAAAATGACAGTAAAAGAAATGTCATGACAGATCCTTGAATGACACCACTTCCATAGACTGGTGAGTGTCTTCTGTGTATTGTATATGCTTGTGTATACTTTGTACTCGTGGACAAAGTAAAAGTGCTTTGTGAATTTACGTAAAGTTCTCTACCACAGTTATCCCATAACTGTGATATAAGCCCAAGGATTCCACTGATGTCTAATATTATTAGAAGAAAGGGAAAGAGATGAATTCTAAGAAAGCAATTCATACTTATTTTTTCCTATGAAGCCGCTCTTCATTTTTTAACTCAAACATGAATCATCTTTACCAGAAAATCTTTATAAATTCACAGCTCATTTACAATGTAAAATAGATAATGATGAAATGATTAGAGGATTATTAGGTGAGGTAAATAGTTAGGCTTTGGTTCTTTTTCCAACTACTGCAACCTGGGAACATGGTTTCTAGCACTGCCATGAATATAAATACAGTGCTTGGAAGTGTGGGGAGAGGAGCAGAGAAGGATTATGAAGGTGATTTTTAAGGTAGATAATTTGAATTTCTACCTTTTTCTTTCCTTTTCTATTTCTAGGTGCTTTCATTTAAAACATTTTATAAAAATTTGACAAATTTGAGTGGGCAAAGATAGTTACCTTGTTAATTGTATTAAACAAGATCTTAGATTCCTTTCCAAAGTACTAGCAAGATCATTTTGGTTAGGTTTAGGGGAATACATTTTTGTTCCTCAGAATTGTAAAATAAATGCAACATGATCTTTTTTATTTGCTCTTTTTTATATACATCTGTACTATAGCTATTGCTATTGTAATTCATCCTAAGAATTATCTTACAAATTCTTTTTATTTTAATATTCAGAGTTCTGAGGTAGGGACTCCTTTTGTTATTAAATGCTAGGTATCTCAAATTTCTGTAATGTCTGTAATATACTGAGAGAGAACTGAATATAATATATGGGTATTGCTCAATGAATTTTCACAGATTGACACACCTGTGAAACCAGCACCTAGATCAAGAAATAGAGTTTGGTATACTTTAAAGTTTTTATGATTTTTTTTCTGAATAGTATATTCAGTAATTTTTTTCTAAGTGATTACTATGCTCATTGTTCTAGGTAGTAGGATGATACAATGGTGAACTAAAACAGACTTAGAGTGTAAGGAGATCAATATCAGTCACGTGAATAAATATAATTATAAACTGCTGTGTATACTAAACACATTATCTCCTGTGAAAGGCAGTATAATGAGGTAGACTGTAGAGTGATTTTATACTGGAGAATAAGGGTAGATACTAGAATCAGATTGCTTAGGCTCAAATTCTATTGTCAATTCTGGTATTTATGTGACTTTAGGAAAATAATGTCTCTTACAACTCATTTCTTAAATGGGTATGATAGTAACCTACTTTATATGGTTGGTATGGACTTTAAAGATTATGCAAAAATATTAGAATAATATTGTAGATTATATGTATTAGTAATTTATTTTACCTTGGTGTTGTTTGTTTCATATTGTATCATTTTTATTTGTTGTTGTTTTTTTTTTTTTAAGATTTTATTTATTTATTTGAGATATAGACAGTGAGAGAGAGCATGAGAGGGGAGAAGGTCAGAGGGAGAAGCAGACTTCCCGTGGAGCTGGGAGCCTGATGTGGGACTCGATCCCAGGACTCTGGGATCATGACCTGAGCCGAAGGCAGTTGCTTAACCAACTGAGCCACCCAGGCGCCCTGTATCATTTTTATTTGAAAATGATACAGAAGCATACTTCATAAAGTAGCTTCTTCTTAGAGTTCATATCAAATAATACAAAGGGATATCAGAATCTAGTTACATAATATCCTGGCAGCCTTTATAGCATGTTTCAAATTTTAGTGTGTTTTGGGGCACCTGAGTGGCTCAGTAAGTTAAGTGTCTCACCCATGGTTTTATATCAGGTCATGATCTCAGGGTCTTGAGATTGACCGAGTTGGGGCTCCCTGCTCAGCATGAAGTCGGCTTGAAGGTTTTTCCCCCTCTGCCCCTCCCCCCGCTCACGCATGCATGCTTGCTCGCTCTCTCTGTCTCTAAAATAAATAAATACTTCAAAAAAATTTTTAGGGGCACCTGGGTGGCTCCGTGGGTTAAAGCCTCTGGCTTCGCCTCAGGTCATGATCTGAGGGTCCTGGGATTGAGCCCCGCATCCCGCATCGGGCTCTCTGCTCAGCAGGGAGCCTGCTTCCCCCCCCCCTCCTCTGCCTGCTTGTGATCTCCCTCTCTCTGTCAAATAAATAAATAAAATCTTTAAAAAAAATTTTTTAAGTGTGTATAAGGATCATTGGGGTATCTCCCGTAAATGCACATTACTATGGGTCCCTTTCTAGGCATACTTAGCTCTGGAATCAATATTTCTTATAATAACTCATGTATTTCTTAGGAACACAAAATTTGAAAACCACTGGACTATCTCTTTTTTTTAATATATATATATCTTAAAGATTTTATTTTTATTTATTTGACAGAGAGAGACACAGCTAGAGAGGGAACAGAAATAGGGGGAGTGGGAGAGGGAGAAGCTGGCTTCCTGCTGAGCAGGAAGCCTGGTGTGGGACTCAGTCCCAGCACCCCAGGATCATAACCTGAACCGAAGGCAGACACTTAATGACTGAGCCACCCGGGCACCCCTGTAAGCCTCTTTTTTATGCAGGCCAAATACTCAGTTATTTTGTCTCATTATTGTAACGTATAACATTATGAGGTGTTTTTTGCTGTTACAGTTTTTGGTGCATATGCTTATTACTACAAATGGTAAAAAAAAAATTCCCTAAATCTATACTTGCTCTAGGATTCTGTATTAGTAAATAGTATCATACGTCAGGTTACCCAATTGAGAAACCTGGATTTATCCTTAATTCCTCCCTCTACCTTTCCTCTAATCCTGTACCTTTCTTACTGTCTCTAATTCATTACTGATGAAGTTTCTTGCTCAGATTTTGTAACATCTATTTATACCTGCCTTTTCCTCCCTACAGTCTGTTTTCCAAAGTTGTCTTTCTAAAACACAGCTGATTATGCCATCTACTTGCATCAAGTGTTTTCCTTAGTAATTACCCTTTGCCCAAAGATAACAAAGTTTCTTAGTATATGTTACAAGGCCATTGTGATGCATCTTCCTTTTCTTTTATTCTTCTCTATCACCTTGTTTCTGGGAATATAGAATTTCTTGCTGTTCCTTGAGGAAAATAGCGTTTTTTTTTTTGCATGTTTCTGTGTTCACATACTACTCTTTTCTATCTTATGTCTCCCCTTTTCAGTCTTTATTTCAGTAGGTATTTATTGAGAACCCACCATGTGCCTGGTATTGTCAGAGGCCAGGGTTGCATGTGTGAAAAAGACAGGTTTCCTGTTCTCACTTGTCATATTGTCTAGTGAAGTCTACCAGGCACCTTTCTTCTCTTTTGTTCCCATAATATTTATTACCAGCCTCTCTGTCATATACTATTAAGTGTTTATGTGCTTCTCTTTTCTCATTTAATTTTGATTTCCAGGGCTGAAGCCATTTTTTACATTTATTAATACTCCTCGCCTAGCAGTTGGCACAGTACATGGCATAGAGTGATGACTGAAATGTATTTGAAAAAGAAAAAAAAGAAATGTATTTGAAAAAAAGGTAGAAATCTAAATCCAGAGCTACTTCCAGGATAAGTCAAAACTGTCCTTTATAGAATACGTTTATATTTTTAATTTTGTGAGTAGTAAAATGGCTCTGTTCAATCTAGTGGGGAAACCTGTGCTCCTACTATATTATTCCCATTATATAATCTTAATGTTACAATTTTTTTTTCTTTAGGAACCTTGGGGAGAATATTCTGTCATTTAAAGTTTAAATTTAAAAATATTTTAAGTTATTTATATTAATTTTTTGAATTAAAATTTTTTTAGAGAGTGTGAGCAGGGGAAGGGCAGAGTGGGAGGAAGAGAGAGAGAGAATCTCAAGCAGGCTTCATACACAGTACAGAACCCGACTTGGGACTTGATCTCATGACCCAACTTGAGTTAAAATGAAGAGTTGGGCATTTAACCGACCAAGCCACCTAGGTGCCCCAGTTTTTTAAGGATTTATTCAAAATTATGATTTGAAATAAAGATTACACAATATATAATTCTAATTATTAAGATTATATATTCATACAGCTTTTATTTTTAAAAAATCTTATGTAAATTCAATGTAATTAACATATACTGTATTATTAGTTTCAGAGGTATTCATACATCTTTTAATAGAAGTTCTGTTCAGGGCCCCTGGGTGGCGCAGTTGGTTGAGCGACTGCCTTCGGCTCAGGTCATGATCCCGGAGTCCCGGGATCGAGCCCCACATCGGGCTCCCAGCTCCATGGGGAGTCCACTTCTCACTCTGACCTTCTCTCTCTCACTCTCTCTCTTTCCTAATAAATAAATAAATAAAATCTTTAAAAAAAAAAAAAAAGAAGTTCTGTTCAGATGAATCATTTACCTATTTCCATCTGACTCTGCATTTCATGTTCTATACCTTGATCTTGGCCTGTATCTTACAGTTATAACATGCTTGTAATTAACCAATTAAAGACATGATTTTTGTTCCTAGCATTGTAAGCAGATCACATCAGGTGAACTGATAGATGTCACTTATTTAATTTATCCAATCAAAGGTACAAAATGATGACCTTCAAAAAGGACCCCTTATATTAGTATATAAATCTTTTCCCCTTGAAATCATTCAAAATGAGTAGTTCTTTGGAATTATACAAATGAAGATGTATTTTGGAATAAATAGAGAAAAATGTGAGGTGAGTTAACTTGGACATCCAAAATCTAAGTGGAGGGAAAGAGATCTGAACCCCTGGGTCCTTGGGAAGACATCTCAGAATGTTACAGTCACCTCACCTCTTCCTGCCATCATTATTATGCAAGCAGGACATGGGAACAAGAACCCAGCAAAACTATTCTCTTCTATCTCTGGGAAAAAGAAATAGAATGCAGATCTGGTTGTAAGAAAATCTGTTTTTGTTTTTGTTTTTTTACAATGTATGTATTTATTAGAGAGTGTATGCACAAGTAGGGGGAAGAGTAGAGGGAGAGAGAATTTCAAGCAGACTCCCCTGTGAGCAAGGAGCCCCACATGGGACTTGATCTCAAGACTCTGAGATTATGAGCTGAAACCAAGAGTCAGATGCTTAATGGACCAAGTCACCCAAGTGCCCCATGTGTAAGAAAATCTTATTAACAATAGTTGAAGTTTAACTATACTTACAGGAATATCATTTATAATACAATGTGGGATACTTGGCAGAGTGAAAGGAGGTGGTATTAATAATTATAGTGAAACAATAGAAGTAAATTTGAAGGCAGGCAGATGAGATAGATATACTGTCATAACTGTTGCGATAATGGTATGAAAGATGTGTCATGGGAACATAAAGATGGGAGCTTGTAGGTTAGGGAAAACCTTTATATATCTGAGCCAGACTTCCAAGAATAAGTATTTTTTCCCAAGTTGGCTAGACGGAGGGCAGGCCAGGCTAAAGAAACCTAGTGTCTGTCATCTTGCTGGCCATGTAGCCCTGCCTCTTAACCACATCATTCCTTCTCAGGAGGGGCTTCATGTCCATCATTCTTCTAAAACAGCCGTATGAAAACTTGCAGTTTTTAGTATAATAAGCCCAACATTTAAGATTATAATTAAACTGATTTGCTGGCAGTAGTAACAGATTTTCCTTGCACATCTCTACTATAGTATTTATATTTAAAATATGTCAATGATTAAAAGAAGATGATTATCTGCTACAGAGAGGAAACATGAATATTTTCAGTATGGGAGGAAAGATAATACTTGTTTTGCATTCTATATGGTTACACCAGAACAAATGGATGAAAGTTAGAAAGGAGCATATTTTGTCATTGGTATAAGAAAAAGTATTCTATTATGTGATCCAGAGGTTGAAACAGGCTCTCCTGGAAGTTCTGAGTTCCTCTGCATTAGAGGTAAAAGGAAGGTCCTTTTCCCAGGTGCTATCAATGGGATATATCATTTCCCTACTAAATTATACCTCTTTGATATTAATAATTGTTAGAGAGTTTTAGGAAATGTTAGAGCTTGAAGCAGTTCTTCCTCAGCTTTTGGATCTGTGGATAAGGGTGGGAAGATATACTCCCAGTGTCTTTGCTAGTGGAGGGGGACAGATTTGCTGCTGGCTTTTGCAAAGGTAATACCAACTATAGTAATTCCCACATACTTTTAATATTTTAAGTCTGCCTGCAATCATCATAGGTAATATTAAAGATATCATTAAGTCATATTAGATTTATGTAGTCATTTAATTTTGTTACATTAGATTTTTATGCACCCTTCTTTACTAGCTTGTTGCTTTATTAGCATTTTTTCACATATATTCACAAATTAATCACAGAAAATATTCAACTGTGCTCCCACTTATAATTCCTCTTTGAAATTTTCAAGAAGGCAAATATGATAACAATTTCTACTTTAAAAATGAGCAAATCTGGGGACCCTGGGTGGCTCCGTCAATTAAGCATCTGCCTTCGGCTCAAGTCATGATCCCAGGGTCCTGGGATTGAGCCCTGCCTGCATCAAGCTCCTTGCTAAGCAGGGAACCTGCTTCTCCCTCTCCTTCTGCCTGCTGCTCCCCTGCTTGTGCTCTCTCTCTGTCAAATAAATAAATAAAATCTTTTTTGAAAAATGAGCAAATCTTAAAAAAAAAATTAAAAACGAGCAAATCGTGGATCATAAAAGTAATGTTCTAAAAGATGAAACAAAAATTCATGAAACACATTAATAGGGATGTGTGGGTGGTTCAGTTGGTTAACTGTCTGCCTTCAGCTCAGGTCATGGGATTGAGTTCTGCATCTGTCTCCTTCCTCAGCAGGGAGCCTGCTTCTCCTACCTGTGGTTCCCCCTGCTTGTGCTTTGTTTCTCTCTCTCTCTCTGACAAATAAATAAATAAAATCTTAAAGAAAAATAATGAACACATTAACATGGGCATTAGACATTTGCTTGGACTAGGCATATAATTTCACGATCCGTAAAAATTATATTTACTAAAAAATAATTTTTAATTATAGTTGCTACTATTTATTGGGTATTTGTTATGGTCTAGGTACTGTGCTAAGCACCTCACATCTTGTAACAATGCTTTCAAGGTAAGTAATTAGTATTTTCACTATAGATAGGAGAAAATGGATGCCTATGAGATTGACTTAGCCAGGGCTATGTGGTTTTTAGGTGAATAAACTAGATTCGAATTTAGTTCTTTTTCATTCCATAGTTGTTCTTTACAGTACTCCCAAATAACTGTATGCCGGTAGATTTTGATCACTAATTTACTACGTGTACTTGAACCTAAATTTATTTAAAAATCAATTTTATGTTTTGTATTTATTAACAGATAAAGATATTTCTATGAAGTTTATTGCAGCAAGTTACAAAGCAGTAAATATTGAAAACTTTTTAAAATAAATGCGTGTTTATTCACACAAATATAGATATGCACTGTGTACCTGTGTGTATATGTGTGTGTGTGCACCTACATGGAGACTTGAGCTGGAGGGGAATGAGTATATATGTATGTGTCTGGACATATATAGTTCTAGATAAAAGATTTGTCTACTGTAGTTTTTCTCTTGGTGTTTTTCTGCGTGTATGTGTATGCATATGTATTTATATAATATTAAATTGCTAGATATTTAGAGTTGGCTATTTATTTCATTACCCTCAGAGAGATTCAACAGGAACACTCAGGACTCACAAGTTATACAATAAGAGGAAAAGAGGCACTTTAATTCTACTAGTTCTTTTGTGTTTTGCTTCCTTGCTTTTGAATGGTTTGCCATCATAGCCAGCTAGCCGAAATTTTTTTCCCCCTAGGCATCTGTGGGTTTCCTAAACATCAAGGCTTCTGGGAATATCCTGATCATTTGTGCTTTATACTTCTCACATAGTACTGTTATCAGTAGATAGTTTTGGAGACACTAAATTGGAAACATTAAGGGAGAGTAGGAAGAAATGAAAAGAGGTAAACTTTTTCCTAAATTTCTTTTTACTTCTTCCCATCTTACCCAGCCCTCAGTAAAAACCACATTGAGCTCAGTTTCTCTGCTACTCATCCTAGTGTAAGTTCTGACTAGTGCAGGAGTTGACAGACTATAGAGCCAAACTATGTGGGCCAAGTCTGCTTTATTGAAATAAAGCCACGTTCATTCATTTATGTATTTTCTACAGTTGCTTTCTTGGTACAACAGCAGAGTGTAGTAGTTACAACAGAGACTTTATGTCCTGCAAAGTTTAAAATACTTACCGTCTGGATCTTTATAGAAAAAGTTTGCAGACTCCTGATCTAGCAGGTAAGGAAGAAACCAGGGATTTCTCATTTCTTTTCCAGTAACTTTAACCTGTTACTTCCATGGGAACATTGTAGCACATGAGCATTGCATAGTATTTCATCTAAAATGGCCCTCATATTATTTTGAGTTGATCTAGGAAGTAGCTTCTGGGAGGAAACAGCTTATTTTTCAGCAAATATGTTATGAAGAAACTTTGAAAGTTGTTCATAGTTGGGGGTTCCTGGGAGTTAATTATGTAAAATAGAAAGGGGATGAGGAGGGGAAGGAAGGAGAAAGGCTAGTTCATTTTGATTTAGATTGACAACTGTGACACGTTTATTATCAGTGTTAGGTTCATTTTATATCATTATGCATTAGGCAAACGTTTGATCCAGTGTTGACTTCGCCATCTGTCAATTTTCAGATTGTGTGCTGGGAGATTTTTTCGTTGCTGTTGTCAATTTTCTTCTACTTGTATGTAGGGTCTATTAAAGAAGGACGTCTCTTGCTCACTGATATATTTCCACTATGTAAAATAGTACTTGCCTCTAATAGATGTTTAAATATTATTTGTTGAGTGAATGAACTCAGATACAAGATTTTATCTTTGTAGCAAGATTGTGGCTTTTCAAAAATGTCTACAATCAGTTTGTACCTAGATAATAGGCAATAGTTAGAAATCCACAAACCTTCATGAAGAAAAAATATTTCCAGACTAATGATTTTAACCGTTGGTCTAATCAGATCATTACATAATAGTAACTATATGATCACTTCAGTGAAGCTTTGGTGCCTGAAAACCTAATTATAAGTTGATGTGAGCTGGTTAGGTTATATGTTTCCATTAGGTAAATTTCTCAACTGGTTTTAATGATCTTAACTCTGGTTTTGCAAATGCTATACGTTCTAAATTACCTTGAAGGTTGTTATAAAATTTATATAAAGTTATGAAATACAGTTAAACCATTTTGACACCATTGGCTTACTTATAATTTTCTTCTTCAATCTCTCCAGATACCATTTATAATAATGAAGAGGTATTACTAAATAATAACATTGATTTAACCTTGCAGTTCTTTTTAGTGGAATCTGATTCTACCCAGCGATGAGCTGCTTTCATTCCTCTTTGAAGATAACCTCAGAGTCACTAATTATAAAGACATATACTGAGCCATATAAAATTAGATTGAGTTACATTGGGATTTAAAAAAAATATCTGGAATTTGGGGGAGATGTTGAAATCAAATGAATGATCTCAGTATATAGCAATTTTAAAGTGCTGGAAATAGCTGGGATATGTAGTGTGCTTAGTGGTTTGGCACTAACCAATTTGTGGTTTTCATGGCTAACACCCAGTATAACAGAATGGAGGAAAATAGGCAGATGCAAGCTAAATGTAAAATAGGACAATGCAGTTTCATTTGCTGAAGAAAACAGTAATTCAAAACAAATAGTTCTTTGGTTTTGTATTAACAGATAAAAATCTCAAAGTCATAATGGTCCTTAGATTAAAATATCAGCCATGTGATACTCTTTTTTTCTTCTTTAGCTTGTGCTTTTGTTTTTTTTTAAACGAATGGATGCTGAATATAGGAAAAGTAAAATAGCTTGTAGCAACCTGAGGAAATTGGCACTCTATTCTAGGGGAGTTGGTGGGTTGCTGATCACGGGGCCATATCTGGCTGTTGCCCATTTTTGTGTAGCAAGTGAGTGAAGATTGTTTTTTATGTTTTTAACGCTTTTTTTTCTTTTTCTTTTTTTTTTAAAGATTTTATTTATTTATTTATTAGGAAAGAGAGAGAGTGAGAGAGAGCATGAGAGGGGAGAAGATCAGAGTGAGAAGCGGACTCCCCATGGAGCTGGGAGCCCGATGTGGGACTCGATCCCGGGACTCCGGGATCATGACCTGAGCCGAAGGCAGTTGCTTAACCAGCTGAGCCACCCAGGCGCCCACTGCTTTTTTTTTCCTTTCAGTATTTTGAAGATGTTGCTCCACTTTCTTCTCATTTGCCTTGTTTCTCATGAGAAGTCTGCTCTCAACCTTTTCTTTACCCCTCTCCACATAACATGTCTTTTTTAGTATGGTTCCTTTTAAGGTTTTCTCTGCCAGTGGCTTTGAGTAATGTGATTATGATGTGCTTTGGTCTGGTTTTCTTCATGTTTTTGTACTTGGGATTGGTTGAACTTCCTGGGTTTATTGGCTTATTTTCATCAAATTTGGAAAGTTTTCATCCATTATTTCTTCAAATAATTTTTCTATCCTCCATTTCTTTCCTTTGAGGACTCCAGTTACACATTTTGTCATTGTGTTAGGCTACTTGAAGTTCTTCAGTTCACTGATGTTCTTTTATTTCTTTTTTCTCTCTGTATTACATTTTGGATAATTTCAATTGCTTTGTCTTCAAGTGCACAGTTCTTACCTTCTATAAAAGTTATTATGCATTTGTTTCCATCTGGTATATTTTCATTTAGACCTAGTTTTTATCTCCAGAAATTCAGTTTGAGTGATTTTTATACCTTGCATGGCCTCTCACGAAGTTTTTGCACATATAGGCTTTTAATGTTCTTATCTACTAATTCTAACTTCTTTGTTAGTTCTGGATCATTTTCTGTTGATTAATTTTTCTGCATTTTATAAGCCCTATTTTCCTGCTTCTTTGCATATCTGATAAATTTCGACCGGCTGTTAAACATTATAATTTTTGCCTTGTTAGGTCCTTTATATTTTTTCATTTCTTAAGAATCTTGATCTTTGGTCCGAGACACAGTTTAGTTACTTGGGAATACTTTAATATCTTGGTTTGAGGATTTGTTAAGTTGGATAAAAGAAATGTTTAGTCTGACTCTGACTCTAACCAATCCACATGAATTGTACAGATTTTCAATCTGGCTCTTAGGAACAGGCACTGTTCTCTGTCCTGTGCAAACAGAGGGTACTTTCCTTTTTACTTCTTTTGAGTAGTTAGTTTCCTCACACACATGCACTAGTCATTGCTATACTGACTACCAGAGGGGGCCCTTTGCAGATCTTCAGCATTCTCTCTGTGTGTAATGCTCTCTTTTCTAATTCTTCTTGGTTTTCTTGGACTCTGAATTCTGTTTTTAAAACTTGGACTGTTTGCCTGGATTTCACCTGTCACCACCAACACCTGGAAACTTTCTTAAGACAGTTAGCTGGGGCAGGTCTAGGGTACACTTGTGTGTTTCTCACCTCTCAGGGATCGATCACTGTTTTTTACTTCCTGAGGTCCCGTGTTTTGAGAACAATAGTTTCCTATATTTTGTCCTGTTTTTTGGTTGCTTCAAATATATTGGACAGTATTTTTGGTGCCTGTTGTATATTGTAGCAAGAAGTAATAGTTGGGATATTAAAATATAAGATTTAGTGGTTAAATAATTCCAGGTGATGATACACGAGTTGGACCATAGGTATGACTGGGGTAGAGGTATGAAGTTTATTCACATGGACTTTGAAGTTACCTAAGTAGATAGATTTGAGATAGAGAATAAGATTTTAAACCAAGACCAAAGTTGTGGAGTTTTAATACTGCATGTTTTATATGTTTGGTTAGGAAAATACTCTTCTAAAATTATGTTAATTTGCCTTGTTTTTTCTTCTAGAACCTTCTGACAACTTAAGGGAGATTCTCCAAAATGTGGCCAAATTGCAAGGAGTATCAAATATGAGAAAACTAGGCCATCTGAATAACTTTACTAAGGTAAGTAAGTAACTCATCTAAAATTCTTTGTTCCTTACTATACTTGCCTCAGATGCTTTTTAACTATCATTAGCAAGAAATTTCTGAGTAGTCTTCTAATATTAGTGCTTTCCTCTGCTTCTCATGGATTTTGTCATGTGTTATTAATTTCAGTGTATTCGAATAATGGAAGTATGTGCTTGTTGTAGAAAATTTGGTAGGTTCAGAAAATCAAAAAAGGTCACTAAGAAGTCCATCATTGAGTCTTTATTGTTTTTCACACAATATATTACTTTTGCCTTTTTAATACTCATTTTTATGTGACAATATATGATAAATGTTGGTGCAAAAGTACATGTATGTTTTGGATCTCATAGGCATAACCATTATTCCCGGAGAAATATTAAAACTTCCTTCTGTTATCCCTGATACTCTAATTCTATTTTCTGGGTCTTGATTAGAGCCCAGGATAAGTGCAGGGGCCCTTACCCCAAGTAAATATTGGCTTGATCTTTATTAGAAGCCAAGAATTCTTGACTTTGATAGATGGATTGGTATGTTTTTGAGTAATGCTGGACAGCCAACTCTTGGAAACACTAAAATGACTGTTATTTGAGGTGATGCCATAAATAAGGAACAGAATAGTTCCTTTGGGAAAATTTTTTTCTTTTTTTAGTTTCCGAAATATATATTGTTCTGCTACATTTAAATTTGGGATTAATTATACGTTTTAACCCCTTAAAGTGTGACCCATAGACCAGCAGCATTGCTGTCACCTTCGAGCTTGTTTGAAATATATTATGTCGGTCTTACCCCAGACCTACTGAATCAGAATCTACATTTTAATTAAGATTCTCAGGTGAATTTGTATGTACATTAAAGTTTGAGTGGCACTCTTTTAATCCTTCCAAAAGGTTCAATTGTTTGCTATCTAATAATTAGACTATGGCTTTGAGTTTATTTTACTTCACAGAAATAAAAGGAGATGAGAATATAGTCACTATGTAACAAAATTGTTTTTTCAATATGGTGATAAATATAAAATAGGTTGGTTTTTTTTCATAGTTAAAGAATGTGTTTATTTTTCTTTAGTGAAGTTTTAGAATATTCTGGCATGTATTTTTATATAATACATGAGAAAAATATTTTATATGAGGGACAAGAAAGTGATATTTTATTTTATTTTTTAAAGATTTTATTTATTTATTTATTTGACAGAGAGAGAGAGAGATCACAAGTGGGCATAGAGGCAGGCAGAGAGTTGGAAGCAGGCTCCCCACTGAGCAGAGAGCTCAGTGCGGGGCTCGATCCCAGGACCCTAAGATCATGACCTGAGCTGAAGGCAGAGGCTTTAACCCCCTGAGCCACCCAGGCACCCCAAGAAAGTGATATTTTAAATGACTTTGAAAAACATTGCTTGAGAAAGAGTTTTCAAAAATATCCCTAGGTATGTTTGCATTTTTTAACGAGTATAATGAAAATCTTCAAGTGCATGTTTCAGTGTGCTTGTCAGATAATGTCAAGTCTTTGAGACCCAAAATTCTTTCATGATTGTGAATTTTATATCCTCATTTTACTCTGTTCTATTAAATTTTCCAATTTTATCTCACTATTCTTCGCTCAACTCTATTATCACTTGCCTAGATTTAACCATTAAAAACAATTTAATATAGGTTTATGTCCAGTTTGAACTCATGGTTCCTGTCATAATCAGGTTGACATCTAGATATGTAGTTCCACATCTTTTGCCAGCTGGGATTCTGAAAGTTGGGGATGGATAGAAGGATGACTGATTTTTTTTTTTAATATCACTCTGGCACTAGTATGGATCCTAAAAAGCAATATTTAAAATCTAAAGCAGCACCTTTCAGTAGAAATATAATGTGAACCACAAATATAATTTAAAATTTTTAATACCACATTAAAAAAGGAAAAGGAAGCATGTGAAATTATTTTTAGTAATACATTTTCTTTAATCTAGTATATTACAAATTATCATTTGATGTGAATACAAATTATTCTTTGATGTGATTTGTATAAAATATTAATGAAATATTTAGCATTTTTATACTAAATCTTTGAAATCAAGTGTGTATATTATGTTTAAGTGCATATCAATTCAGAATAGCCACATTAACAGTGCTCATAGCAACCTGTGGCTATTAGATACCAACCATAATGGACAGTACATACATATAGAGAAACTTTTTGGAATAGAAGTTGTTTAAACATTTATTTCTAGGAATCTGTTGGACACTTTTCTTTTTCCCTTCTATGTTCTCTGTTTATTTCTGTCTCCATTCCAGCTTCTCTTGAGTTAGGGGTCAGGTGCTCTCTCTCTTTTTCCCTTTTCCATTTTCCTTATTCCTCTGTCTTTGTTTGAATTTTTCCCACAGTATTTCACTAAGTTGTTTTCTTTACTTGGTCTTTCCTTGATTTGTGTTCTGGTCTCTTCTCCCCCTTCTCCTTCCCTTCACTCTCTCCTTCTCTGCTCTCTATTTCTTTCTCCCTTTTTCTTCATCTCCTCTCTCTTCACCTTTCTCTAACCCCTTCCTTTTCTCTCCTTCCCTCATTTCTCCCTCCTTTCTCTGTTCCCTCTCTCCTCCTCTTTCCTCATTGTAGCCCTGTAGAGTACAGAATGATTTATCTCCTTAATGAAGGCCCTAGGCTTTGGGGCTTTTTTGTGTTCTTGTTTGTTTTTTGTTTTGCTATATCCTCTCATTATAATTTTCACATTTCCCTTTGGCCCTTGTACCAGCTTATAGCAACCCTTTTATTTGCTGTTATAAATTATTTATGGATTTAAAAACCAGAAAACCAGACTTACTAGAATTTGTCTACAATATGATGGACTAAACCTTGAGTCAGGGTCTGAGGGGCTCTCTCATCAGTGATATCCGTGAACACTGGACTTGATAAAATCAGTTTGGCTGCCTGGTGATAACAATGGGAAAAGTATGAGCTTTAGATTAAGTCGACGGAAACTTACAGTCCAGCTCTGAACCGTAACTAGCAAGGCAGTCTTGGGCGGATTTCTTTACTCAGGTAATCTTAATGCCATTAGAGCAAGGTCTCATTATAGTACCTGGTATATAATATGTACTTCATAACAGATAACATAGTACCTTTCAACCTGGGATTTGTTTTTATTTGCTTTAGTATTTTTTGCCATTTTTCTGGTTTTTTGGCTGACTCTAAAGACATGAGTCTGCTTAATAGTTCAAGTTGCAGAGTAGTAAGCTGTTTCAACCTCAGTAATTCTGCCATGATGGACTAGTTAATTATTTGTCTTTGGAAGCTGTCTTCTCCATTTGTAGTATGTTTAACAGCATCCCTGCTTCGACCCCCTAGATGCCAGTAGTATACCTCCACCAGTTGTGATAAGCAAAAATGTCTCCAGACACTGCCAAATGTTTCCTGGGGGCAGAATTGCCCCTGGCTAAGAACCACTCCTGTAATAAGTGTTGGTAGATTTTATTATAAATTTTTTTCAATGCCTAGTACAAAATAAATGCTTAACAAATTTAATCATAATGTATCTTTGAATTCTTTGCTGGAGAGTTAGGTTCATAAACATTTATGTAGTTTGTATCTCTATAAAATATGTAAGCTCATGTCCTTATAGAGTAAAATTACAAAGTCTCAGAAATCTCTATGAATATCCTTATAGGAGAAGAAATCTTTATAGAATATATGTATCTCTGTAGAATAAGAAAATAAGAAAAATAATTGATGTCACTTAGACTAGTTACGAATTAGTTGGTCACCCTTCTCTGTGTTCCCAAAACATTATGTGTCTACTAAATTTTATCGTTTTGTTATTATTTGTTGTGGGTTACTATCTTATTAAATTGAGTTTCTTAAACACAAGCCCGTAGTAGTTCTTCTTCTACTCCTGTATTGCCTTTTACTCCAAAGCCTAGCGTGTAACAAGTATTTAATTAAAGGTTTTATATTATATCGAGAAGATTTTGTATTTTAAATACAAGTTTTTGTTGTACTACTGGTTGTTTTGTTACTTAATATAAGCCTGCTGTTAGGATTAACTTAACTTGGTAGATCAATGAAGCTAAAATGTTGTATAGGGTAGATCTCTTCTGCAGAATTAAACTTCCTTTTCAAGTTTGAAGAGAGGGTGCTAGTGATGTGATCCTATAATCATGTGAATGTCACACACCCATGCTTCTCTTCTGACATCATTTCACTAGATAAAGTAATGTGTATAACAGACTGCTGATGAATATAATCTTAGTATCCTATTTTTAAAACTGCAACATGCTTATAATCTAAAGACCAGTTTTTTTAAAAAAATGAAAATATTTCAGCTCTTTACATTCTAAAAGTTCTCTTTTCCTGTATTAATCTCTTATTTTCATATTGA
Organism: Nasua narica; assembly: GCA_028533885.1. NCBI lineage: Eukaryota > Metazoa > Chordata > Mammalia > Carnivora > Procyonidae > Nasua > Nasua narica. Next base: position 111,445,438 of record CM052809.1, read on the forward strand.
AAGCCCCAAAAGAATCTTTATTTTGTTCTGTATTGAAAAAACTTCAAAAATAGTATAAGCTAAATATAAAATTAAAAAGGCACAGAACAATTTACCGTAAAATGCGGAAGTCCTCTCTCACATACCCTTCCCATCCTCCTCCCCTCTGTGACAAAAGTACCATTCTCTAGAGGTAACCACCAGAAAGTATTTATCCTTCTCTGGTATGATTGTGTGTGTGTGTGTGTGTGTGTGTGTGTGTGTGTGTGTGTGTGTGTGTGTGTGTGTTTCATTGAGTTGTGAGGGTTAAATGAGCTAAATGAAAAGATGTGCTTAATAGAGTACTGAATTTATTTACCATTTACATGTGCACAAAGGTTTTTTTTAATGAGATCATGACATATATTGACTTATAGTTTGCACTTTTCTGCTTTCTAATATATCACAGAATCCTTTCCTTTTCTATAAATATAAATCTACTTTTTTATAGCTGCATGTATGTGTGTGGTTAGATATATGTGTAGATGTATCCACACATATATTTGTGAATGTTTGCAAATATATACATAGTTGTACATACACATACGTACATATACTGTAACTTAATCATTACCACCATTAAAAAATATTTTTCCTAGTTCTTTTTTTTTTTTTAAATTTTTTTTTTTTTTAAATTTTTATTTATTAGAGAGCGAGAGACTGAGAATGAGAGAGGAGAAGGTCAGAGGGAGAAGCAGACTTCCCGCAGAGCCGGGAGTCCGATATGGGACTCGATCCCGGGACTCCGGGATCATGACCTGAGCCGAAGGCAGTTGCTCAACCAACTGAGCCACCCAGGCGCCCCTATTTTTCCTAGTTCTTTTTGCTATTTTAAATAATGTTTAATAACACTCTTGTGGTTTCTTGTGCAGAATAGAATTTAGAAGTGTGATTTCTTAGCCAAAAGCATTTTTACTTTTTATTTTGAAATCTGCTTCTAAAATGCTCTCTGAAAAGACCATGTTGTGGAATTCTTATCTGTGATAAGATTTTTTTTTTAAGTTTGGGTTATTCTATTATTTGTGATAACTATTAATTTAACCTTCAGAGCAATATGAGTAAAATGTGATGTTTAATTGTCCTGTTTTAATTGATCATTATATTAAAAAATAATTTTAATAAGCATCTCAGGCATTTTTATTACCTAGGGGTAGTTTAGACTTCTGTTTTACCTTTGTAAGAATATAGTATTGTTGATCACCCCTTTTACATATTTTAGTTTTTATCAGAAAGTCTTATAAAAAAATTCAACAAATAATTCAACTGAACTAAAGTAAAAAGAAATTATTTGCTCTCATGATGAGGAAAACCAAATGTTGGGTCCTAATTTCAGGTAAAACAACCCAAGGGTTGAAAAAATGTTAATTGTATTCTGTCTCTCCATTTCTTAGCTTTCTTTCTTTTCTTTTTTTTTTTAAGTTACTTCATTCTGAAACCCTTTCCATTTAGCTTAGCTACATCGTCCTTACAGCTTTTAATCATAAAAGGAGAGGGTAGCGCTCTCTTACCATCTTCTACATGAACTGTCAGTTTGGTCACATTCAACTAGACATTGTGACTGATAGTCATAAAAACAAAGGGGAAGGGAGCAACAGAAACCCAATGAAAAATGTGATATCTAATAATTTTACATATTAAGTGACTGTTAGGATGCTAATTCTAACATTTTGAAAGGTCTTTAATAATTTCTAAACATAATCCATGATTTTATTCTAAATATAACACACCTATGTGATAGGGCAGGCAGTGTTACATTTTAATAACTTGAAAGCATTAATTAACCACCACTATCCCTGGAAAATAGACACCAATTATGACAAACATGCTATGTTTTGTCATAAATTGATCTCTCTAGTTGTTGTGATCTTCATTTCCAACTGAGTGGGCATTTTTTTCAGAAATATTTCTTGTTGAAATGTTTATCTTGCATTGTTTTTTCTTTTTACAAAATGGAGGATGAGGATTTTTTGTACATACATACAGAGTTAAAGTAAAATAGAAGATTTCCTAAGCTTTGAGACAAAAGAAGAAAACTATACTCCTTTCAAAATACTTTTCAAAATGTGATTTTTGGAGATCACAATAATAACTTTGAGGGTTTCTTTTAGCTTTTCATCAAAACTACTAACTCTGACAAATGTTAAATAGTGGACAGTCATATATTTTGTGTCTAGGGGAGTGAGTAATTTGGAAACTATGTTTTCCTGAATCTACAGTATTCTACAAGGATCTGGCAGATGTGAAAAAGATAGTACAAAAAATGAGAATCAAATACACATTTAGGGGAGAAACCAACCCTTGACAGGACAAGACTTCATTTACTTTATTTCTAGGATTTCAAAGCATTTCATTTTATTAACATCCATTGCTACTGAGCAAAAAAGTGTAAATACTGCCTTTTTTTATAGAGTTGATATGTAAATCATTGTTTAAAGAAGTAACATGTTTTCCCATTTTAAAAACACAATATATTTTTATTTATTTGTTTATTTATTAAAAATATTTATTTATTTATTTGACAGAGAGAGAGATCACAGGCGGGCAGAGAGGCAGGCAGAGAGAGAGGGGGAGAAGCAGGCTCCCTGCTGAGCAAAGAGCCTGACGCAGGGCCCCATCTCAGGACCCCAAGACCATGACCCGAGCCAAAGGCAGAGGCTTTAACCCACTGAGCCACCCAGGCGCCCAAAACACAATATATTTTTTAAAGTTTTTATTTCTTTAGAGAGAGGGAGAGAGTGCACGGACGTGCGAATTGGGGGAGGGGCAGAGGGAGAAGGAGAGAGAATTTCAAGCGAACTCCACACTGAGCATGGAGCCCAATGCAGGGCTCCATCCCACCATCCTGAGATCACAGCTGAGTTCGAGTTAAGCCTTAACCAATTGAGCCACCCAGGCATCCCAAAACACAGTATTTTATATGTTGATATAAACAAATTCTGAGCTTCATTTTCCTATTAAATTTGAGTTGGAATGTATCCAAGGTCTAAGTGATCGTGATACATGATAAGCAGTTCTTTTTTTTATTTAAGTAATGTACTGTACAATGACAGTGCTAGTAATCTCAAATCCTGGAAATCTCAAATAAATACTAAATTATGTTCAGTAGTGTCAATAGTTAATAGTTTTTATGTGTGTTTTGATCCTTTGAAATGAGCAGTTTTTGTTATGTGTGTTTCTAATTAACTGTTTTGGAAAAAAATAATTTTACTTGTATATAATACGAGTGCAGTTCTCTAGACTTTAGAATCATACCATTTTTGAGGCTGGAGAAATGAAATAAAGATAGTAATGTTCAGTTATTTATTTTTTATATCAAATCTCCCCTCTCCTTTTGCCCCTGTGTAAATAATTTTAATACAGAATTTTAGTAATATTTTTCACAGTGGGCTCTGGACTCAGACTAGTTTGGTCGGATTTCTGGCTTTACCAGTTAATAGCTTTTGGCATTGGGAAATCATATTATCTACTATCTCTAAAACTTATTTGTCTTCATTTCTAAAAATATTATTTTCTAGGATTAACAAGATTACTAGTGAATAAATGTTACTTCTGTTCCTATTCATGAATTTTATATATGGATAGCCATCCCCAGGTTATATAATACATATTCATTATAAACATTTCCAAAACACCGAAAAGCTCAGAGAGGAAAATAAATCACCTTGATTGCACTTTCATTTTTGCTGTCAAAATTTTGATGTATAGACTTTTTAAAAACGTATCTTTAAATATATATATATTTTAGAATTTTTTTCCCTGTCTTACCAGTACGTTATGCCTGTTTTTCCTCGTGTTTAAATATTATATAATATTGATGGCTATAGGAGTTTGCTTCTTTTTGAACATTTTGTTTCCAGTTCCTTACCATTGTAAATAATGTTACAGCCCACTCTACATTGTAGATTATTTTGTTAATATAAATCACCAAAAGTAGATCCTGACCCTAGAGCATTTTTCCAATTTATTTTACAAAATGTTTTCAGTTTATATTCCCACTGACAATATTTTGTCTTATTTGGTATAATCATGTTAAAAAAGCAATTTATGGCACTTTGGTAAGCTTTATTTCAAATGATATTTTTCAATATTTTTGGTTCAGATTTTAGGACAGAGAAAATATGTCATGTTTACTTATTAGTTTTATTTCTTCCTTAAATTCTTTGTACATTTTCTTGTCCTCTTCTCAGTAACCTTTCCCTAATTTTTTTTTTAAAGATTTTATTTATTTATCTGTCAGAGAGAGATCACAAGTAGGCATAGAGGCAGGTGGAGAGAGAGAGGGAAGCAGGTTCCCTGCTGAGCAGAGAGCCCAATGCAGGGCTCTATCTTTGCACCCCTATCACCCCTAATCTTTCCCTATATTTCCCTAATTTGCACCCCTATCTTTCCCTAATTTCTTTAGGCCTTTCACATTATAAGTGCCTACTTGTTGTAGGCCCTACTTTGCTATGTGAAGGTCTCATGTTAAGGGCTGAATTGTGCCCCCCAATTCATTTGTTGAAGCCTTCACCCACAGTGCCTCAGAATGTGTATGTATATGGAGATATGGCCCTTCATAGGCACTTAAGGTAAAATTAGGTCATTTGGGTGATCCCTAAACCAATGTGACTGGTGTCCTGATAAGAAAAGGAGATTAGGGGACACCTGGGTGGCTCAGTGGGTTAAGGCCTCTGCCTTCAGCTCAGGTCATGATCTTAGGGTCCTAGGATTGGGCCCCGCATCGGCCTCTCTGCTCAGTGGGGAGCCTGCTTCCCTCTCTTTCTCTCTGCCTACTTGTGATCTCGCTCTCTCTCTGTCAAATAAATAAAATCTTTAAAAAAAAAAAAAAAGAAAAAGAGATTAGTACACAGATATACACAGAGGAATGACCATGTAAAGACTTGAGAGAACCCAGGAGAGAGGACCTCAGAACAAAGAACCTCTGTCAAGCTACATTGATCTTCTACCTCTGTCAAGCTACATTGATCTTCTAGCTTCCAGAATCAAGAGAAAATAAATTTCTGTGTTTCAGCTCCCTGGTCTGTAGTATATGTTACAGCAGCCCCAGCAAACTAATATCAGGCTGGAACCTTTGCTTATCATAATTTTGCAAATATTTTTGACTCATATGTTAGTAAACTTTTGATTTTAGGTATGCAGTTGGTTTTTTAGAGATACAGAAACTTTACTCTTTTGTCTCAAAACTTAGGAAATCTTATGTTTTATTTTAAATCTCTGTGTCTAAAAAAATCCTCATCCTCCATTTTTAAGTACTTAAAACATTGTGCAACAAAATGCAATAGAAATAACAAAAATTTTCATTCCATTTGAAAATTTAGTCTAAAGCTTCTTTATCATATTTCAGAACTTTGAGGATTTTAGAGGAATACCAGTATTACCATTTTGGATAAAGACCTGTAAACAAAAGCTTTTTAGCTTGTTTTGCCTATTTGCTTATTTATACAACATTTTCTTACCACACAAAGTGATCATTTATATAGTCTTTTCTGCTATGAAATATTGTAGTATCTGAGAGCTGCTCTATTCTGATCCCCTTATCTATTCAATTTGGAACATTTCTTTTTTCTTTTGCTTCTAAAGAAGAAACTGGATAGGAAATTTTATAAGGGGCCTACCAATAGGATAGGATTAGCTTTTTTTTTTTTTTTTTCTGCACTATTGTATCCTTTGAAATACAGTGTTGGGTCCATTCTTTTCACAGACAGATATGAGAGCCCTTTGGTTGGTTTATTCTGTCTGGTTAACATGTTCATAACTTCATACTGAAGAAAAATAGCACTTGGAATCCCTTCTGATTCTTCAGTTTACTTAAATGATCAATCTTCTCTTTCATCCATTTCAGTTAGGCCTATTAAATAACTTGAGAAACTTTTATATAACTTTTAGGTAAAAGTTATTTTTCAAAATTCAGACTAAAGTGGTATATAGTCATCCACGTGGGAGGGAAGTGGCTAGTATTAGATCAGTGTTCTTAATGAAAACAAGGAAAGACTGTTTGAAGGTAGCAGGAAACTGCTCAGTGGACAAGAAATGTAGGAGCCAAAGCTTCGGAGAAGGGACAGTCTTGTGGAGGTGAACTTAACTTCTCTGACAACTTTTGCCAAGGGATACTGGCTAGTGTAGAGTATGGGCAGAAAACTAGGGACTCAGACTTTTGGCCCAGGAGTACTGTTACTAAAAGACAGAAAAAACAGCACAGACCTTTTGGTGGAGACCTAGGGGAGAGCTAGTAGAAAGAGAGTCTTGTCTCCACACATTTGTTGAATCCTGAAACTATCTGAGGTGGTTAACTTAAAAATCTAAACAAAAAATATTTGAAAATAAAGGTGAAGCTTGTAGTGTTTTTGTAGATATGTCATCCTCTTGGGACTAATCCCCCTCAACAACAAACAAGCTTTCAGGTGAAACATGGGGGGCAAGGAGGAACAGGAAAAAGTGGAGATAGACTGAGTCTTACCAGAGCAGCAATTTATCTGTACTTAGTATTGTCCAGTGACCTAATGAAGAGAACGATAAACCCTCAATGGAGAAAGATAACATCAGGAATCTCTGCAAGTTTTTATATACAGAGATTACAGGATCCACCAAAAGGCAGGACTACATGACAATAGCAAAAGGAAAAACATGGTAGAAACAGATCCAGAGATGATCTACATCATTCACATTCATTTAGATAATAAACACTTTAAATATTTAAAATATGATTTATATGTCAAGAAAATAGAGGAACTATGGAGAACAAAGGTGAAAAAGAAGATTTTTTATTACTGGATATGTGTAAAGTTAAATGAAAATTCAAGAAGGGAAAAACAGGTCTAAAATAAAAACTCACTAGATAGAAGATTAGCCGTACTAGAAGACAGATAATGTCCAGCCAAAGCACTAAGATAAAAGAGAAGGGAGAAAATAGAGAAGAGGTTTTAGAGATTCGCAGTATACACAAAAAGATCTGATATTTGAATTACCAGAAAGAAGAGAGGAAATTGGGCAGAAGTAATTTGAAGAGATAATGTACAGAATTTTCTAAAACCTAATAAAATATATCAACCCAGAGATCCGGGAATTTCTGTTTTTCCTAACCAGGATAGATAAAAGGAAAACCACACTTGAGCGGTAAGATTGCTGAAAAAAAAGATAAAAAAAAAATCTTGAAAAGAATCTGAGAAAAAGGATCTGACCTTCAATAGTAGGAGCCAATAGACTATTAGTAAGTAATAGTAAGTCTGATACCAGACTTTTCAATGGAGACGATGGAAACCATCTTGAAGCTTTTAAGAAAATAGGAGCTAACCTAAAAATCTATAAATCCAGCAAGATATCCTTTAAAAACAGAAGAGAAAAAAAAATTTCCGGGCAAACAAAAGTCAAAAGACTCTATTACCAGCACCCTTGGCTAAAAATTAAATAAATGAAAACACCAATAAAACAAATCAACAAGAAACTGAAGATTCTCTAGACAGAAGGAAGACTATCTCATTAAGGTACAACTGCCATGAAGAATAATGGAAAAGGTGAATTTGTGGGTTCATGTAAATTGATACTGACTAAATATTAACAAAATAAAAATAACAGTAATGTGTTATGGGGCTTGAAAGAAAAAACATCAGTAAAGTGAAAGGGGAGGCAAGTAATGAAGTTCAACTGTCAAGAGTCTAGCATTGTTGAGGACATGGTAATAGTTTCTCTTTAGACTGATTAATTAACAGTGCATGTTGTAAGCTCAATGGTAACCATTAAAAAATAGTTTTAAAATAGTAAACTTATTGAGGGGGAAAATAGAATAATAAAAAGTAATTGGTTGGTTCAAATGAAAGCAAAAAGGAGGGTTAAATCTAAAACTGGCAGGTCAAATAATAAGGCGATAGGAATATGTGTATTTGAACAGTAGGTATGTTTTCTAGAATTTTGTTGAAGAAAAATGCTTTATCTTTCAGTCTAAAAAAGTAATGTAAATATACATAGACAAAAATACATAACATATTCACGTACTTTTGTTTTTCTGACAGCTTCTTTGTGATATTGGCCATAGTGAAGAAAAATTGGGTTTTAACTATGAGGATATCATAATTTGGTAAGTATAGTTTAATTCTCTCCCTCACCCTTCTGGGTTTTAGTAATTTCAATTCTAGTAATTTTAAACAAAAAGGATAGTATAACACTTACTTAATTTTGTAGAAACAGTCATCTGAACATTAGAAAAATTCAGGATCTCCATTATTTTTGGTTATCCTGTTGTTTTTACTGATGCTTTGTAATTATCAAATATAAAGAATCAAAGCTAATGATGGGAAATACCTGGATTTCTATAATTTAAACTTCTAAATTAAATATGAAATTCACAGACCAAAAGTTCTTAAATTTTCCTAAGAACAAGAAGAAGAACCTGTATGATTATCTCTAGACCTCTCAAGACAAAGTGTGCTTACGGCAAACTGTTTTCTCAAGTCTACCAACAGAGAGACATAATGTTATAATTTCAGAGCCATCTTTTTGGTGTGCGTGGGAATTAAAATTTATATAGTCTCTGCCTACTGTCAAAGTATTAATTGATTTAAACCAATGATTCTCTGAGAGGAGTGGAAGCAGTTAGGCAGAGGGGAATAGATTGTAGGGGCATATGTGATACACCTTGAAAAAGGCATATTTAATTTCCCATTGTTTATAGAAAATAAAGTACAGGAGGTAGAACAAAATAACATTTTCTGGATTAGTAAGAATATGCTAAGGCACCAGAGATTAAAAAATAATAATATTAGTGAAGTTCCATGGCTTACAGTGAATGATTTATATACATACATATAAAATCAGTAGTAGTTTTGCTTTTTGTCAGTGAGGAAGAACTTGGTACCATAATTTTATGTGTATTTGAAATTCATTCAGCAAAACTTTTTTTGTTTTTATGCAGTTTGCGGTTAGCTTTATTGAATGAAGCAAAAGAAGTGCGGGCAGCAGGGCTGCGAGCTCTTCGATATCTCATCCAAGACTCCAGTATTCTGCAGAAGGTGCTAAAACTGAAAGTGGACTATTTAATAGCAAGGTAATTTTCCTAGAGCTGTCGATGTTTTTAAAATTATGTATTAAGTTTCAACATACATACCATGAAGTGTATAGATTTTTAGTGTAAAGCCTGATAATTTTTAGAGATATATACAACAAAGTACCCCATTATCCTGAATAAGATATTTTCCTCATCCCAGTCAAGTTCCCTTGTGTCTCCAACCAGTAGTAAACATTATTCTGCCTTTTCTCCTTGTAAACCAGTTTTTCCTGTTCTTGAGCATCATCTATTGGAAAAATACATAGTTGTTCTTTTCTTTCCTCAGTGTTATTTGTCAGATGTATCCATGTTGGGTTTTTTTTTTTAAAGGCTGTATAATATATCATGTAATGAACAGACTGTAATTTATTCCATTCTATTGGTGGTTTTCTGGGGTTTTTTTTCAGTTTTGGGCTCTTTTGGATAAAGCTACCTTGAACATTTTTTTTTTAAAGATTTTATTTATTTATTTGACACATAGAGAGAGATCACAAGTGCGCAGAGAGAGGGGGGGGAAGCAGGTTCCCCGCTGAGCTGCTCAGCAGAGAGCCTGATGCGGGCCTCGATCTCAGAACCCTGAGATCATGACCTGAGCTGAAGGCAGTGGCTTTAACCCACTGAGCCACCCAGGTGCCCCTACCCTGAACGTTCTTATAGGTAGACATATGCACTCATTTTTGTTAGGTATATATGTAGAAGTGGAACTGCTGGGTCATAGGTTTATGTCTATTTAGCTTTACTACATACTGACAGTTTTCCATAGTGATTATACCGATTTATATTCCTATCAACAATGTTTGAGAACTCCAGTCTCTCTGCATTCTCATCAGCACTTGCTTTTAGTTTTTAATTGTAGACTTTCTGCTGTAGTATTTATTGTGAATTTCTTTGTGGTTTTAATTTGCATTTCCCTAATGAGTAGTGATGTTAAGCACCTTTCATTTGTTTGTGGGCTGTTTGAACATCCTCCTTGTCTTTTGCTCATTTGTAAATTGGATTATCTGTCTATCTCATTATATAGGAGTTCTTGATGTTCTGGATGGAATTCCTTTCAGTGTATGTTTTGACAATATCTTCTCCAAGTCCGTCTGTTTTGCTTTTACTCTCTTCCCAATTAAAATCCAGTTTTATAGTTAATACTCCTGGACTCTTTGGAAGATACTATTCTTTGTTTTCTTCTAAAAGGTTTTATTCCTCTATATGTTTAATTAGGTGTCAGCTCATAATTCATTTTTATTTTTATGGATATCCAGTACATTTTAGCAGGATTTATTTAAAAGATTATCCTCTGGTGTCTAGATTAGTGACACTTCTTTTGTAAACCAGGTAACTGATAAGTATGGATCTGTTTTTGTGTTCCCTATTCTTTATAGTTTGTCTATTCTTGCCCCTGTTTCTCACTATTTTAATGACTGAAGCTTGATAGTAAATGTCAATATATGTTTGTATAAGTCTTCCAATTTTTCTTCCTTAAGACTGTTGGCTATTTTATGTTCTGCATTTTCATGTGAATTTTAGAATCAGTTTGTCCATTTCCTTAAAACATTCTGGGATTTTAGTAGTAATTGCATTGAAGTGCTAAATTATTTGGGGGTGAATTGATATCTTAATAGCATTGACTATTCTAAATCTTTATTTGGAACTTTAATTTCAACAATACTTTGTAGTTTTCTGTGCAGAGGTTTTGCACGTTACTCGCTATGTTCATTCTTAGGTTTTTTTAATGAGAGTATTAGTGTAAGTTAAATTTTTTCTTTTTCATATTTTTTGCTGTTAATATATAGGAAAATAATTTTGGGTTTTTGGGTTTGGGTCTGGGTTTGGATACTAAACTCTTATTGATTGATCTTGCTGGATTCACTTTCCAATTCTAATTGTTTTAAAAATTGTTTTAGAGTTTCTGTATATGTCGCATTAATTGTAAATGATGACTGTTTTATTTCTTCCTTTCCAATCCTTGTATCTTTCTTTTTCCTGCCTTATAGCACTGGTTAGAATATTGCACTGATTAAAAATAGTGATAGTTGACAACTTTGTTTTGCTCCTGAACATGGGTTAAAAGTATTCAGTATTTTGCTGTTATTTATGATACTTGCTGTAGGCTTTTTGTGGATTTTTATGTTCCTTGTTTGCATTCCTGAAGTAAACACTATATGTTTACCGTGTGTTTTCTCTTTTTTAAATATTAACTGAATTTGGTTTGTTAATATTTTGGGGAAGATTTTTGTAGCTAAGCTCATGAGAGGTGGTATTGGCCTGTATTTTTCCATTCTTCTAATGTCCTTGTTTAGGTGTGGTATCAGAATTTTTTTTTTTTTGCTTTGTAAAACAACTAGGGAAATGTCCTATTTTTATATTTTCTGAAAGAAGTTATGTAAGATGGGTATTATTTTTTTTTCCAACATGGTTAGTAGAATTCACCAGTGAATCTATCTGGGCATAGGGTTTTCTTTCTTAGGAAGTTTTTTTTGGCAGAGGGAGAAGCAGGCTCCCCATTGAGCAGGGAACCCAATGTGGGACTCCATCCATCCCAGGACCCTGGGATAATGACCTGAGCCTAAAGCAGATGCTTAAATCTTGTCAAGCCACCCAGGCATCCCTTTTTTTTCCCCCCAAATATGTTTATTTTATTTTTTCAGTGTTACAAGATTAATTGTTCATGCAACACACCCAGTGCTCCATGCAATACATGCCCTTCTCAATACCCACCACCAGGCTCGCCCAACCCCCTCCCCTCTAAACTACTCAGTTTGTTGCTGAGTCCACAGTCTCTCATGGTTCATCACCCCCTCTGATTTCCCCCCATTAACCCTTCCCTTCCTTCTCACGATGCCCTCCATGATTTTCTTTATACTCCACATGTAAGTGAGATCATAAGATAATTGACTCTCCGCTTGACTTATTTGATTCCGCATAATCTCTTCTAGTCCCGTCCACGTTGATACAAAAGTTGGATATTCATCCTTTCTGATGGAGGCATAATATTCCATTGTATAGATGTACCACATCTTCCTTATCCACTCTTCTGTTGAAGGGCATTTTGGTTCTTTCCACAGTTTGGTGATTGTGGCCATTGCTGCTATGAACATTGGGGTACATGTGGCCCTTCTTTGTACTGCATCTGCTTCTTTGGGGTAAATACCGAGTAGT
>CM052809.1:111458142-111480488 GCA_028533885.1 Nasua narica
GTATGTCTTCTTTGGAGAAGTGTCTGTTCGTGTCTTCTGCCCATTTTTTGATGTGATTATCTGTTTCGTGAGTGTTGAGTTTGAGGAGTTCTTTATAGATCTTAGATGTCAGACCTTTGTCTGTAGTGTCATTTGCGAATATCTTCTCCCATTCTGTGGGTTGCCTGTTTGTTTTGTTGACTGTTTCCTTTGCTGTGCAGAAGCTTTTTATCTTGATGAAGTCCCAAAAGTGTATTTTCGCTTTTGTTTCCTTTGCCTTTGGAGACATGTCCTGAAAGAAGTTGCTGTGGCTAATGTCATAGAGGTTACTGCCTATGTTCTTCTCTAGGGTTTTGATAGATTCCTGCCTCACATTGAGGTCTTTTATCCATTTCGAGTTTATCTTTGTGTATGGTGTAAGAGAATGGTCAAGTTTCATTCTTCTTCTGTCCAGTTTTCCCAGCACCATTTGTTGAAGAGACTCTCTCTCTCTTTTTTTTAATTTTTATTTTATTTTTTTAAATTTTTGTATTTATTTATCAGAGAGAGAACACAAGCAGGCAGAGAGGCACGCAGAGGCAGAGAGAGGAGCAGGCTCCCTGCGGAGCAAGGAGCCCGATGCGGGACTCCATCCCAAGACGCTGGGATCATGACCTGAGGCAAAGGCAGCTGCTTAACCAACTGAGCCACCCAGGCGTCCCTCTTTTTTTTTTTTTTTTAAGAGTTTATTTATTTATTTGAAATAGAGGCAGTGAGAGAGAACATGGGAGGGGAGAAGGTCGGAGGGAGAAGCAGACACGCCGTGGAGCTGGGAGCCCAATGTGGGACTCGATCCCAGGACTCTGGGATCACGACCCGAGCTGAAGGCAGTTGCTTAACCAACTGAGCCACCCAGGCGCCCGAGACTCTCTTTTTTCCACTGGATATTTTTGCCTGTTTTGTCGAAGATTATTTGACTGTAGAGTTGCGGGTCCATCTCTCCGCTCTCTATTCTGTTCCACTGGTCTATGTGTCTGTTTTTGTGCCAGTACCATGCTGTCTTGGTGATCACAGCTTTGTAGTAAAGTTTGAAATCAGGCAATGTGATGCCCCCAGCTTTGTTTTTCTTTTTCAACATTTCCTTAGCAATTCGGGATCTTTTCTGGTTCCATACAAATTTTAGGATTGTTTGTTCCAGCTCTTTGAAAAAAACTGGTGGAATTTTGATCGGGATGGCATTGGAAGTATACATTGCTCTGGGCAGTATAGACATTTTAACAATGTGTTTATTCTTCCAATCCATGAGCATGGAATGCTTTTCCACCTTTTTGTGTCTTCTTCAATTTCTTTCATGAGCATTCTGTAGTTCTTCGAGTACAGATCCTTTACCTCTTTGGTTAGGTTTATTCCCAGGTATCTTACGGTTCTTGGTGCTACAGTAAATGGAATCGATTCTCTAATTTCCCTTTCCATATTTTTATTGTTAGTGTATAGGAAAGCAACTGATTTCTGTGCATTGATTTTTTATCCTGACACATTATTAAATTGCTGTATGAGTTCTAGTAGTTTGGGGGTGGAGTCTTTTGGGTTTTCCATATAAAGTATCAACCAGGCATCCCTTTTTAAGGAACTTTTAAGATTATAGATTCCATTTCTTCAGCAGATACAGTAGTATTCAGATTTTCTCCTTCTTTTTTTGTTAGTCATTACTTTATATATTTGAAGCTTTGTTTCTACATTCATATTTAGAATTGTTAAATCTTCACATTGGACTAATCTTTTTATAGTTATGAAATGTCCCTTTTTATTCCTAGTAATACTTCTGAGTATGCATGTTATATTAATATGGCTGTCCTCACTTTGATTTAGGGCTTACAGGATATATCTTTTACCATCCTTTTACTTCCTATTGTTTTTGTGCTTATATTTAAGTTTCTGGCCTATAAACATCATATAAATTTTTTGTTTGTTTTTAAATCTAGTTTGACTATCTAATTTGTCTTCTAATTGGAATATTTAGACTGTGTGTAGTGGATTTTTATATGCACGGTCTGTGGGCTTTATGCAGTGTAATTCTGTGTATTTTTATGAGTTTGTTCATCTTGTTAATTTTCTCATATATTTGAGTTTGCTATCTCGAGATTTGTCACATCTGTTCTTTGTTATGTTTCTCCTTTTATGTTTCTTTTGGAATTGTCAACAATTTCTTTTCCTTCTCTTACTGTCTTGGTTATAAAGTCTTTTTTTCTTTTAGTAGTTGCCCTAGAGATTATAACTCGTGTCCTTGATATTAAGGTTTTAGTATTTTATTACAACCAGAACAGTGCAGGAAACCTCTTAGAGTTAATATCATCTTCCCTCTGCTTTTTGTATTATTGCTATAGTTTTTATTTCTACATATATTTGTAACCCTACAAGATAATTTTGTTATCGTTTTAAACTAGAACTATTGATACATACATATGTATATATTTTAAGATTTTATTTATTTGACAGAGAGACAGTGAGAGAGGGAACACAAGCAGGGGGAGTGGGGTGGGAGAGGGTGATGCAGGCCTCTTGCTGAGCAGGGAGCCTGATGAGGGGCTTAATCCCAGGACCCTGGGATCACAACCTGAGCCAAAGGCAGTTGATTAACCAACTGAGCCACCTAGGCACGCAACCCTATTGATACATATTTTTAAAGATTTATTTATTTGACAGAGAGAGAGAACATGGAGGGAGAGGCAGAGGGAGAGAATCTTAAACGCCTTTCTGCTGAGTGTGGAGCCCAATGCAGGACTCCATCTCACAGTCCATGAGATCATGACTTGAGCTGAAACCAAGAGTCAGACGCTTAACCTACTGAGGTGCCCCTAACCTGGAACTGTAGATATTTACCTACATTATTTATTCATTCCAGTATCTTTCCTTCTGGCATTTGTACATTTTCATTCATCTTGCATCACTTTCTGTTTGATAAATTTCCTTTACTGTTCCTTTTACTGCAGGTCTACTCAAGATAAATTCTTTTATCTTTTTTTTGTCTGTTAATGCCCCTATTTTGCCTTCATATTAGAAAGCTATTTTTATGACTAGTAACTATTTTTTAATGCTTTAAGTAAGTTATTGTCTTCTGGATTTTTTTTTTAAGATTTTATTTATTTATTTAACAGAGAGGGGAGAGAGGCAGAGAGGCAGGCAGAGAGAGAAAAAGGGAAGCAGGCTCCCTGCCGAGCAGAGAGCCTGATGCGGGGCTCGATCCCAGGACCCTGAGACCATGACCTGGGTCGAAGGCAGAGGCTTTAACCCACTGAGCCACTCAGACTCCCCTAGACTTTTTTTTTTTTTAACAGCAAGTAGTCTTTTCTTCTTAGAAGTGATATATCTTGTCCTCTTCTGGCTACTTTAAAGGTTTTCTTCTGTTCTAATCATTCATTTTTCTCTCATATCCTCTCATACTCAAGCTATATAATCTGTTCATTGTCTCACATGTCTCTGATGTTATTTTCAGTTTTTGTTGTTAATTTTTGTGTTTCAATGTGTTTACTTTATACTCAACTGTTTTTTCCTCCATCCTGCTATTAAAGCAGTCTCTTCAAGTTTTAATTTCAGTTACTGTATTTCTATCATTTGTTTTACTCTTATTTAAAGATTCTAGGTCTCTGCTTTATTTCTCCATGTTTCCTTCTATTTACTTGATCATATTTATCATAGTGATTTATAGCCTTCTTACGACAGCACCAATATGTGACTCACATGTATTCCAGTGTTTTCTTGGTTTTTAGTTACTCGGCCCTCTACTTTAAAGCATACTTCATGTTTTTACATGATTGGATGTGAATATTGCAAATTCAGAATACTTGGCTCTGGATCATGCTGTTTTCCTCTTAAGAGAGTTAAGCTTTATTCTATAATATTGGCTTATCACACTGATTTTGTTAAAGTTTAGTTTTAGCTTGCTCTTTGATCTAAGGAATGGCTGTTTGGGATCTCAAATGACAGTTTTTGATGTTGAGCAGAACCTCTTCACCTTGACCAGCCTTAAGCTATAATATCTATCTAGAGTGTTTGGTACCTGCTTAAATTTCTGCTTATTTCCTTAGCGGCTTAGGAGTAGCTTTTTGTTTGGTTCCTTGGATTTCTTTTTGTTTTTGTTCTTTTTTTCCCCACCCACCTTGATACTTTATTTATTTGTTTGTTTGTTTGTTTGTTTGTTTATTTTCTCGCCATAGCATGTACCCTCCCCAATGTCCATCACACAGCCACCCCATCCCTCCCACCCTCCTCCCCTCCAGGAACCCACAGTTTGTTTCCTGAGATTAAGAGTCTCTTATGGTTTATCTCCCTCTCTGGTTTCATCTTGTTTCATTTTTCCTTCCTTTCCCCTATGATCTTCTGTCTTGTTTCTCAAATTCCTCAGTGAGATCATATGATAATTGTCTTTCTCTGAGTGAGTTATTTTGCTTAGCATAATAGCCTCTAGTTCCATCCACATCGTTGCAAATGGCAAGGTTTCTTTTTTTAATGTCTGCATAGTATTCCAGTGTGTGTGTGTGTGTATACCACATCTTCTTTATCCATTCATCTGTTGATGGACATCTAGGCTCTTTCCATAGTTTGACTATTGTGGACATTGCTGCTATAAACATTGGGGTGCACGTGCCCCATCAGATCTATATCTTTAGGGTAAATACCCAGTAGTACAATTGCTGGGTCTTGGGGTAGCTCTATTTTCAACTTTTTGAGGAACCTCTGTACTGTTTTCCAGAGTAGCTTCACGAGCTTGCATTTCCATCAACAGTGGGAAGGGTTCTTTGCATTCCCCCCAACAGTGGAAAGGGTTACCCCTTCTCCGCGTCTCTGTTTTTGCACAACATAGAGATTGGCAAGTGCCTTGGAGAGGAGATTGCATGAAGATTTGCATTCATTTTCCTATGTTTTCTTTTCTCCGGGATCTTTTCCCCTCAAGTCGCAGTCACATTGGCTGCATTAAAGTTCAGTCTGTCTCTCCACTCTAGAAAGATTGTTGCTTTCTGCCAGGACTCTATTCACCTGAAACTGGGGATTGACAGGTGCCCCTAGGGACAAAGCCTGGTTGGATGTGGAAATTGTACATGTCTTTCCAGGGATCCATTGCCCTTTTAACAGTTTTAACAAGTATTTTGTTTACCCTTTACAGTTGTCTTTGGCCAGAGGGGTGGTCTGATCCTCTCTGGTGTGGCCACAAATTGAATTCTGTTTGTTTATTTCTTTATAAAATTGTTTTAGATTTTATTGTATTCAGATAGAAGAAATGTTTTTTTGACTAGCAAACTGTATGTATTGATTAGAATAGTGAACTTCCAAAACATAAGTAAAAATTAATTATTTGGCTCCATAAACCTAAGACTCTTAAAAAATTCAATAATTTAATAAATTTTGCAGAAAAGTGTTAATTAAGGCATATCTGATTGAGCATTAATTTTTCAAATGCATTTATATATTAAATTATATTTGGTAATATATAATTATTATCGCTAATATATAAGACTTTTAACATAGTCATAATATATACAATGTAGGCCCTGGTTAAAACCACTTTTTTTTTAAGTGGCTCAGTGTGGAGCCCAACGCAGGGCTTGAATTCACAACCCTGAGATCAAGAACTGAACTGAGATCAAGAGTCAGTTGCTTATCCAACAGAGATACCCATATGCCCCTAAAAATCACATTTAAACTAAAACCAGGTGGAAATGTTTTTTCTTCACAATTTTTATAAAATTACAAATTTTTATCAAAAATAGGTGAATTCTTTTTTCAGTAGATTTCTGATACTTTGTTCTATAAGTATGTTTATGATTTCTCAATTTTTGATGTGTATAATTCTGTAAATTATTTACTATAGTCTTTCTGGAGTTTTAAATGAAATAGTTTTGAAATGCTTTATTATAGCAAATATTTATCACAAGAGAACTTGATGTAAGTTAACTAAATGTCTGCTGGTGTTAAAATCATGTTAAAATTTTAAAATACCATATTAACATTATTAAGATGGGTCTGATCTGGTGGCATTATAAAAATTGTTTAATAAGATTTTTATCAGTAACTAAATATTTTGTGTATTATTTAGGTGCATTGACATACAGCAGAGCAACGAGGTAGAGAGGACACAAGCACTTCGATTAGTCAGAAAGGTATGCTCTACATCTGAGAGAAAAGGCATATTTTTGATATTTATGTTAAGTATTTTACATTTTTAGATTTAGACTATTTTGTGAAATCTTTATATTAAAATTTAAAGGCTAAACTCTCATTATACATTTTTGTTAAAATTATATGAGGTAAATAGGTCTGTTAAACTTAGAAGTAAGCATAAATATTTTGTGTAATTATTCTGTGTGATTGGGTACAGCTAGGACAATATTTTTTTCACTGTAAGGAATACAGTTGTTTCCCCTCCCATCCCCCACCCATTATCTGGAGTTTCAGTTACCTGAGGTCAACCGTGGTTTTCCTTCTGCCATATTGTTAGAAGGTCTGTAGTAGCCTAATGTTATGTCACAATACTTATATCGTCATCTCACTCATCACATAGGAATTTTATCATCTCACATCACCACAAGGGTGAGTACAGTACAATAAGCTCTTTTGAGAGAGACCCCATTCATATAAATTTTATTATAGTATGTTACAGTTCTTATTGTTAATCTCTTGCTATGCCTAATTTATGAATTGAACTTTATTGTAGATATGTATGTACAGTAAAAAAATAGTATACTTGACCTTTGAACTTCGAGTCTACTTATTTAAATTTTTTCTATAAATAGAATATAGAACTGTAAATGTATTATCTCATGATTTTAACATTTTCTTTAGCTTCCTTTATTGTAAGAACATAGTCTATAAGACATATACAGAATATGTGTTAATTGTTTATGTTATTGGTAAGGCTTTTAGTCAACAGTAGACTCTTAGTATAGTTTATATAGAGAGTTCAGTACTATCTGTGGTTTCAGTATCTAGTTGGAGGTCTTGGCAAATATCCCCCATGGATAAGGGAGTGGGGAAGAACTACTGTATTTCTTCCTTTAATAGACATGTAAGTGAAATTACTACTTTTTTGATATATTATTGGAGAAAGAGGATTACTTGTTCCCCACTCTACTTTTCTCTTACTTGTATGCTTGGACTTAATACCATTAAATGGATGTCACAAAGTGTTACAAGCTGGTTGTTTTGAGGACAAATTTAGATATAGTCCATAGCAGTTTCAATAAGCAGTTCAAACCATTTTACAGGATAAGTCAAAATCTAAATTCTGCATTAGAGGGTGGTAAGGATAACCCATAATGCTTCTAATGAGAGGTTTTCAAGGAATTTTTTGTTGTTAATGTGATACCCTAATGGCAAAACAGTGAACTAAGAGTTAACTTAGTTGGGACACAGTTATGTATGAATTTTTTCATGTTTCATCCTAAGTATCCTGTTTCATCCCAAACATTTATGAGACTTATGCAGTATATAGTTGCTTTAATGTAAAAACATCTAAAATTATTTAAATTATTTAAAAAAATAAAATTTTTAACCCTTCTCTTTACCCACCTTTGAATTCAGCGCATACTTCAGAATGGTAGATTGTTGAATTTGTACATTAACTAGATCTCCTCTTTTTCTTTTTCCTTCTAATTGTCCAGCTTGGGGTTAGTAGTAATACCCACAGGTGAGCATAGTAAGGAAGAGGTAAATGGATAAATGTCTTAAAAGAAATTTACAATTTTAGTAAGAATAGTATTGAAGATAGATTACAGTATTTCTGTTATAGGTAAAGTGTCATATTGAGGTTGTGATTTGACTTCTCAAACTTAAATTTAAAAATTAAGTTTATGGTTTTTACTTATTCATAGTCTCTCCTACTGCCATGATTTTGAGAATTCAAGATAAGAAAATAAAATTTGTTTCTGAAGAACCTAGAATAACTTTTTGGCTATTTGAGGTATATATGTCAATATTTGTCATACTAGGAATTACAAGTGAGCAATTAAAATATATATTAGCATATTTAAAATAACAGTAAACCCATCACATATAAACATATTTTTGTAAAAACACATTTTCCAAAAAGAAACTTAACGTAATGTCATTATTTTAGTATCTTTAGTGTTTGTCTTGATGAAAGGTAGTACCTGGATTGTCATATTTGCTTCTTCATTCAACCTGTTGTGATTTCACATTCAGTGGAGCCTCTGGTAAACTTCAGTAAATACTTCTAAGAGACGAATAGTAAAAAAGACAACTAATGTCTTTGTATTATTATGAAATTAGTTTTAACTTCGCAGAATCTCTGAAAATATCCTGGAGACCCTTGTTTCCTGGACCGCACTTTGAGAATTGCTGCCCTAAAAATTGCATTCAGAAGAAAAGACAATTCCAGATAGAGTCAAACAATTAAGTTTAGCTTCTTTGAATTACTCAGTAAATATTTCATTTCAGTTTTGTAAAATGTTTTGACAGGTTATAATTTAGTTTATAAACAGCCCAGTAAAAGTAAACAGACTCTTAACAATTTAGTAATGCTATTGCAAAAATATTATTTTCTTCTGTTATTTTCTAAAACACAGAGTAATTTGAGGCAGATGTCATTTGTGAATCCAAGAGCAGGAAAATTGCTTATACCTAATGGTAGGACGTAGGCTCAAAGGAGGAATTGTGGTGCAGGGTTCCTCCTTGGTTTAGCTAAAAGCAGACAGAATTAAAAGGAAAGCATACTTGCTGAATGAATAGTGGCCTCTATTGGTTAGAGGAGCTGTAATTTCAGTAGCATTTTTTTTTAAAGATTTTATTTATTTACGGAGAGAGACACAGCAATAGAAGGAACATAGATAGGGGGAGTGTGAGAGGGAGAAGCAGGCTCTCCACTGAGCAGGGAGCCCTATGTAGGGCTCCATCTCAGGGTCTGGGATCGTGACCTAAGCCAAAGGCAGACGCTTAATGACTCAGCCACCCAGGTGCCCCATAGTAGTATTTTTTAACAACCGAAGCACATACTTCTTTTTTTCAGCAACGTTTTGGCAACTGAGCTAGTAGAAATTAGTATTTATGTTATAATAGCTAGGTCATGATGGTTTTTTTGTATGCATTTTAAAAGTTTTAAAATTACCTCTAAATATTAATCTTTAAAATCTTTATTAAAGAAAAGGAAGAAACATATGTTGCTTTAGGATAACTTATTCCATGAGTAATTAAGGAATATTCATGTTTTTTTTCCCTTTTTCACCTGTCTTCACTTGTCTCATTCATTTGGAATATTTTCTGTTTGCGTGCTCATGTTTAGTGTCTGATTTTTTTTTTTTCTTTTTTTTTGTTTCTCTCCAATCCAGAGAATCCTTCCTGGCCTTTGTCTCTCTCATTTTCTGTATAATTTTTCCACTTTTCAGCTGTTACTACCCTTTATCCAATAGAAATTCTATTCACTGCCTGCCTAATTTAAGCCATCAATTTTCCTCATATATTATTTCTTTATTCATGTAGTAGGAGATTAACAAAGCACATATTTTTTTAAAGATTTTATTTATTTATTTGACACAGAGAGAGAGTTCACCAGTAGGCAGAGAGGCAGGCAGAGAGAGAGGGGGAAGCAGGCTCCCTGCTGAGCAGAGAGCTCCATGTGGAGCTCTATCCCAGGACCCTGAGATCATGACCTGAGCTGAAGGCAGAGGCTTTAACCCGCTGAGCCACCCAGGCGCCCCCATAGCACATATTTTTTACAGTTGAAAGGATTCATTTAGGGAATCACTTGCCCTTGATACATAGGATTATAAATCCAGTAACATCTAATAGAGATCAATTATCTCTACTCAGAGACCTATTATTTTGGAAATTGTTCACCTTCCAGGCTTTGTTGATTCAACAGTCATTAACTACATAATTTGTTTTCTTTCTAATTTCCAAACTGAAGATATGTTATCCTATTTTCACTATTCCAAATATATTATCGCCAATTAAGCTTTCATTTAAAGTAAGATTTATCCAAAGTTTTGTCACCAGAAGCATACTGTTTGCATCATACTTTTTGAAATATTAAAAATAGGTTATGGGTTACTAACTTTACCTTTTGGCATAGCAACAAGTGATTTTTAGAGAGAGGGAGATTATTAGGCATCTGTTGCAGTAAAGTGAGAAAGAATGAAGGCCCAAATTAGAGTTTGATGGTAGAGAGAATATGGATAGTGAGGTAAATTGGTAGGTCAGGAATTGGCGGCTATATATGGGGGAGAATCAGGAATGGAATAGTAGTGTATTGACAGCTGTTGTTACCACTGACTTCCTTTGTCTAGGTACTGAAAAGTCGTATAAAATATAGTTCCTATTTGAGAGGAGCTTAGAATCTCAGAAACATTAAATCTTGTGATTTGATTGGTTTATAGCCTGAACTATTAGGGGGAAAAAGCTAACACTTTTTCATAGTGACGATTATTAACATTTATTGCATCAATTAGTAGCCCTTCGAAATGTTCATATGAAGAAGATTAAAATTGATGCCTGGTTCTTATGAATGTTCTATGGTTATAAACACCTCAATCAGAACCAAATAGGTTTTAAACATGTATTATGAAGTAAATAACTTCTTTCTCTGATTCCTCCCTGTTACAGATGATTACTGTGAATGCTTCCTTGTTTCCTAGCTCTGTGGCCAACTCATTAATAGCAGTTGGAAATGACGGACTTCAAGAAAGAGACAGAATGGTCCGAGCATGCATTGCCATTATCTGTGAACTAGGTCAGAATTCTCTTCAAGTAATGAAAATGAAGCATTTTAGGAAGTATATATGTATATAAGAATGTAACATTTTTTAATGTGAACTGGGTCAGAATTTTCTCCAAGTAATAAAAATATAGTGTTTTAGAATGAATATAAGAATATGACATTTTAAAATGCCTTTCGTGCATGAATTCTTAGTTATTGCTACAAAGATATGAAAAATTGAGTTTATAGGACTATAGGAATTGTCTGAAGTCCAGTGTATAGAATAAAATTGCTTAAGGTCTGGTTCTCAGACATTAGTTAGCCACACTATATCTTGATATAGGCTTAAAAAAAAATCTGTTATACATTTAAAAAAATCTAAATGCAAAAAAATTAAAGAGTTAAGTGGGAAAAAACAGAAAAAAATGGATGAGCATTTATCTGATCATCGTAAAGAAAGTCTTCAGTTACATCAAAAGAAATAAACAGATTTCAGCAGCTATAGATTTTGTTATAAGGAAACAAAAAAAACACACAGTGCTAGAACAAACAAAAAATAAATGCTACAAACATGATAGGTAAGTAACTTATTTATATATAGATCAATAAGAAAAATAAATAATTCTCAAAGAAATACATAACCAACACATTTAAAAAGTTCAACCTCAATTAAAACCAAAAAATACACTTTTAAATGACAAGAGAAGATAATTTTTTCCCACCAGAGGTAGAGCTGGTGTAGGTTACATTCACTCTTGATATAATAAACTAATTAATAACAAAATCATAAACTAAATTTAAGAGGATCACACCCTATTATTGAAGTTTAAAGGTACCATTCACAGTACATACGTATTTAAAGACAAAGTCAGAAAGTTAATTAAGGACATTTTGAAAATAATAAAAATTTGACATGTCAGTGTATAAAATACTCTTATAATTAAGCAAAAGGCAATGAAAATAAGTGCATAAGCCCAAGAAATAAAAAAAGAAAGAAAGAAAATCAACTTTAAGGTAAGCAAGAGGAAAGCAACAATGAAATTAAGAGTCCTAATTAGAGAACAAGATTGATAATTTAAAATAATCTGTTAGTTGGAGAGAAAGATACACAGGTACACAAACATGCATTAATGTTTGAAAAACATGGAAGTCAGAGAAACAAAAGATTAATATACAAATGAGGAAGAAAAAATAGTTTTTTAAAATTATGAAATAATTTTTATAAATATTTGAAAATCTTAAATGAATGGGTTTTCAGAGAAAATTTTATTTCCAATTGACTCTAAAAGTAGAAAACACAGTAGATAAAAACCATAGAAGTACTTGATAAAATAATTACCTCCAAAAAGACTCATTCAGGTAGTTTTGTCTTAAAAAAATTGTTCCAAGGAACAGAGTTCTTATAGAATGTAATGTAATCGAAAGTATTAAAATATGGAAACCTACCAATTTTTTAATGAAATGTATCATTTTATATGCATACACATAAATATACATATACACACACATACCTATACACAGTTATAAAATAAAATAATTAAAAACTTTCTTTGTTAGCATTCTAGAATATTTATTTCAGACCAGCACTGTATTATTCTTTTTTTAAATTTTTTTATTTTTTTTAAAGATTTTATTTATTTACTTGACAGAGAGAGAGAAATCACAAGTAGGCAGAGAGGCAGGCAGAGAGAGAGGAGGAAGTAGGCTCCCTGCTGAGCAGAGAGCCTTATGTGGGGCTTGATCCCAGGACCATGAGATCATGACTTAAGCTGAAGGCAGAGGCTTTAACCCACTGAGACACTCAGGCGCCCCAGCGCTGTATTATTCTTAATGTAGATCTTTGTAAATACTATAAACTTAATTCCTAATTAAATTAGTATTGCTGAAAACTTTCAGCCAGGTTAGTAAATTAAAATAATAAATGAAGTTTACATATTTTAGATGATATATCTAGAAAACTCTGAATCAACTGAAAAACAGAACTTAAGTAATTCAGGACAGTGGAAACGTTAAAATACAGATAGATTTATTTTGCGTTTCAGCAATAAAATCAGTAAATGTATTAGAGCAAAAAGATACTATTTCCAAAGTAGAAAAGAAAACTATGTATCACAAAACTTAGTAAGAAATATGACTTGTGCTTGTGTTTGGGGTGGTACTTTTTACACTTGAATTTATCAAGTTAATTCTTAATAACGTAGAATGAGAACATTGGTTGTGTACTGGAGGGGATACTGATTGAAAAGTGTTATGAGGGAACTTTCTAGGATGATGAAATTTCTGTATCTTGATTGGATATTGGTTACAAGAGTATAAAAATTCAAAATTTATTGAATTGTACTGTTAAAATCTGTGAATTTTACTATACGTAATTATATATACCTCAATTTAGAAAAAAATAGAAGAAACCTAATTCTAAAATTAGGTTAGAATAAACACGAGATATCCAACCATGAAAACATTTTTGAGAAACAATAATGAAGGGAAGGGAAAGGGTTTTTTTAAAATATATTTTTACAAAAACTTATTAAGCTAGGTTATTAAGAGAGAAAAATGAAAAGGAATTGAGTTACAGACTCTGGTATTTGGGAAACTAGTATATCAGAAGGATAAAAATCAGTTTGTGAAGGATGCTGGGATAATTGATTAAACATTTAGAAAAAGATTGAGTTTATCAATATTAAGCAAAACTCAATTTCCGGAGATTGAAAACTGGAATGTTAATCATCAACTCATTTAAAACACATAGATGTATGTGCAGGCATGTTCAGAAAATGCCTGATCTTTGAAGTAAGGGAGGAGTTTGTGAGTTTAAAATCTTAGATTAAAATCCAAAGTTAAATTGCAAAGCAGATATAAGATTAGAAATAGATGAAATATTTCCATTAAATGAACAACTTCTAATTGATAGGAAAGAAGAACCATACCAGTAAAATATGGACAAAGAATATAAAAAGCAATTCAGAGACATTAAGAAAAAATTCAGGGTTTTAGAAACAGTATATTCAGTGACTCTTATTAGATACATTTTATCCATGTTTTAAATGTCTTTGACTAGAAAGTTTTTCAAGTCAGAAAGGAAATTGTTTTAAGATAAAATTGCAGATTTCTGATTACTCTTTATTATATATCCATTATATCCTTTTTTAAGTTTTTCTTTTTTATTTTAGCACTTCAGAATCCAGAGGTGGTGGCCCTACGAGGTGGACTAAACACCATCCTGAAAAATGTGATCGATTGCCAACTAAGTCGAATAAATGAGGCCCTAATTACTACAATTTTGCACCTCCTTAATCATCCAAAGACCCGACAGTATGTGCGAGCTGATGTAGAATTAGAGGTAGGAACTTTAATATCTTTCCGTTTTTATAATATGACTTTAAATACATACATAATCTTGCTTTGAAATTTTTAAGTTGACAGATGCAGCACAAAGTTAATTATCAAACAAATTAAGACTGACTTTTCCTCCGCAATATTTATAGCTCATTCAATTTGGACTGAATTGAAAATATTATTCCCCAAAATATTTCATCAACATGTAAAGTGAATTTTATTTTTTTATTATCTGTGAAAACTTTATTAAGCCAATTATAGCACAAGAAGTTTGCATATACATTTACTTGCTTATTTAAGAGAACCGTTTCTTTTTAAGAACTTTAGTATGTTAATTGTGTGAATAGCTCCAGCTAATAATTATATACTATTTATTTATTAATCCATGCTAAAATTCTCTGAACTTAGAAGCACTTATTAGCAACTAATGACCATATATACTTGAAAGAAATAGAATACGAATCTTTCTTTTTAAAAACTGCAATTTTTTTTTTTACTATTTCAGTGTTTTTTACAGTTAGTCTAAATAAGACTGCTTTGTACTCTTTTTTTATAATAAAGTGTGTAGTGGAGGTTAGAATAGAATTACTGCAAACTAATCTTACAGTTTATCTGTGTGAATGTACTACATTGTTGTCCATTGTAGGTACCATTCAGAGTAAGATTAAACGAAGGATTTGTTTATACTTGAGTATGAAATTATGCAAAGTATAAAAGATATTTGTTCTCTAGCGTGTCTGTCTAAATCATTTTTGAAATTTGTCTTAAATCTTATAGTTCTGGTTTTATTAGGGCAAGTGGAAGTATTTGAGATTATAAAAGCGACAGCTTTTATCATTAACTAATAAATAAGTAAAATTTTCTCCTCAATAAGTGATTTCAAATACAGTCATTATTCATGGGGGTCCATTGGGAATAAACCAGCATTTTTGATATTTTGTAGTATGTTTAGCTTGAATTTTTTTTTTTAAGTAGAACTATAATTTTAGGATTGGTGAGATGATTACAATAAAGGAAGATAATATGCATAGGCCTGTTTTTTATTCCCATGTAATTATAAAACAGATTAGTAAACCCTTTATTAAGTTAAAAAAACAACTCCAAAGAATATGGTAGACATTTAAGTACCGTAATGTCTTTGCTTATATCTATTTCTTTAAAACCGCAAATGTTTGTTCTTTTTTTCCCCCAAAACAGTATAGTGATTTAGAGCATAGACTTTGGGCTATATAGATCTGGTTTTGATTTTTCTGCTCCTGTGATCTACTAACTTTATGACTTGGACAAGTTACGAGCCTCTCTTGGACTCAGTTTTTTCTTAGGTAAAAGGAAGGTCGTGGTTTTCACTTTAAAGAATTATTGTGAACAATAAATACTGTCGTAAGAATAGTAGTAGTAATAGCACCAGCTAACGCTCATGTAATGCTTATAATGAGTTAGTATTTCCAGACACTTTACATACTTTAATTCTAATCTGCATAAAATTCCAATCTAGGTACTTCAGTACCTAGCACATAGTAAATATTTGACAAATACTGTTTACCTTGGATATTATTCTTCATCATCAACTTTAATATCGTCATCTTCATTTTGTAGTCTGCTAAGAGAATATTGTCCTCATTTTTATTAATTATATTTTACAAATTTTGATTCTAAATTGAGATTTTGATTTCCACTTCTCCATACACAGGAACTATTTTCAGTGCTGCTAACTCTGTTGTTAGGCCCAGGTCTTCTTCCTCTTAAAAATCCCTTTTTAAATTTACTCTTCATTTTTATTTCTGCTATCAGAGATATGTTTTGACCTCAGACAGAAAAATGTGTGGATTTAATATAATGTTACCAGAATAGACCGTCTATAAGGGTTGTAAATCAATTGTAATTTTTTATAGTAATTTTTTTAAAGATTTTATTTATTTATTTGACA
This sequence comes from Nasua narica, assembly GCA_028533885.1. NCBI lineage: Eukaryota > Metazoa > Chordata > Mammalia > Carnivora > Procyonidae > Nasua > Nasua narica. The sequence goes on from CM052809.1 coordinate 111,474,069, forward strand.
GAGAGAGATCAGAAGTAGGCAGAGAGGCAGGCAGGATTGCTCCCTGCTCCCTGCTCCCTTCTGAGCAGAGGGCCCTATGTGGGGCTCAATCCCAGGACCCTAAGATCATGACCTGAGCCAAAGGCAGAGGCTTTAACCCACTGAGCCAATTAGACACCTCTATAGTAATTTTTTAAAACTGTATCTTTTAAAGTTACGTTTCAGAGTAGAGTAAGATTGCTCATAGCATCTGCTATGAAAACTACAAAAGCGGAATAATTATGAAAGTCATATATTTAAAGCAGATTAGAGCTGTGAAAGCAATAAGAGCCAGGGTGAGTGAAATTTGTGAGAGGGAAGATTCTTTGAGAGTTGCCCTGAAGATTTCCAGATGCCCTTGGGGTAATTTGCAGATTTGGGGCACAGGCTAAAGGCTAAGAACATGATGTGGGCCTAGTGGACCAGAGTATTTGGCAGTCATGCAAGTATGGTAAGCCTAGAGATAGGAAAAGTCCCCAGAATAAGTTGATATACCTCTTTAGATATTTGCTGAAACAAGACTGCAGGGCAAAAGCTATGATGTCTAGAACCTGAGGTGGTAAGCACAGTAGGGAATATGCTGTAGTCCCCAGTGCATAGAATGCAAAGGCCTTCTAGGAGGGGCCATGGGCAAAAATTGGAAGGCCCGAAAGAAGTAGTGAATTTACACTGGTTATATGCAATTACTTTTTTTCTTGGGGCCATTTATTGATTAGTATATAATTAGAAACTGCAAATCCAGGTAGGCCTTTGCTGAGATCAGAAAAACTAAAGGAGCTTTTGGCATTTGTGTGGTACTAAAACACTGATTTCTTGTTCTTGACAAATCCCAAATTCTGAAGCTTTTCTGGATGGGTAGCTGAAGATTTAAGTTCAAAACTTAAGAAATATGTAGAAAAGATTTCCAGTCTCTATTGCTAAGGAGAAAAATATTTGCTAAGTGCTTTATTGAAAGCCCTGGAAGACCATACTTAAGGAACAGGGGAAAACCAAAGGTATACTCAGTCTTCTTAAAATTACAATGTAGTTTCAATTTAATACAGTTGGTGATAAAGATAAGGTGATCAGCCCCCCACTTTACCTAAGAGAGGAAAGGATAAACTATTTCTGATGGAGGTAACATCATTTGGAATATTCCATATTCCAAATAATATTTGAATATTACAAAAAATATTCATAATTTCTGACATTCGCTTATTAATTTGATTGAATTTCATGCAAAAAGATATGACCATTTGACTAAACACCCAAAAGAAAAGCATTCTATAGAACCATGCCCACAGGTGATCCAGAAAGTGCAGTTAGAGGGAAAGACTTTAAAACAACCATGCAGGATGCCTGGGTGACACAGTTAGTTAAGCATCCGACTCTTGGTTTTGGCTCAGGTCATGATCTCAGGGTTGTGAGATCTAGCCTCACAGCACAGAGTCTGCTTAAGACTACCTCACTCTCTCTGCCTCTCCCATTCTGTGCTCACTCTCACGCTGTCTTTTTCTCGCTCAAATAAATCAATCTTAAAAATAAATAATACAATCATGTGTAATTTATTCAGGAAAATTAAGAAAAAAAGGGAGAAAATGATGAAATAATGGAGAATTTGACCAGATAATTGAAATACATAAATGATTTCAGTGGAAGTTCTAGTACTGAAAAATACAAACATGAAATTCTGAACTCAATGAAAAATTTGTTTTGGACAAGAAGATATAGTAAATTAGAGGAAAAGTCAATAAAAATATCCAGGGTAAAGCACAGCGAAGAAAAAGAAAGAAATGAATAGAACACAATGAAAGTGATAAAACATAATTTTGTCTTTAGAGAAAAAAGAGAAAATGGGCTGAAGCAAATATCCAAAGAGACAATGGCCAGGACTTTTGTTTCTGAAACTGATGAACCTTCATGCTCACAAAGCTTACAAAACTCCAAATAAAATAATACAAAGAAAACATGTAGGCTCATCATGGTAAGATTGTTGAAAACTAAGATAGATAAAAATCTTGAAAACAGCTCGAGGGGGAAAAAAAACTGTATTACTTTCAAAGGCACATGTCTGATAGCCAATTCCCAACAGAACTCTTGAAAATTAGGAGAGTAAAATGGCATCTTTAGAGCACTGAAAGGAAAAAATGTCAGCCTAACCCAGAGAATATGCCTTTCAAAAACAAAGGTAAAATAAAAGCTTTTTTGAGACTAAGAAAAAAAGAAGACCAAACAGAATGTAAAGAAACACTACTCTCTCTTGCATTACTTGTGCTTATGTCAGGAAGACACTGTAAAGCCATCCAGGGGTAGGTACTTGTGGGGGAGGAGCTGAACTCTGGTGCTGACAATTAGCACATTGTGAGGGAACCATCTTAAAAAAGGTCCTCCAGCGCCAGTCAAGTCTTCAGGTGACTGTAGCCTTCACCAATATTTTGACTGCATTCTTCATGAAGGCTCCGAAACCATAACTGCATAGCTAAGCCTGTCAGAGATTCCTGACTCACAGGAACCATATGAGATAATAAATATTTATTGTTGTTTAAAAAATGAGACACACAAAGAATAAAAGAGTAAAGGGAGTCCTCAAAGGGAAAGTGATAAAGAAATTTAGGTAGGACTGAATAGTGACAGAAAAGGCACATATATGACTAAATATAAAAGAATACTGATTGTTGAAAGCAATTTTAATAGTGTCTTATGTATTTTAAGTTATATTTAATATTAAAAATTAGACCATAGTTGGGGCGCCTGGGTGGCTCAGTTGGTTGGGCAACTGCCTTCGGCTCAGATCATGATCCCAGAGTCCCAGGATCGAGTCCCATATCAGGCTCCCAGCTCTGCGGGAAGTCTGCTTCTCCCTCTGACCTTCTCCCCTCTCATTCTCTCTCTCTTTCTCTCTCTCTCAAAAAAAAAAAAAAAAAATTAGACCATAGTAATGTAGTAGTTATGGTGGGAGAGTTGATAAATGAGATATAGTGGTTGAAAGTTTAAAATGAGTGACTTTAGCAAGATTGCTGAATACAAGGACAATACATCAAATAACTTGGATTTTTTTATACTAGCACCAAAAAGAGAATGTAATTTATAAAATAAACCACTTAATAATGTTCAAAAGTAAGCAAAACTAAGTCATAGTTTTCAAAGTCAGGATAATAACTTTGGGTTAGGTAGTGACTGAATCTAAAGAGGGAATAAGGAGGCTTTAAGGATACTAATGTTTTCTTCATCTGGTGCTAGTTACAGGAATGGGCTCAGTTTGAGAAAATACACTAAATCTTACACCTTACATTCATGGTTTGTGCAATGTGTGTGTGTGTGTGTGTTATACCTCAATTTAAAAGTTCAGAAATTTAATTTATACATTAAAAAATCACTCAGATTGGGCACGTGGGTGGCTTAGTCTGGCCTGCCTTCTGCTCGGGTCATGATCCCAGGGTCCTGGGATTGAGGCCACATCTGGCTCCCTGCTCACCAGGGAACCTGCTTCTCCATCTCCCTTTGTGCTTCCCTTCCCCCCTGCTTATGCCCTCTCTCACTCTGTCAAATAAATAAAATCTTAAAATAAAATTTAAAAATCACACTTATATTCCTTGATGATCAGTTTGAAGAACTAAGTTTCCCCAATAAAGATACAGAGAAGTGAAATTAATTTTAGTTTGTTACAGGAAGATGTGTTTTATAATAAGGACTAAATTTTTTCTTCTCTTTCTCCTTTTTTTTTATTAGCGAATTTTAGCACCCTATACTGATTTTCACTACAGACACAGTCCAGATACAGCTGAAGGACAACTCAAGTAAGTACCATCTGTTCCTAGTAATTTATAAGGAAGTGTGTATGTTACTTTAAAGCTTTTAGGTTTGTCTGACTGCATGTAGAGTCAGAGCAATATGAGTTTAAGTAAATTTCCTATTTCATGGAGTTATGTTGTGGTGCTCATAATTAGCTCTGGTTTAAAAAATTAAAAATAAGTTATGAGAAATTTAAAGACTCAGAATCTCTTATTTAAAATTATGTAAGATAGACTGCATTTTTTATTGTATGTATTTTTAGCATAATTACCTTAAGAGACCTAATAGAATGAAGAGCTGCCTTAAACTCAGTAAGCAGAAAGATATATTCTGTAAAATTTTGAAAGTAAGGTTAGTGGGGAAGTACAAGGAGATAGAGATTGTTTTAGAGGAATGAGGCAGGGTAGTTTTCAACATCTTTTTGGAGAGAAAAGCACATTCATGAGGTATTCTGGGATAACTATAAATTGATTTAGAGATCAGTGTATTAACATATTATCTGTAAAGATTTTGCAGATGGTGCATTTACAATAAATGTGCTATGAGGTGTTTTTCTAGTAGGATTGTTGGATTACAGACATAAGCACTTATTTAATAGTATATAATTTAAAATTCTTAAGTGTTAGATTATTGTGAAATGGGGATATTTTTGTTGTTTTTCATTTTTCATTGTTTTTCATTTTTATGGAAGATAGTGATTTTATATCTTTAATTACTTTTGTCACTGTGGACTGTTCACACCCTAACATTTCATGACCTGTTCTGAAATCAAAATCAAAATACATGTTCTCTGTTTAAGACTTCTCAAATCTAAAAAAAAAAAAAAAAAAAAGACTTCTCAAATCTTACTCCTGCTGAGTTGTGAATTGGTATTCTTAGGCCCCTTTCCTGGCTTTTCCTGATGACATTTAATACTCTCCTTTTTGATGGCAGAAATGCACTTTCCACTGTTAACATGACAAATTACTATCAATGTAGCAGCTTAAAATAACGTCAATTTTATTAGCTCACAGTTCAGTAGGTCAGAAATCTGGCATAGCTCTTATCTGGAAGTTCTGATGAAAAATCCATTTCTAAGCTCCTTCAAGTTGTTGGCAGAATTTACTTCCTTGCTATTGTAAAGCTGAGATCTCTGTTTCCTTGCTGTCAGCTGGGGCCTACTCTCAGCTTCCGGAGGCCACTCTCTTTCCTTGGCACGTGGCTCCCTCAGTCTTTGAACAGAGCAGAAATTCCTCGAATCCTTTGCTTTGAATCTTTTTCTCTTCTGCCACTAGCTGGTGAAAGCCCTAATTAGATCAAGCCTACCAGATGATCTCTCTGTCTTTTAAGATCTGCCAGGCTGTATAACATTAAATTAGTCACAGTCATGGCAATGATACCATATTCACAGGATCCAGGGATAGGGCATGGAATCTTGAGGGGATGGTGGACATTTTTAGAAATCTGCCTACTGGGATGAGTGAGAGATGAGCCTGGCTATTTTTTAAGAGTTGGAGGGTAAGGTAAATTCCACCACAATCCTTCTTTAACTGTTTGGTTCTGTACTTTACTTTTATTTAGTTCCTGGAGTATAGGTAGTTTCTGGAGCATTGGTACATTATGGCCAGGGAACAAGGGAAAATGGAGTGATATATATATATTTTTATAATACTACAAATTCATTGGGTAGGTTAGAGAATGGATTACCAGGCAGTCACTGTAAGTATGTCATTAACATTTTTTTTTTTTTGAGTGAGTGTGAGCAGGGTAGAGGGGCAGAGGGAGAGAGAAAGACTGAGAATCTTAAGCAGGCTCCTTGCTCGACCTGGATCCCAATGCAGAGCTCCATCTCATGACCCTAGATCATGACTTGAGCCTAAATCAAGAGTTGGACACTTAATCGACTGAGTCACACAGGCATTCCTATCACTAACATTTTTTTTTTAAGATTTATTCAGTTATTTGAGAGAGAGAGTGAGTACAAGCAGGGGGAGAGACAGAGAGAGAGAGGGAGAAGCAGACTCCCCACTGAGCTGGGAGCCCTACATGGCGCTCAATCCCAAGACCTAGAGATCATGACCCAAGCCAAAGGCAGGCGCCCAACCCTCTGAGCCACCCAGGTGCCCCGTCACTAACAACTTTTTGAAAAGGAGCAGTGTAAGCTTTATCCCATAATTGTCCAATTCTCATTTTTTCCACCACCCCATCTCCTCATTTTAGTTTTTGTTACATTCTCATTTATTTGATGCTGCAGAGCTTAACTTGACTTGTTTGTATGTCTTTTTAAGTGTTTCATTTCTCTTTTGCAGACTGCAAAGACTGTTCTTGATTTTCTGTCCTTTTTTTTTTTTTTAATCCAACCTCTCTATTTTTTCTTTCCCAGTTCTCTGGATTTCTGTATTCTCACAACTGTTAAGGACTTTATTAGGGAAGACAAAAAGCATAGAAAAAAAATAGAGAATAAAGGTGGTTGCCATGGCATAAATAGTGTAAAATTGCTATCAAATATTAAAACTGGCTATAAGCCATATGTGGAAAATATTTAATAAATTTAAGTGTTTCCATTGCTTGATTAGTGGTCATAAACTATTGCATAAGAAATAACGGTAAGATACTTGAATACACGATTAGATAAAATAACTGGTGATATTA